>JBAJHX010000031.1:11612723-11628937 GCA_037176925.1 Amniataba percoides | reverse complement strand
TTTTCTATTTCTCCCCTGTTGGGGTTTTGGAGGGAAAAAGGGAGAAATGGAGAGGAGGGGGGGAAGGAAAAAAAACCCCCCCCCCCCCCCCCCCCCCCACATACACACACACACACACACACACACACACCTTCTCCTCTTTTTCATTGGCCTTTTAATTTACCCTGATGGCTTATTAGAAGTTGAGAAACCCATGACCTTTTTTTAAATGACTTATTAACATTATTAACTGCAGACTTGATGGCTTATGAGAGAGTGAGGAGGTCATTATTTTCTCACCATGTAATAAGCCATCAGCCCTGCAGTCGCACAGGTTTGTGCTGTTAATAAATAAACAAAGCGTTAATGAAAAAAGAAGTTTGGATGAGATGCTTTTGCAGCTGTGCAAGTGACCGAGTTCATTCAGTTCATTAATGCAGGCTGCATGCGTGATAAATTAAGGAGCTAAAAGCAGAGCGAGGTCTGCTAGAGGAGGATATACACCTGCCAAATGAATTTTTTACAAGCTGGCAAAACACACACTTTCAAGCAGGTTTTGGTGCATTTGTGACTTCATGTTGATACGATTAACAGGAGGACAGGAAGGATGACATGCAGCAAAGGTCTTGGTGAGACATTAATGTTTTAGTAGTAGTAGCAGTTAGAACTGGAGTCTGCCCTGATGAGCTCCATCAGTTCAGTCAAAAATGAAATGAAGTGTGTCAGCATATTATCAGGCTATCGTCACGCTCAGAGGTCTCAAACTCAGTGACCTGACCAGTTTGAGCCGCATGAGTAACAAAGTGACTGTCATTCATGAGGTGGAGTTCCCCTGATCTGGGTGACAACATGCAACAGGAATGCCATGATGTGATTGGTTCAGGCCCTTTGCACCTCGCATGCCCATTGTTGGCCTTCTCGGCAGCAGCCTTTCCTGTGATCCCCCCCCCCACCCCCATACGTGCACACACTGGTGATGTTTATGAACTGCAGGTGGCTCCTGAGGGGTCACAGGGTCCCAGAGGGAGACCGCAGAAGAGCCGCTTAGGGGATGACATCAGTAATCCTGATGTGTCGACGCCTCAGTCGCCACAGGAGCGGAGGCTGTCTGTGCTGAAATGTGTGCATGGGTGTGCGTGGGAGGTGATCCTGATGTCATTGTTTGCCTCCATCGCTTCCACAAAGTCCCCTCCACCCACCTAAAACAGGGGCGAAAGTTTTTGCAGCTATTTCTGTCCGCCCGCGTGCCTCTCCCCTAACTTTATCCTGAGCAAACACTCACTTCCCCTGCTAAATCAGGGCGACTTCAAAGCTACTGCTCTAAAGAAAAAAAAACCTTAACCTGTAGGGATTTTCAGGAAAAAGAAGTTGTGGCAGTCTTTTATGTCCAGTCTGGTCAGAGGTGGTTCATTTCTGGGAGGGCAGCAGCCCTGTAAGAGTTCCCAGTGTACAAATATTGAACCACTACTAAAAATAACAGTATAAGATCACTTTAAAATTGCACAGAAGAGAGATGAACACTGTGAGAAAAAAAAATGAGTGTTTGCTCTGAGATCACAGTGGGGACTAAAGTTTAAATCAGCAAAGTAGAAAGACGTCGAGCATCATCTTTTTAATGGCTTCCTCACAAGAATGTGTGAGGGAGAGATAAAGACAATAGCTTGTCATTACACTGTTGGGTGATCATGACTTGGTATGGATAGAAATAATGGAGGCGGATGCTTTTGCCTTCATTTGTTCAAAGTGAGCGAGTAAGAGATGCAATGCAGATTGTAGGGAATAAAAAGTTGTTTGTTTTGTCTAGTATTTGTGTAGATTTGTGAGCACTTAGAGGGGGCTCAGGGTTTCTGATGTCATCCTGGTCTACTGGGGAGAGTCACACAAACAAGGTCAAAGGTCATCTAGCGCACGCAACCTCAGGCCTCTCAATCCTCCTTCAGCATTTAAACCATACTTGTAACTTAAGTCGTGGATTTATGGGAATCAGGATCTTGTATTTCGTCAGAGGTTTAATGACAAGCTATTTACAACAATGGCGGCCGTGTTCGTTTTAATTATCTTTGGGACATTTTTAGTGGCTTCACTATAAAAACAGCAGCATGCAGCACAGTAACTGCAGGCATCATCTGGATCCAAGGCGGCATTTCCCTTCACGGTGGCAACGAGCAGGACCCGGCTTTGTGTAAAAGACACTGTAATTAAGTGATGGTGTCATCCGTAACATAACCCTTTTCATGGGCTGTTTACACGGCTTCGTTTGATCCCGCACCAGTTGTGCTACCAGACGTGGCGGCGGTGCTTGTGGGGAGGGGCGGGGCACATGCTTATTCAGAGACACTCAGCAGACAAACAATGAACAAAATCGGGCGGGAAGCAGTATGCAAAATGAGCCATGAAGGCGGACACGTGAATGCTATTGATACCAACTTACATACTTTCGATGATGTATTGGGTGAATTGGCTTGACAGGGATAATGATTGGAGTGGATCTTAAGGGTTTGGGTTTTTTTTATGTTTATGACGCGCATAAAATTTGTTCATGACATTCAGTCAAAGGATGTTCTGTAGGCTACAGCTCACATATGTCACACGTTTCTTCAAATTCAGTGATGTGCCTTTGGGGAACATACTGTAAAAGTCAGTAGTAGAGTAGAAAAACTATTCAACAGTTCACATAAAATAACATGCTTACCGTGTCTTTTCCACGATGTCTAAATGTCAAAAGTCAGTCTGCATCACGTTTTTTTTTTTTTTTTGGTGGGGGGGTTGTTTAAATCAGAATGACAACTTTGTGTGCAACAGCGAAAGTCCCCAAAACTCCTTAAAACCACACAGGAAATGAGGTCATCTCCTGCCAAGTCACTGTACAAAGTGCTTAACACGTAACATCATTGTGGGTTTGGTTATGCTTGGCTCCCCCGCAGTGTGTTTGCGCGTTTGAAATAATTACGTCTTTTTTAGCTCACTCTGGTCAAACTGAACTATATCCTCTATATGCTGTTACTAATAATGTTTTCTCAATGATGATACATCAGAAGTCAAAACAACTGTATCGCTTTGTTCAGCGGAAAATCGCTGTAAGACATTCACTGGTAACTGTCTATATTTTCCGTATGTGACTCATATTGTTCTTCTTATCTTTTGTCGGTGCAAAAAAACTTTCCAACAAATACTCCATCACAGTTTTTTTTTGCTTCAGAGGTAACTCTACCCATCTCCTGTTCGCTGTAGTGAGACGTATTTCCAGAGATGTTCACTCTGTCCTTATTGCACCCAGATCTGTACTTCCATTCCTTCGCTGCTAAAAAGCGGAGGCAGTCATGCTGACAGTTGCCTCTCTTCAAAGCCACTTTAATGCCACGTCAATTCCTGCTTCCCCTGGGACGGTGACTGGGGGAAGATGAGGAAACTGACTGTGACTGCTGGCTATGGAGGACCAGCCAGCTGCAGCTCATACCCACTGTGCCAAAATCTACTCATCCTCTCTCAAGTAGACAGAGACACATTCGCCTTTGTGAACTCCTGAATTTAAGGCATGGCTGTCACCATGCTGTCTGAGCGTGTGAGCGCTCCTCGCTGATGATCGTTTCATCCGCACAAAACCGCCCTGAGCAGAAGACAATGTCTCCAGCCATTACTGCTAGTTAGGTGCCTATCTGGTATATTCTATTATTAACTAGGCAGTGGAGAAATCTCTCACAATTAAAATTATCTGCCGTGGAAACACCTTCATAAATATTTGATGAAGTTTCTTGAAAACCCTAAGACAGGTTCTCAACACAGCTCATTAAGTCATCGTATTTTATGCTCAGGCTTTGAATGCACATGGCATCATCTCCTGACTTGACATTGATCTTTAGCTTTTATCACGATGTATGCCTCCACATTTTCTCTCTCAGATATGGCACGGCCTGAGGTGAACTAATGTATTCTTAGCCAAACTGGTAGTGTGGACCACTTTGCTCCCCACTGAAATATCTCAGCATGGGAAGGACAGGAACAGTCATTCATGTCCCCCTTGGCATGAATTGTAATAACTGTGGTGATCCCCAAAAATACAAATTAAATGAAGTTGCATTCATTTTGTCTGCTACAGCACACACATGTCCTGTGTTTACCTCTGAGAAAAAAAAAAGCTAAATTTATAAAGAAACTGATATTTGATGTTTTTGGGTTTAGATTGTGCCCCATGTTTCCACATTAGTTAACTGAAATACCAACAGTTTTCTGTCTGTTACACAGTTGAAGCACTTGTCTCCAATGCAGCCTGCCACACAACACTCAACCCAGGTTTGGCTTCCTGTTACACGAACATGGTCATGTTTTGTTGAACACACAACCCAGCAAACATCCACCGTTAAAGTCAGGGCAGCACATCAAACAGCATTTTAACGCATCTATAAATGTAACTTTGATCCATTTATGTACTGGTGAGTTCTGTAACACTACTACCAACAACCCATTGTTAACCTATCGTTTACCTGCTGGTACTGTCAGCCGCTGTGAGCCAATCACAGACACCTGCTGTAGACCCTTCGTCTTGTTAATGTATTAGGGAGTTTTCCAAATAGTTGTCAAAGCTTTATTTGTGTGTGGTATAGCCATTCCTCCCACACGCTTAGTGAATTCAGGACAACCCATTAATTCCACTGACTGCAGGCTGCAGGAATGTGCTGGTCCTCAAAAGCAGGTGGTCCCGGCCACAGGTGTGTTTGTCAAAGTCTCTGCCTGAAACAGGAGCCACATCTGTTGAAACGGTACAAGGGGTATTCCCGCACCAATACCATCCTGAAACACAGTCTGCTAACATCTGCTGCCCATGTGCTGCATGCAGCGGTGACAGAAAGCTGTGTAAGGCTCAGTCACCCAAAAAGCAAAGCCCCTGGGAAATGAGGAAGGAAGCCAGAGACAGTAACGACAGTAAAATTAATTTGCAGCTCAGTCATGCAGCCTCCTCCTCCTTTCTTAAATTGACCAGAAAATAGAATTTCGCAAGCATAACATTTCTCTGTGCTAACTGGATCATTTCTTAACACCGATTGACAAATTTCAGCAAAGCCGCTGCTGAGGGGTACAAAATTGCATTCAGCGTATTGTAACATTTGAGGTGTGAAGCATGGTGGGTGTTAGTTAAAATGCTTTGCACCGGCACTGTAGTGTGCACTGACTGTGGTACTGGATAATGCCTTTCTAATTAAGACAACCTTAAAATTATTCAAAACATGCCCGGTACTGGCTGACTTGGTTACAGCATGTCTGCCTTTCTCTCTTAGATATTCTCCAAGTCTTTATTTTCAGGAAGACGGTGGAAATCAGGGCCCACGCTGTGTGCCTGCGTGGCTCGCTCAAGTGCCACCGCTTTAATGTGAGGAGCGCTTCCGACTGACGATACGGGCAAAGTCTGTCCTCAGATCTTCAGAGGCGCCGCCAGATCAGAGGGCGGCTGTCACACCTCCAGGCGGTCTTCGGCAACAGAGTGGAGATCCTTCAGAGCCGCTGACCCCCCTGAGATGCACCGGGGCTGCCCAGGAAACAGCTCAAGTACGAGGCATTTCAAAGAAAGGAGCAGCCGCTCGATTGGTTTTCGTTCCTGTATCTCTGAACCCTGTCAGAGAGGTGGTGTAGTGAAATCCTTGTGGGTCTTTTATGTCTGCTAATCCAGGACGGGTTAATTGATTTGGTTGATAAATGATTGTTTTGGAAAAATTCCTATGTAGGTCAGAGCTGGATGAATAAACGACATGCAATTAAAGCTAAATTCCCTGAATTTGTGTGATTTAAAATTCTCTTTCCATGAGGGGTATATTCAGTTTTTAATTATACCAGAATAACACCCATGCACTTAGTGTGTCAAGATGATAAGAACAAGACTAAGCAGTATTTGGAAGATTTGTAGCCAAACATTTTGGACCTCTTTCAGTGCGAATGAGCATTGCATATGTTAATCCTTTCCCTGGCATTTCCTGCTTAAGGAATTATTTGCATGACAATATTACATCCTGCAGAATCAAAACTAAAAGGAAGTGTGTGCGTCAGTGAGGAAGAGAGAGGATTCTGCCATCTATTCACAGACCTGTCCAATGTCTTTAATTTTTTCTGCTCCCTCTGCCAGTCCTTTCCGGAGGTGGTGATGTGCTTAAAATGCTGAACGCACACTGTTTTCATGGAGAGAATACCTTTATGTTTTATTTCCTGGAATTATTCCCCCTGGCTGTGAAGCCTGGCTTGGTGCTCTGCTGTATTCATTAAGCTTCACACAGAGAGCAGAGATGATCCTCTACAGGCCAAACACAAAAAAAAAAAAAAAAGTTGAATAGGTCATTTCACGGATGAGCACAGCGTACCGCTGATCCCCCACAGAAGCCCAAGGATATGTAAATCCCTATAGCTTGGAGAGATGACGTAATGGCAAACGTAAAATCTTCAAAATCATGACACATATTGGTTTCCGAGAAGCGGCCACACTGGTGAAAAACGGAGACTGTATTGAAAGGGAGGATTTATGGTCCCATACAACACAACTTTTAAATTAGGTGAGTCATTGGATGCTCCAGGCCATTTGGAAAAGCCCTCAAGGGTTGTTTGTCTTAAAGTCATCCCCTTTGACATTAATGAGGCCTTGGCAAAGAGGGGAACTAAAATTGCAGACCTTTCACAAGGGTAGATAAAGCTCTGAGCAGGGAATAAATGGGTTTAGTGCTCACCCTGTAACAGCAAGGTCGGCAAAATCTCATGGGGTGCCGAAAGATCACATTTCAAATTTAAAGATCAAATCCTCTGATTTATTTCAGGTTATAGGGCTTTCTAGGCTTCCTTTGATCTCACCATGTGTGCTTAGTCCCCACAAGCTAATATTCATCTTGACAATAAGTATATGGTAAAAACTCACATCTAAGATATCACAAAAGTACATTTCCCTATGAGAAATCATACTGTGATGACTGCTAAATGCAATGTGATCTTTATCATGTAATTCCTCAGGCTACCATGGACCCAGGGGACTCATGATAGAAATTCATTTGGGGAACAAAGCCAGCTGCTATCATATACAACAGAGCATACATATTGACTACCTCAAATGCATATGCGCACCCACCCACATACAAAGTGCAGAGGGGCAGGACTGACAACAAAGGATGAGAGTCCTGTTTTCACCTGGAGACTGATGACACTCTTCACTAAGTATAACAGATAGTAGTTACGGGGAATACGTGTATTCTCCCTCACACCAAGTTAGATGAGAATACCGACACCACTCATTTCCAATATGTGAAGACCAATAAGCAAGCATTGGTAATATTAGTAATACATATGCAGTAGCAGTTCAAAAATGCAGGATTGTTTCATACCATACTAATTGTATCTGTCCATCCATGACAGAAAACTGTACATTGGTCAGCTTTTATTGACTCATCTTATATTGTTTCAAAGACAAATGATATAAATGTCGGAAATTCCTCGCACAACCTCTCTTCAAAACAAGCATCCACCTTGTTATTTGGAGCATGTGCAATCAGCGGTGTCAGAAATGTTCATGTCGGGGTCTGGGTGGATCCTCGTGGACACGGAAAGGATGAAGACTTCCTGGAGTCACATAAACATAACATGTTAATTCGTGAGCTTTAAGGGTACTTCGACTTTCTCTTAAAACTCTCAGCAAGGAATCAAGTGTGTCTCAACATTTCAATAAACTATTTTAATAATCTTGAATTGCTCTTGCTGGTTTAGTAGGTACATCTTGCTAAAACTAATGCAGCCTGAAGGCATGTTCATGTCATTCGTGCAACATTATCCATCAGTGCTGACTTTGGTATCTGTGCTCAGCTCAGCCTCCGACTGATCTCAGAAGTCTTCAGAAACTCAGGTATTTCCCTCCCGTCCCGAGGGAGGGTTTACTGCGGGGCGGTCGTGTTAAACCGCATTGGTTTAAACTGGGTGTGCTGAATAAACT
The DNA here is from genome assembly GCA_037176925.1 of Amniataba percoides. Lineage (NCBI taxonomy): Eukaryota > Metazoa > Chordata > Actinopteri > Centrarchiformes > Terapontidae > Amniataba > Amniataba percoides. The sequence continues at coordinate 11,621,007 of JBAJHX010000031.1, read as the reverse complement.
GTCAAGTGAGGGCATCAGAGCGCAGGAAATCCTTTGACATCACCTCTAACGGGAGAAACCTTTTTCAGCCACAGTTTTGTTTGACTCTTGCCCACCTTTACTGGTGTGATGAGAGATGTGAGCGATACCTCCTTCACGTCATTACACGAAGAACACAACTCACAACGGCACATTTAATAAAGCGCAACCAGTCTATTGTATCAGCGGTAAAGAGTTTCAAAACACTTATTAGCTCCAATTTACAATTTCAAATGAAACATCCAGTGCCGAATAAATAATGCTGAGCAGCATTTATTGTTGAAAGCAAAAATAAATTCTCTAATATAGATTCTGTTTATCTTCCAGCCCGAGTAAACTCATTTGTTAGGGAGCTATGAGCAATTTCTGTGTTGGATGGTAATGTTGTTTTTACTAATCATTGCAGTATAATGTTCCTGCCTGAGTGAGTTTTTGCCTGCAGTTATGTTAAATTAGGCAGTATGCGTGGCACGCTCGATTCGCAGAATTATTTGAGTCTTTCTCTCCCCCAACTCATTAACTATTCAATGTGAACTCCTGATCCTGCGGCGTATTGACATTAATTCCCCACACTACTGGAGCAAGCAGTTTGGAATGTTTAAAAAGAGTCTGCGAGCCTCGCTCGGGCCGCCTTCAAAAACCAAAAGTTTTTCAAAACAAACCAACCATTTGCTCATTTGCGACTTGCCCGCAGAGCCGCCCTGTCAGATGCTGTATTATTAAGAGAAAAGCTAATTACGCCTTTCACTGGCCCATGTCCATTACAAGCGACACAATAACAAGCTCATCAGCGGCGACAACAGGGAGAGCGCTTGTGCTGTTTAACAAGTTGTTGATCACGAGCTTTAATCCCGCGCTGACACGACGAGGCAGACTTGTTACTAGGATCTTGTTCTGCTCCTGCTTGTCTAAACCAATCCCATCTCAGCAGCACAGTCTTTGCCTTGACCTTGGGCAGTGGATTTCCTTGAGGGCAGGGCGGCCACTCACTGGAAGTTGGACGAACTGGCTGAGGGTGGAGGAAACGGAGCGCCCGGCTCGTGAGTGCTGAGGCAGGCAGAGAAATGTATGAATGACTGCAGAGAGAAGAGCGCGGGGGCCAATCGCAACAAAGAGGAAACCTGCGAGCCAATCACGGCAAGCTTTTCTTCTTTCCCTCCAGCGTCTCCCTGACTTCTTCTCCTGACTGTTACCAGGTCACTGTGCCTGCCCGCGCCTCTGAATAATCTGTTTCATTGGGTCAGTGTGCCTCTCGCAGCGCGCCTGACTGGCTGGTTGAGCATACGCGGTTGCTAGGGAGCTCGGCCAATCAGGGCAAGGCGGAAGTTTCCCCTCGGTTTCTAGGCAGGTTTCACGTGCTGTAGATGTTTTGGCGGGAGAGTGAGAGAGAGAGAGAGAGAGAGAGCAGGGGCGGGAGGGGCGGCTGCAGGGTGAAGTGGAGCATGTGATTGTGTGCGCACGCCTGTGTGTGTGTGTGTGTGTGAGAGCCAGCTAGTGTGTGTATGCATGAGTCGGAGCGTGCATGTTTGCGAGCGCATGTTCATTTCGCCCTGCCTCTTGCTTTCTGATGCAACATCGAACTGTGTCTCCTGGGCTACTAGGGGACCTTGTTATGTTTTTTTTTTTCTTCCTGTCCTCGCAGGAAACGAGAACCAATTGGTGTGCTGTTGCCATCGGAGCGGGGAGGTTTGTTTTCCCTCCACTTTCATCCCTGGTACCTCCCCGTCGACAGTTACCGTAGAAACAAGAGCAACTCCAACTCTATTTCCATCCATGTCTCCTTCCTTCAATGATTTATCGTTGCTTTCTTTTTTTAATCCACTGCACAGCGCCTACCTACCAACACTTTAGCAGCCAATGAAGTATTTCGAATACTGTGTGACATTTCCGAAGAGGAGCTGTATAAAAGCGGAGATGAAGAACCGCCGGAGCACATGCTGAGGTACATCTCTCGTGAAGTAGCACCTGAACTTGTGTCAGAGCTCAAAACACGAGAAGATTGCGGGGTAACAAGATTAAGCGTCTCCGTGTTTCACAGATTAGCCTGGCCTCCCCTATCCTGAAAGAAAACAACCACCAAACATAGACATATTTTTCACCAACACGTTATCGCCCCCACCCCCCCTTGGACTCTCTGTTAACAGGGTGAAGCAGTTCATCACTCCTGACACGGGCTTCCTAAAATCCCATTATTGCTGCTTGAGCGCACACCGAGTTACAAGAATTAAACTGGAGAGCTGCAAGTGAGCGGACAGTCAACCACTGTGCGTCCACTTTAATTCCCTTCTAAACACAACGAGGAAGGCTTGAGCGGCCACAAAATGACACGTTCAATTACATCTCAAAGTTACAAACTCCAGGGCCAAATCTGAGAGCGAATTTTTCCTTTCAAAATAGACACAAAGGAAATAGATTCAATGTTCATGTGACGCACTTGAACCGAAATTTGGGTTCCTACATTTACTGCCTTAAAGGATAATTCAGTTTTAACACAGATTGTTTCTTATTTTGAGAATTCTGGGCATCATTTTTGTTTGTGTAAATAATACTGTACTTAGCTCAGCTTAGCTAATTGTTGAGATCTGGGATGACGAAAGAAGAGAAGTCAGACGAGGTGAGCAGACGAGGTGGATTTAAATACAACTCTTGTATTTACGTCCACTGCAAAGCTAATCTCACTCTCTATAATATGACAACTATAACATTATTATAGTTAGGGTGATGATGTTGGTAATGGCAAATAAACTAAAGTTAGGGTGCAGTTTGGGTCAGGCAAATAAAGGATTCGGTTAAGTTCAAGAAAAGTATGGCCCGGTTTACAATGACAAGAAATAATCCTTTAAATTCTTAAACATTGCTACAAGATGCCGCACATAGCTTGTATGGTTTGTTCAGCAGCACTTTGTCAATGGCAAGTCAAAACTTTTAAACTGCAAGGCCAACTGGAAGTCTCAAATATAATAGTGTTCTAACAGTTTGTACAATGATGAGTACAGCTACAAAGAATCATCTAATTCATTCAAGATTCAATTCAAGATCTCGAGGAGCAGTGAGTCGCTCCGCTCTGACTGATGAAGTGTCGAAGTCTGTTGTGTTTAAATGTCTTTAAGACCAGACAAGTCTGCCTGCTTTTGACTCACAACTGCAAGATAAACTGTTTGGACAAGTACGTTGCATGATACAATCCAATCTTAACAAATGTTGAATGTATAAACATTGTACAAACGCTATTATATAGTGATATAAAACAGTAACAATGCCACAACACCAATGAAGGAATATACTGCAGTGCAGGGACACCTGCGAACAAGATCGAGGAACAGTTTTGGATGTTGCACAGGTGTCACCAGGCTGCCAGTCTGCCTGACAAATGGTTTGTTTACCACCTGAGCCGCCGCTGCTGCTCAGTAATCATTAAGTGTTCATTTACTTCAACTTGCCATCGCAGCTGGAAAAGTGGGAGGACAAACTGCGAGACACGGCGCAACAAATTCATTTCACTTTATCCAAACAAGCCCATATTACTCCTGTATTGGATTACATTTAATTCATTGCATTAAAGCGGTGTCAAAAAAAAAGGCGTAGTTGTAAGGAAGTGTTTCCCCCTGGGGTGGTTCTGGGCTTCAAATGTGTTACCTTTGGATGAACTCTGGGAGAGCAGTGCTCATTGGCTGAGCTCCTGCTGTACCTGTGGTTAAAATCAAGAAGTGTTGACAGAACAGGCAGGGGGAGGAGGGGGTGGAGGCGAACAGAGGTTTCCAATAACCTGTGAAAGCTTGGCACGTCTGTCGAGAAATTTCACAATCAATTTATGTGAAAAAACAGCCCCCTAAAACAGGGATTTAGGTAGATGATTAAATGGCAAGGGGCTGGAAACCATAAAATTGTGATGCGAGAGTGCGTGCAGTACAAGCACAAACACTGATGGAGTTGTTTGGGTGTGGAACGGATTGAAGATTGAAGACAAAGCGTCTGGACGTCAGGCACCATTAGGGAGAAAGCCACAAAGCAAATTGTATCATTATGCAGTGAACTTTGAAAAATTTCAACATCCAGAGCCTTATCACCTCCGCTGGCAGCACGTATTCAGAAATAACTCACAGCGGATAATTTTTGACTGCCTCACTGGGGAAATTGTTCGAGTAAAAATGGGCTGGGACACATTGTCTGCCACCGCGGCTGACACATTAGAGGTACTGGAAGTTTCAGTTTAGATGACAAGTTCTGAGTTCAGCGCCAGCACAAAGGCTGTTTTCCCTCTTCAAAGGGGTTGAAGCGGCGCCGCTTGAAAGTAAAAAGACAGCAAATGACTTAAAACAGTGGATGAGATTGCACAATGCAAATGACGCTTGTGTTTCTTGCATTGACAGCGCATCATGTTATGTTCGCTGCCAAAACCAGAGGAAAATTTGCAACACAAATGTGGTTAACAGCCCCGTGTTCAAAAAGACTTCACCAAACCACAGTTTAACTGATGAAAAACGACTGTATACCCCAGAGTCCGCTGGCAGTGGGATAACTGACTTTGATTGAAACGCACTATTCTTGGAGCTGTTGTTCGGGAACATTAATTAGTTATTGATAAAGGGAACTCGGGGGAGAAAAAAAGCGATGAAATGCTTATGGGCAATTTTATTATTTTTTTTTTTTTCAGTGTCTTTGTTTTTCAAATGCAGCACACAGTGGACTAATTAATTTTTGAAAGGTTCCACCTCTGAAAAGTACCTTTAAATGTCTGAATTTCACATCAATACTGATGTTTTTAACTTTTCAATTCCAGTGAGGGGATTTTGTTTTGATGCAGCTTTTCATTCTTCAAAAGGTGCTTTAATGATGAGGTGTTTTTTTGGTAATTATTCATATAACACAGCTTCATCCTTGGAAAAATAAATACCTACATATTATCAGATACAAACTACACTGGGTCAAAAATGCAACAGAGTAATTACTGATATTAATATAGGTCTACTTTCCATTTTCACTCTGTATCTTTAATGGAACATTCAAAGGTGGTTTAACACTTGTTATGTTGTGGAGACTGAGAGCAAAAATAACCATGATGTTGTTGATGTTGATGTTGTTTTTGTTGCATGCAATCTGCCTGAATGTTCATTGACTGACAACTAATTCTACACATACAAAGAGAGAGAGAGAAAGAGAGTGCGAGTGAGCAAAAACAACCACCATCTGATGTCTTCTTCCAAATTTTTGGGTGGGGTCCCTCGCGCTGCAGGATTGGAGTTTGAGGGGGTTGGTGTGGATGGGGGGTTGGGAGCCGTCAGGCGGCAGCTTTAATGAGGCTGGGCAGGGGTTGTTTGCTGGTCTGCCGGTGAACTGTGCATGGGAATTTTGTGACAAGTTGAGAAAATCACACTTCGCACATTACCAGCTGTACAATGAAGGAGTGGGACAGTGTGAAAACATAACATCCTGCACGGGCTGACCAGCGCTCCACGCAAAAGTAGCAGCATCTGCTTTCATCCAGAAATTGTCTCCTGGGAAAAATCTGACTCACACGATGGATCAAATAGTCTCACTCCTCTTGCCTGGTTGTTTTGTACTCAGTAACCCCTTTTTTGCAGGCTTGATTTCACTGCACTTTTTTTTCCTCCCCCTTCCTCTTTCGAGTGATGCCATAAGTAGGCGTGTCCCCGCCCTGCTATGAGGGTCACCAGCCACGACTGCTGTTCATTCCACTGTCACTGTGCATCCATCAAAGGAGGACACCATGTTCAACAACGGCTGCCCTCAAGGGCCAAACTGAAAATGGCTCCATGCTTATATCAATATATTGTTGTCAAGCCATTATCAAGCCAGGATGCATTTCGGGACATATGAACACTGCCACATTACATTATTATATGTTATGTTATGTTATGTTATTGTAAAAAATGTTATGATATGTTATGTTGTATTATGATATGAAACATCATGTTATGTTTTAACATGATATGTTATGTTATGTGATGTAAGTACCATTAATAACCTTTAACTCAGTACAAAATACCATGTAAAAATACTCCATTACTAGTAAAAGACTTGCATTTGCACTTTACATCAATAAAAGTAGAGCCATATTACCTGCAGAGTGTGGTTTAAGTATCAGAAGTAAAAGCACTTCTCATGCAGAAGGCCACTTATATTGATGTCAGACAGCTTTATTAGCCAGGTATGTATGCACATATAAGGAAATTGAGGAAGTTTTTAGTAATACAATAGTAATGGAGAACTTTTGTCACCCAATTGATCCAAGTGTGGGGTCATTTTAACAACTCTGTGTGTATGTGTGGGTGTGTGTTGTGTATATATGTTAGGTGACTTCATTTTTAAAGGTACTAACTGCTATGCCTGTAAGATAAGTGGAGTCTAAGTATAAAGTTGCATAACAGGGCAATACTTAACTAAAGCAAGTGCCTCCAAATTGCACTTAAATAAATCACTTGAACAAATGCACTGACCTACTTATAGTACCTTAAGTCTCTGTAGTCTGTAAGGTTTGCATGGCTACAGTTTGGACACTAGCGTGCACGATAATGGGGCGCTGACATGCCCGTGTCTCGGTTAAATTTGTGAATCTGTTTGTTGCCTTGACAGTACACAGCTCATCATCGCGCCGGGCCGCAGCAATTGGGTGGGCAGCCTCGCTCTCTCCGGCAGCAGCTCCCAATCAGCTGAGCTGGGCGCTGAAAGCAGTCACATGTCCGATCGGGGTTTGTGTTTTTCCCCCTCCACGTGTCAAGATACGCGAAGCGGAAGGCGGGACCAAAACAAACCGTCCGATTGGTCCGCCGCGTGTCACCAGCCTGCGGTCGCGAAGAGGACTGTTCTCTTAAAGGGCCAGGCGCAATATTTATTTTTTTCCCCTTTTCGCTTCGGTTCAACAACAATACAGCATGATCTCAAAATGTTACACAAACACCGATATTTTAGTTGTAATGCTACTATTGTCTTATTTATTGAGGCATAGACACCCAAATGAAAAATAATACATTCATTTGGAAAACGATGACATCAGCCTATTTGCAGTGGTAGAGGATTTGGTACATTGAGTACATTTAGTACAGTAGGTTTGATACTTTACAGTGCTACGCCTCTTCAGTGCAGAAGGGTGTACTGTACTTCATTCATTTATTTGATAAGCTTCTGCAAATTAAGATTTTGCAAAGAAAAACAGACCGATTGTCACAATCATATGTATCAGTAGACAGAATACTTAAAATTATAACACGTAAAATGCTACTTTATCAGGAGAGCAAAAGGGGGGGTATTGTTTTTTTCTCACTTGCACTTTTTCCTCTGCAGGATTTTTACCGAGCACTACATTTGGACCTTGGTCCCTCATCCTAAGTCAATGAACTGAAAACTGAAAACACAAATGTATTATTTTTTTTTGTTGTAAGGCAATAACAGCATCTCGGTGTGTTTGCTCTCCTTTCACATTATTAAGAAGGGGCGGGTCCCGGCCGGCCCGTCGAGGCGGGCCGTTCTTGACAGAGGGGGAGGGGGCAGCAGGGATGAGGGGAGGAAAAAAAAAAGAAAACACAAGCAGCCCTTCAGTCAGCAAACATCTGAGCGGCTGTAATGCGAAGAGGGATAGTAGTCGCACCGACACGCTCCGTAGGAAACAAGGCAAGTTGTCAAGATACCACCGATCACAACGGAACGCGCGTTTGCTGGCGGTGAGTTGTTGTTTTTTTTTTTAGTGGAATGTTCTAGAATGCAAACCCGTTCCATCTGGGGTGCAGTCGCGTGCTTCTTATCGTTTATCCAAAAAAAAAAAAACAGTGCGGGCGGGCAGCTCGGGCATGCCCGGGCAGAGACGGGCGAGGGGAGCGGGACCTACCTGTGAGTGAGTGTGGCAGAAGGGCTTTAATATGTGTCTCTTCATGTTTTATCCGCGTTTTCTTCTTCTTCTCTCGTTTCTGCGGTTAGCGTTCCAACGTTCCCGGAGCTCAACCGTCCGTCTGTAGCTTTTGTTTATTAGTCGTTTCACGGCTAATTATAACAAAACACACTCAGCTCAGTGAGTTATCTTGTCTTTGGTGGAGTAATTCGCGCTCGGGGTGGTGGGAGCTGTTTGTTGTTGTTGTTGTTTTGGGGGGGAAGAGTTGTCAGCGGGAGGGAGACGGGCAGCCCTGCGAGTTAACGCGGTTATAACGGCGTGCTAAGTGCTGCCGGAATCGATGCTAGTTTAGCGCTGCTGTCAAGAGTTGGAGGAGTGAGGGGGGCTTTGCAGGAGAAATAGACTGAAGATAAAGTTGTTTGT
>JBAJHX010000031.1:11597414-11612623 GCA_037176925.1 Amniataba percoides | reverse complement strand
TTCTGCTGCAGCTTTGAGCCTCTGACCAGCACTGTGGTGGCTGCCAGGCCTCCCTACTGCCCCAGGCGCTGTGTGTGCGTGTGTGCGGTGTCTTTCTGTGTGTCTCCCTGTCTATGTTTGTTTTTATGTGTCTGACACTATGGTTATCTTGCCAGTCCTCTGTTGACTGCCAGTGGAAATTCAAGACAGGGCTCGCATTGCCACTGACACGCAACACAAGAGCACATTTGATCTCAGTGAAACTTGAATTTGGAGAGAGGCCCTTGCTGCTGGCATTGCATTAATTAATGAACTGCTTAATGTGCCTGGAGGAGAAGTTAATTCAGATTAGTGCTGTTCTGAATATCTAATGCTCATCTGATTAGAGTCCACTGGTGAAAGTGACTAATTTCACTTCTTAATGCACTGGGAACAATGGAGGCCAGAGAAAGTTTGGGTTAATAATATATGTTTTGTTTACCAAAAAAACAAACTCTGACACATACATCTAATAATGTGGTCTGGATAGTCAGGTTTTTTTCCACAGCTGTTCAAAATGTAGTTTCCTCCATATGACAATGACATCATGCAGAGGGACACTTTCACATAGAGATATATGACTGTGGCCGCCTGGCTCAGTAAACACAATACCAGTATATCCAGTTTCAACTTTTGCATTTGCCAGTCAACCCAGCCCATGTGTCTCCACTTACACAAGAAAAGGAAAAGACAGCCACCCTCGACAAAAAAGATGAAACAGTAGTTCAGATTGTGGCATACGGCCAAGGAGGAAGAAGGGTGTGAGTGTTTGTGCTCGGCAGGCACAGTCGAGGATGGAGTGAAACTCGTTATCTCCCTCATGAAACGGCTGCTGCACGCAGCACATGACAGTCTAGCCAAAACTTTGGTTTCACTGAGGTTTCACTCACACACCACCCACTGCCGTGTGTGTGTATGCGTTGACTGTGTAGACAGGCAGCTATCCAGTGATTGTGTGGTTGAGAAAGAGAGAGAGAGAGAGAGAGAGGGAACAACGAGCATGGGCCTTAATGTTGAGCTGCAGAGTTGTGCAGGAGGAAACTAATCCCCTGACTGTGCTCTGCTCTGTGCCTCACTGTTCCAGATTAAGGTAGTTATGAAAGGAGAAAAAGCCTCTTCGGTGGATCTTTTGGCACTCAATTACAATTTGGCACATTATCAGGAACAGCTTGGCAAAATCTGCTGCAGGAGGGCGGCAGATCTGGCGAGGCAATTTTAGCCGCCCACTGGGTCCCCCTGCACAGGGTGTTTCCATACGTTTGGCTCCTGTTTCTACTCATCACTATATTATACGAGATAATCTCTTTAGCTACAGCTGGCCTCTTGTATGTTTATTTCTTTACATAGAAATTCACGTTGGCAGATCCATCTGTGCCTCTGAGTCGTTCCATTGCTGCTTGTTTGTTTTCAGTATTACCTCACACAACATTAGCCTCACAATGGGTACTATAATGACTAATGATTTATTTCCCTTTAACGCAGACAGGGTGAGATAATTTTCCATCTGCCGGAGGGCAAAGTTTGCACTGATAACAGGATGATATTTGGCAGTTTTTGTTTGGTATTGAAGCAAATCACACCCAAATTAGAAAAGATCATTATAAGTCAAACCCAGTCCAGCTGAAACACATTTTTATAACCACTATAACACTTTAAAGTTTCCATCTCGTGTCCCCTTCCTCTCTCCAGGGAGTTTACCGCTGAGGCGTCGGATGGATGATGAGGAGGAGGACATGTCACGGCCCATCTCGCAGCCCTGGGGAACGCCCTTTAGGGACGTCAAATACGAAGACCGTGCCACACAGATCGCGGCCGGACAGGCCTTCGCTGCTGTCACCGCCGCCGTGCCCACTTCGCAGAGCCACAACAACAGCATCGACATCGACGCGCTGCCCTGCGTTGTGCACCGGCAGCCTCGCATACCCTTTCACGGTAAGGAGTGGCGAGATAATGTGAGCCTGCTCCAAGTGAAGTGGGCTTACCATTCTGCAGTCTACTGTGCTGAATGTTGTATAGCTACTGCAACCTCACACGATTAGTCATTCCTTTTATCTGGTAGATTACTCACTGGAAACTGTCCTCAAAAGCCCAAGCGATTAAAACCGTCAGTCTGATTTGATAAATGTCAGGTAGGATGAGAGCCGGAGACTGGTGATTTCTGGCTATCAGGCAAATTCCATTTTGAATTATCAGTGCAAAACAGACAAGTCTAGAAATTAATTTTCCATGTAGTTTGGAGATCCCCTTTCTCTATAACACGCATGCTGAGAACTTCAGGAACATGCCGTTCTAAGAAATGGTTTGTTTTCCATGTAGATTTGCATGTATCTTTCAAATTATAGTCACATTCCAGCCAGATTTTTTTTTGCACATTTTAAACAAGCGTTTCTTGAAACAATAAAAACAGACAACACAGATTTCATACATACATACATAAAGGCACATACCCACGCTAATATGTCAATCCGCTGTAATCCAATATTGTTTTCCCATTTCTAATCAAATCAGTGTGACATCATCCTAATTGAATTGAACAGACGTTGAAGTGGAGTGTTGTTTGTTTGTTGACTCAGTGTGTGAGAGGTGCACATTGTTCTGGGTTTTAAAGTCATCAATACACAAACACCGCTGACTGCCATCACCTCGTCGTTCATTGTAATCTAACCAGTAATGGATGTCATGCCCTCGGCCCGGTGCCATTTCTACTCCTCCTCAGTTTCCCTGAGATGTTATGGTTCCTCTGTGAGGCAGAATAGCAGAGCATTCTGCACACATGACAGCATAGAAAAAAAACTGTTTTCTCTCCAAGTGGCATGAAGCACACGCTAGAGGCAACAAATAAACTCAGTGACATAGAGAGATTGCAGTTCACTGAGGCCAGTGTTGATTTTAATAAGGTGTTTGAGTTTTTCACCTCACCGACACTCTCTCTCTCTTTCTCGCACTCCCTTTCTTGTTTGTGGACTCTGTACGTCGAGTTCCTACCTTGCAATTTGTCCATCTGAGAGGATCTGATAAAACCTGTTTGTGCTCCAGAAAGCAATTTAGCAGCCGTGTAAAGCAGATACTGTATATTTGACTTAGTTGATCGGACACAGCTGTGTTTGAGGCCATTATTAGAAATCAAGATAGTTTGGCTTATCTCAAGACTGTCTGCAGAGTGTCTTCTGAGGTTTTTGACTGTCTAGTCACACATAAAAAAAGGGAAAACATCAGTGGTTTTACTGAGCTGATATCAGTAATGTTTCTCAGCGTAATATTCATCTCGGCGCTTTAGACATTCAACAACACAAGTTTTTAAGAAGCTTGATGTTTTCCTTTTAGGAAACGCTGGATTGCGCTCACATTTCCCCGCTCAGTTTGAGCCCATGGAGGACCGGGGAGAGAGGCAGATTGAAGAGGAGGAGGAGGAGGGCAGAGGGGAGGAAGATGACAGGATGGCAGAGGGGCCGGAGGAGCAGGCAGGGGTGAGCGTCGAGGCGCAAATCGGCCGTAAACTTCGGGAGATCGGAGACAAGTTCCAGCAGGATCACGTTGAACTGGTAAGCCTCACTCCCAAGCAGTGAAGTGCATCCTTAAGTGACTTCAACACCTCTTCAAAGAAACCTGACCACAGAGCATGTGTGTACGCTTCAAAATCACAAAGCGTCAGAGCGTAAACATGGTCAATACAAGCAGACTGACACTGCCCCACAGAAGAAATGGAGATCACCTAGCTAGATGCGCTGTTGAACATGTATCAGTCAGAGAAACAACAGAAGGGAATGATGGGTAGGAGGGGCTGCATGGATTTAAACCATACTTTGTTGACTTCTTAAGATGGTGGGTTTGTGTCTGTTTGCTTCATGTGAACGTTTTACACACGTCAGCTTTTATTTGATTGGAGACGCAACTCAAAGCCGCCCTTTTGCCAATTTGTGGCTCACTCTCGGGAGGAAAGGGACAGAACATTTTGCCAGCTGGATTGGCCACAACCCACGTTGGATTATAAATAGCCCGTGCAGTGATTCAACCGCTTTCTTGGCCACGCTCAAGGAAAAATCTTAAGTCACTAATAGGGCACAGTTTAGTAACTTTATACAGGAACAGCACCTCAGTCTGAGCAGAGGGTTGCAGACCACACTTGCCAGTGCTGTGTCAATGGGTGACTGACTGATACCATGTCATTACAGTGAATAGAAAGACCTGAGATACATTTCCTAGTCTACAAAGGGGGAAGAAAAGAGAACAAATGAGTGAAATCCAGATGCTTACACCCTCCCATTTCTGACCAATTTCCTTAAACCCTTTGTCTCCGCACTGTAATTTACAAGACAAAACAAACCCTCTGTTTGTCACTTGTGTCCTTTACCTGAGTTCTTTATACTGAACACAGCACATGAAGCATGAAACAATATGGGACTTATGAAGCCCTTAGAGACGATGAAAGCGTGAGGGGGGGGACTCAGACTTATTCGTGAAAGCTCCCGGGGGAGTAGTTAAGCACACGTACTGCATGTAGTTCATGATATGTAGCTAATTGTGCATGTCAGGAAATAGGAAAACACATGTCATAATAATACAGAATCTTAGACGTCCCACCTCCAGTCTGCAAACTCACACATTTTTGTTCTCCATTGGTGCAATCTCGCATCAGCACGCGTGTTTGATAGCAGCTCGCGGGGGTTACACGCATTAGTGATTTCAAAGAGTCGCCGACTGAGAGTTCATACCAGTCACATGACTGCAAAGTTAGTCACTAAGTATAATAGGAGGAGTATTGTGTGTTCTTTATCTGCTGTGTGAGTGCTTTAGCCAAGGGGGATAGAGCGGTGTGTGGTGAGAGAGTTCGACAAAGGCCGCGCAGAGATAGAGTGAAAGCAGGTGAGATCGACGTTACTGTCACGAACGGGAGGGAGCAGCGTGTCTGTGTCTGGGTAGACTTGGCCGGCTGTTTATACTCTAGTCTAAAAATAGAGTCTGACTCACGGCTACCCACAATACCTCAGTTGTCCCGCTGACTGCCTCAGTGTGTGTGTGTGTGTGTACGCCTTTGTGTGTTTTGGTTTGCGTGTGTAACTCTGTGACAGAGAGATAACAGAGAAAATTTCTTCTTTTTCGTCTGCCGTCTGCACTCGAGCGGGTTTCATCCTGCAGGATCTGATTTTGCCTCTGTAGGGAGAATAACAAGTGATCCTTTATGATATCCAAGAACTTCTCTGTATTGTGCAGCTGTTGTTAGACTCCATTCTTTCACTAGTTAGCGCTAATGTGTGGAGGTTTTTTTTTGTTTATGTGGAGTAGATTGTATTTGCGGTTTGAGTCTTATCCGACAGTTTTGACCACTTTTGCGGCCAATAAATTTAAAATACTCCCAGGATAATTTCGGGGGGGGGGAAGTTAATCCATCCTAACAAAGAGCAAAACTTGCCCATCGTCAGCCCTCATAATTGTTTTGGGGTACATTAACCTAAAAATGGCAAACAAAATACACACCATTCTCCTCTGCCCATTCAAATAACAGCAGAAAGATGAGCCTCGTGTGGAACAAACCAGGGTACTGTTTAAATAAGCTCAGCAGTGTAGAATTAAGGCAATTAAGGACAATTAGGGTTGCGTTTAGCGGTGCTGGTTCACTTCAGTTCAGTCCGCGAGCTCGGCATCAAATAGCCTGTGGCAGACTCTGATTGCTAGGCTGGTGGAGACCTTGATGGAGAGAACCTGGAGAGAGAGAGAGATCGCAACAAGAGTGCTTATGCAACAGGCTGCAATATCTGAGCACGGCTGTTCAGTGAGCCGGGGGGAGCTGTATGGGATCAGAGATATGAGGAGTGGAGGGGGGCGTGGGTGAGGGGATGGTGAGAGGGGAGTTGCAGGCTGTAGTAGCAGGAGCCCCCTTCATCTGTCTGTGGTCCACCCGGGCCGCACATCCCGACAGAAGATGACAGAGGTGGGAGAAGGCGGCTGCTTCACGGGAGGGAGCGGTTTGCTCGCCTTTGTTTTGATAATTATTCAGCTGACGTCGCCAATACAAGAGAGCGAGCCGTGCCGACACAGGCAGCGCGCTCTCTGAAAGCATTTCACTCTGAGTTTCTTCTTTAAATGTCAGCGCTGCAACATTTAACAAGAGAGATCTTCTCAGAGCCCGAGGGAGAAGTGATATGATCACGATGAGAGGCGGCTTCCTCTGGTTAAAAGTGTCCCGCTTTACAGTCGTTAAAGCCTTTTCCATCCTTTCATCAACTTTTCCCGCTTAAGGAAAGAAAACAAATTGAGTCGTACGCTTCTCCTCTGTGTGGGAGTTCCGACGAAATCAGAGAGCCACTTCAGCTGATACTGTATGTCGTGCAGGATGTGCGTGTGACAGACATGTTTGCTAGACACAAGCTAATGTTGTGGAAACAGTCTGCTCGGCTCACAGGGTTTACCACAGTTCACACGGCTTTACCTCACAAACCTGCTGTGACAAAATCAGAGGCAGCAAAGTCATTTTCATTACAGAAATAAGAGACACTCAGATGGGTACAGTCTTTTTATTCCACTTCTTTAACTGAATGTATATTTGTTCATTTTCTCTCTTGCAGTTCATAAGGCATCAGAGACAACACCTCCCTGTCTGGATGCGCCTTACGATGGCTGTGTTTGGCTTTCTGTTTCCAAGAGAGGCTCTTTTCCCCCGCCTGAGAGGGGAGCAGAGATGAAGGGACTTCCTGTTGGCCCTCGTCTCAGCCCTTGTCCCTTCCCCTCCTCACACCCAACTCCCACACAGGGACAAGGGACCAGACTTTAAGAGATGGCACTGTAAGATGGAACACGGGTTTGGATTTCGTTTTCTAATTGAATATGAAGATGAGATGAAGAAAACACTGGTCACCGCTGGACGGAGACTGATTACAATTTTCATTTTCTTTTCTTTTTTTTGTTTTTCTTTCTTTGTTTGTTTTTGGGTTTTTTTGTCGTCTTTCCAAGAAGGAGCCATTGCGTTTGAAGAGATATTTTCGAAATATTTGTAAGATTACCTATTTTGTACAGTAAACTGCTCTTTTTATTTGGTATTTCAAGTCGTGAAGGACCTCCATCAGTCCAGGGAATGCCTTATTCTCTCCTGCCACAGTACAACTCTTTTGCATCAACGAAATCATAAGAAAGAGATCAATTTAAGATTAGGCCACTGTTTTTTTGTTTTCTTTTTTTGGCAACAAACTGTGGACGTGGACATTTCTGTGCTGAAGTTACTGACTTCGAAACTTGAGGACTTGAGGCACATTTCTAATTTATTCTCAGAAAAAAACAATAAGCCCTGTACTTATCCTTTTACTGTTCCACACTGGCTAATTTGAAAATGGTTGTCATGACGCTGTGGCGGTGTCGCACACTGGTGTTGCACCGTAGGTCAGTTTAAATGCGCGTTTTACCAGCTTCCACTGTAGATGTAGGGACATGATGTCGACCTGTGTCACCCAGCCCCCCCGCCTCCAGCACCACCCATGTTGTTCAGGCGGCCTAACGATCCACTGTGTAGATCCAGATCCTGTTGGTTTAACGGATAAAACACACGCATACTTGAATGTAAGCGTACTGAAGGTATTTTAGTCGAACAACATCGTGATTACGCTTTCAATTTGTGATTGTGTGTGCAGGAGTGTGTGCTTACTGTTTCCAAAATTTGCAGTAATTTTGAGACCAAATAAGCACAAATAAAGTCAAACAAATGTCCTCTCGCGAGGTTACAATCAGGGAACTGGAAAACAATCATACACCTGAAAATCTTTGGGGTGGATATCATCGTTTTTCTAAAGCTTTTCAGGATTTCTTTCACTGGCTGGATTGACAATCGCAACTTTGCCCCGTGCTGCACTGTGGGTCGCCTGTGACAGAGAGAGAGAGGGCGTTTGTCAGCATGTTTTTTTTTAGGGGTGAGCAATATTCGAGCCAGTGGAAGGACAACAAATCTTAGGGATCTGCAATCAAACTGACATCCACAAAAAGGACATTTCCCAGAAAATGGCTGTATTCTCAATGAAATACACCTCTTCGCAAATATCTTTGTTACAGAAACATTTTGGGTTACAGAGATGCATTTTTATTTTATTTCACTCCAGTTGTATCCAAATGTCTCGAGCACTGATGTGCTGATACACAAACGTATCAACTCAACCCTTCGTTCAAGTGCTTTCTTTCACCAAACTGCCAGTGGTTCATTCAGCTTCACTGAGAACTTCTCCACAACAGCTTCTGTACATTTACAAAGAAAAGAAATCACATGTTTGAGCACAGGGGAATGTCTGTACATCCCTGTGCCACAAGTGCTACGTGAGCATTTTGCAGCGACACAGCCACTGTTTTTCAATGTAAGGAGAAAAGTCTTTTAAGGACTTTAAATAAGATGTTAAAATTATTCATCTGATGTATAATTTCAGTCTGTTGTAGATTCATGATATGAACTTTTGAAGACACTGATGGGTTTTTATTTTCTCCTTTTATGTTTTCTTCAGGGAGTAGTTAATAGCCATGTGAATGACCTGATGCTTATAATCAGTTGTGTTTGCTAAAAATCTGCCTTTGAGTGAGGACACTGTCGGCACTGTCAGGTCTTTGATCAATGCACTAGACGATGCTGAACAAGCAATGATGTTTCATTAGACTCTTTATGTTTTCCCAAATCGTTTTCACTCAACATCGACATGGTAGTGTGTTAGAAGGTTTTTTTTTTTTTTCTGCTGAACCAAAAGTTTGTTTCCTGCAAACACTGAACGCTGAGCCAATTCAGATATTTGTGACACACTCTCTGGTCTTCAGTCCAAAGCTTCAGACTCTCCCGCTTTTTCGCCGAGCGTCACGTTTAACTACTCCCTGTCCTTACTCGGAACAAGTTTCATTTTTGTTTAGTTTCTCTCAGTAATTTATTCTAATTTATTTTGTGTATATTTGCTCAGTGCTACTGTATAGATGCTATCTCAGTGTGTACAGTCCTTTTCTTCTCATTGTTGACGTGCATTCAGTTTTGTGTTTGATGCCTGTGTGTGGGGAGGTTGGACTAAAGCCATGTGCCTCGTGCGTTCTCACACGAATGGTGTGAGTCTTTTACAAATCCCGTGGACAACAGACAATCAAATGTACAAAATGTGCCTTGTGAGCAACAGACCTGCCGCATCATCACCGTCGTCGACACTTGGCATGATTATCCAAAGTCACTGGCCACAGCTCCTGTTTCACTCGGGCTCCGTGAGATCTCTGGCACAAGCAGAGTTGGCACAAGCAGTACAGCAGCGTTCGTTGTGCCTTGATACAAAAAAAAAAGATCAGTTTCCTCACATCAGCTCACGAGGCACAGGCTCAACCTTTGACATCTCTCGGCACGAACGGCGAGTTTCACCACTCAAAACCTTCTCATTATCAGAAGACGACTGTTTGCAATCAATGTGCACTGTAAACAAAACAAAAAAAAGACAAAAAAACAAAAACAATTTTTTTACCTGTATACTGTATTTTGCGCCTCTCTGTTTCTACTCCTGTGCTGAACTTCCCCTCTAGATTCCTGAAACTTTTTAAGATCTGTAGTATGCTGGATCGGCCCAGCTCGTCTGGGTTTTTTCGTGCTTTATTATCTACAATCTAGCAGGGCTGTGGGTTTACGTTTGAAGGAGGAATGAGCCACCGTGGTGCCCAGTATTATTTGTACTCAAGATGGGTTGAACAGCCACTCAGTCGGTGTTTGATCTGAGCCTGTCGTCACCAACCACTGTTGCAACCTGACTCAAGTGAAACTTTTTTTTTTTTTTTTTTTTTTACCCGTTTAGCCTTCAGTGTCTTTAATATCAAATTTATTCGATCGGTCTTTTGAATATCTGAGAAAGAGTGCATCTTAACTGTCAAGTGCTGTGATTTGGTGTTTTTTTATACATTAGACATGAATTTGACACAGCTATTGTTGCTATCTTTATAAAAAAAAAACATTTTTAGCAAGAAATTTTTCCATATCTTTTTGTAAGAAGATGAAGAAAGAACTACAACATGACTTTTTTTTTTCTTTGCTTTTCTATTATCGCTTTTTTATTTAATGTTGTGGCATTTTTTATTTTGGAAATTGCCAATTCTGCTGTGTCACTCTCAGTTCAAGGGCTTTTTTCGATATCTGTAAATGGAGTAAAAATGCATGTCCAACATTCCTGGAAAAATCTGTATCTTAAGGGTTTGAATGTAATTTAATGGAGTGAAAACCACAATATCTCTTTTAATACATGAACTGAACAGTGGAACTTATTTCAGACTCCCGGGCAGCGTTGGTGCCGGGGGGTTTGTGTTGTCTTTACATTGCTTTCTTTACGTTCAGAGTGGTCTCAAGGATTTCACATTCATGTGTCCTATGAAGTGAGACCCAGGCCAGATGTAGCAGTTTCTTTTTTTTGTTGTTGTTGTTAAAAAGCATTGGCTGTGTTGTCGTTGGGACTGCTCTGTGTCTGCTGCACAGTTTTCACACAGCGCAGGACATGGAGCGATGGAGGGAACGGAGGAGGACGCGGGATGTTTGTTCTTTTTCTAGTGCAATATGCTGTACATAAGAGCTTGGCTCTCGAAATCTTACATTTTCTCTTAATTTCTTTTGTTGTTAAATGGGTACATTGCTGTTTTTTTTCATTAAAACTTTATGGACAATTGAAGTGGCTTGCGCTTTATTTCTTTTACTAAACACAAACAGTAAAGCTCTTTACGCTCAACAACAACAAGAAAACCACACTGGCAATCCTCTCTTAATTTCTCTCCAGTCCGCACAAACTGTCTTCACTATGAAGCATGTTTGTTGTGTTTGTCACTGTGGTCTTTATTTGGAAGAAAATGAAGCCGGCAGCTGACAAAAGGCCTGTTTGGTGCTGGTTCCCATTACTGGTTCTGACTGGTCTTTGACTAGTTTACCCATTTCAAATCCACAGTAATAATGTGACTGAGGAAACAATCCGGGATGGGCTATGTGTTAACATGCATCACATCCTTGTTTCAGAAACGTGAAGCACTCTTGAGAAAAATCAGGATCCTTTTCTGCCAGGTGTTGTCAACTCAAGTAACAGTCTGTAAAATAAACACAAAGAATATGATGAATGATGGTCTAAATGCTGAAGTAAAAGTCTGACAGTCTGATGCAGAGGAGTTTTTACTACTAATAACTCAAATTATTCTGCCAGTGAGGTGAATTCAGGCAGCCAGAAACTTGAGTTAATCAGCTGGTACAGAAATGACTTTGTTAGATTTGCTGGATGTCAAAGAGTCAAAGACACACCTTCAGCAACAATCAAATACTTTTCTAATTGCATACACAGACTTAGCAGGTTTCTGAAGGTTCCATGTAAACAGTATATTCCAAATGTGATCAGCAGCAGGATAAATTTAGGACACTAACACGCAAGTTTGTACTCTCAGTCGTCATTTCAGTACTTTAGAAGACATCCAATAAGACTTTTGACCTGATAATGGAACCGCACAAAAGGCCAAGAGATCACAACGTGTTATAAAATTCCCCCTGCTGGAGCTATAAATGTCTGTGCTAAACTGAAATCCCATAGTTGTTTATACATTTTGGTAAAAACCACACATGCCAACCTCATACTGGGACCAGAGGAAAAGTCAGAGGATTGCCAAAGTCATTATGATTCACCCTCTGGAGACCACGCATGTCTGTACAAAGTTCATTCTCCATCTCTCCACGGGTTCTTCACACATACTTCAGTCCAGACCAAAGCTGCAGCCCAACCCACTCTGCCATCAACAGAGCCATGCAGCGCAGCGGAACATCACAAAGGATTGTTTTAATCAGTCACGTGTGCGTCGCCTGCCGAGCTCCTGCTGCCACAGTCAGCTACGATCCCAAAAAAACACAGTCACTGGATGAAAAAAACCCTCATATGAGTAGACATCAGTGATATAACTTCACTAAAAAGTTCATTTAGCACCAACAAAAGAAGCGTTTCATCAGTCCTAAGGCAATTTTGGAGCTCAGCACATCTTTTTCTTCTCTTTTTTTTAACATACATCTTCCCCTGGGCGGGAAAGGTACAACCTTACATAAACTGTGATTCACTTTTCTGTCACCGGGTTTCTGAAGCGATCTCCCTCAGGCTGCAGCTTTGTGCAGACAGGGGCAGCAAGGAGGGTTAAAGGAGTGTACAAATACATGAGTGAGTCTGTGTGTGTGTGTGTGTGCAAGGTTGGGGGGTGGCACAGAAAGCACGGCCTCGGGAAAACAGAGAATTTCAGACGACGCCCTGACCCGAACCTTAAAGGATTAACACATCGCAGAGCGCAGTGCTGCGAGGCCAAACCGATATCAGCTTAGGGATGAATGTTTCAAAAGCAGTTACAGCTGTCACCTCCGGGGCACTTCTCTGTTTTTACTACTCACACAGAAAGTACATGCCGGTTTCTGCTTTAGCAAACATGGTGTTAAGGTAAGCGAGAGTCACTGTGTGTCTAAGCACAGACGCTCAGATCACTCGCAGACAGGCTGCCTGCCCTTTATCTGCGCAGAACAAGTTATCTAAGAACACCGTGAGACAAATGACTAATTTTGGATTGTCAAGTTACTTCAAAGACAAACTGCATATTGTTTATATTCCCAGAGGCCCTCAGAGAACATTGTACATGGACCTAATGAGACACTGACATGTTTTCATTCTCATTTCTAATTTCAAGATAATTTGATGTCCCCGATTTATGTGAAGCGTTTTCATTTTGCCCGAGCAGTAAATAAACCAGAGCTCATTCCGAAAGGACATGTCAGTTTGGTTTGTGTTTTTTTTTTTTTTTTTTTTTTTTTTAATGTGTGTGTGTGTTTTTTGTGTTTTCTTCTCTTGGCAGAAGATTTTACTGTGAAATTGCAAGCAGACCGAGTAAACAGAGAGTTTGTTGTGCACAAGATGCGAGCTATTTTAATCCTCATAATGGTTTAGAGATGCATTTCTCTCAAAGTCAATTTAATCACAAACCCAGACTTTACGACAACAACAACAACAACAAAAAAACTCTCTGCGTCAGGTTATGTTAAAGCTGCATCCCAGAATGCAACACTAACATATCCAGTTTTAACCACAGAGCAGGCTCAGTACTCCTTAACCTCCCACCAGCTGAAGAGACGGCCTCATCCCTCGGGACGGCTGGTAAATACAGACAAGTGTGTGTATAAGCATTCGTGTGTGTCTTCAGGGAGAAAGAAAAAAAAAAACGAGGGGGAGGGATGGAGGGGGCAGAATGAGGATGAGGAGGGGGGGTTAGCAGTGATGGTGGGGGGGGGATTCTGCTTGGCTCAGCATTTTTTTTTTTTTTTGCACTCAGCCCTGACAAAGGCCTCTCTGTTCTCCTGGCCAGTCACTCAGGGAGACGCCCTCATGATAGCCCGGTGCCTATCTCAAGGGTCACGCCTCAACTTCTGCAGCGGGGAGAAGCTCCAGTCCTCAGCTCGTTTTTTTTTTTTTTTCTTCTTTTTTTGTTTACTTCTGCCTCTCTGCTCAAAGAGTGCCATATATTAACCCTCTGGTGTCTGAAGGCTCAGTGGTGCAATGCTGCAGAGACAGAAACGCTCCCTGCTTGTCCTGAGGGATTTTCAGTGCAGGAATGTAATTTTTTTATATGTGGCATCCAGCAGTCACAAGCAAACTGTTCTCATGCCTTTGTGTCAATCTTGCAGTTTTATCAGCCTGGTGTATAGTCTGGTTTTATCATAACCTCAGGGACTAAAAAATATCTGCTCCCTGTTTCTTTCATGTTTTGTGCCGCCATGAACAAAGACAAGGCAAGCACAAGAATGAGCTTTCAATATCTGCCTGGTTTATGAATCCACAGAACAGTCCCATGAGACGTATCACTGAGTGATGACGTTTCAATTATCACCTTGTAAAAAGCTCTCTGTGTCTTACAGTGTGTGTCAGGGAAACAGGGCGCCAAGGGCGCATCTTTCTGCGCCGTGAGTGTCAGCAACATTCATTTTTACGGGAAGAAATAATCGATCTCCAGTCTCTTTCAACACCTCCCAAGCTGCACTCGGGTTTTATTGACAGATATATGCCCTGAGATTTTCTGAGCTGTCGACCACAGTATGCAGAACAATATGAAAAGCTTTAAGTTCAGCGAGTTCAAAAGAGAGATGACAGAAACAGGCTACCTTTGTGGGGAAAAAATAATAATATGGCATTATAAAATTCAATAGGTGTGGCCCCATCCTCTGAGGAAATGAGCTTCCCGTCCGCAGAGAATAGGTCCTGCCGCTGTGAAAGGGCACACATGTCAGGTGTAGCACTTTAGCAGGGTGTTGGGTCAAAACACGTTGGTGCAGCTGCAGCTGAGGGGCAGCTCTGGGGAATAGCATGACTTCCTTCATAGATGAGCCTCTGCTCCGTGGACCATGCTATAATAACTGACTCGCGGCCAAACACCTACCTGTGTTTTAGAGGTGGCAATTTATTTGAGTGTGTAAACAATCCTGCAGCAGAGTGTTGCCTGTGGCTGAAAATTGGGATTAAAGGTCACCAACAATCTAAAAAGATTGAAATTTAGTGTGTTGAGTATACGTTCTACAATGATAGAACATTTCCCTGATAAAATCTGTTGCAGACTTTGCCTAAAATCTTAAAACCATTTTTTTCCCACAACTTCCCCGTTTCTGTGCTGCTCGATCTGCCCTCGCAGATTTGAATCAATAATTGAACTTTAATAACTGAGAAATTGGGAAGAGAAATATCAGAAAAAAACAGAAAAGATGTAAATATCAGGGGTCAATAAAGTTCATCTTGTTCAGGGGCCCTTGCACACAGCATGGTAGACATTTTTCTACATCATGCCAAAATTAAGCAATCAACAAAAAACAATATTAGCCATGAGTCAGTGTTGGGGCGACTCTGTTACCTGGCTCCGCTCAGACTGAGCCACGCCGCCTTCACTTTACAACCACAGCCCCTCGTATACGCACACACCGCACCACCAAATAAGGGTGGGGAGCAGCCAATCCATCTCCCTGGGTAATAAAAGTTAAATGCAGCCCATGAGTCGAGACATGCCTCAGGGGCGGCGGGTGGTGTGTGTGTGTGTGTGTGTGTGTGTGTGTGTGTGTGTGTGGGGGGGGGGGGGGGGGGGGGGGGGGACCCCCCCCCCCCCCTCCCCCTCCTCCTCCCAAACCCCCCCCCCAAAAAAAAACCCCCCCCCCCCCCCCCCCCCCCCCCCCCCCCCAA
>JBAJHX010000031.1:11566102-11597314 GCA_037176925.1 Amniataba percoides | reverse complement strand
CCCCCCCCCCCCCCCCCCCCCCCCCCCCCCCCCCCCCCCCCCCCCCCCCCCCCCCCCCCCCCCCCCCCACACACACTCTTCCACTATTGTCTCTGTCATCTGTATCACGGGTGGATAAACTACTAAGATGACAGGTGGGTATTTATACAATGGTGATTGTCGTCTAACTCGGGGCAAAAGGCTCCAAACAATAAATGATAAAATGTGATAAAATGATTGTATATTTTATACGCTGCAATCTCAGTGTGTTCACAGTCAATATCACATCTGCTCCAGAGTTAGAAAAGATCTGGCAGAGGAGCGAGTTGTGGTATTACACTGCCTGAACCTAGGTTATGTGATAAATAATCTGGTATTGTTCATGAGTAAGTATGTAAAACAATAGCTAATAGTAGTTATTTCTGTTAAACTTGATGCATATTTCACTCACATATTGGACATCACCAAGGACTTTTATCATCATAGTTCTTCCATTAATTCCCTCCTACTGATATTTTAAAAGACTGAAGAAGTAGCAAATGAGGACTCCTTCACTTCACAATGTGTAGTGTAGTAGCATTCTGCTCATCACTGACTTTAAATATTTAAATAACACTCACTTTCTGAAATAATTACAGCTGTAGTTCCTAGTTTCCCAACACACGCTTCTTTTTTTTCCTAATGGATTTGCATCTGTGGTGCCTGCTCTCTGACACTGAAAGAGAAAGAGCCTCTTTTCCTCTCCGGCGTTTCTCGGGAATCTCTGTTGTGTTCCTGTTTATGACAGTCTGCCCTCTTGGACGACGGTCAAACTGTGATCATCTTATTTGTTGACTCTGCAAACAACGGTGAATACTTACACCAGAAACCTGAGTTGGTGGCAGTATCAGTTTACACAGTCACATAATCGACTAGGTGACGCGACGCCCTGCGTGTCAGGTACCTGTGTGATATGTAACTAATTGTGCAAAAACAGCGGGGCAACAGTATCCAGCCCGCAGGCAGCCGCTGAATCGCGGACGTGATGAATCCGCTTTGTAAAACGCGGAGGACAATTATGTGTGTGTTCACGGAGATGAATTATGTGCAGGCCGTGAAAAGGCCACGTTGGTTTTGTGCCGCTTTCAAGAGGTGCACGTAGACAGACAAGATATTTATAGAACGCATAAGCCTAATGGAGAGGACGGCGTATGGGATGGGAACAAAAGCGCTGACAAGTTGACTTATTGCATTATAAACAAAAAATCCCATGATTCTCCTTGTTATATGTGGTTGCGTTTTCTCACGACACTCCTCCACTCCACGTGTACCGTATGTGCAGTCGATTAGCATACAGTGCTTCTGCATGAAAATAGCATTTCTTAATACTACTTGGTGTATCTAGCATTTAAGTTATCTGTAAAATGCAAAGATGTCAATGTCTGATCTTGTTTGGGTTTTGTTTTTCTGATTTTTCTTAATGGGACACTCGACACATGAAGGACAGTTTGTTTGTCATGCCGAGGGCAACTCAAGTGAGAACAGCTGTTAGGCTGGAAACGATGTATTTATAACAAAAAGCCTGAGTTACAAACTGGATGTTTTGTGGATTTTAAAAGATTTTGGCTGTTTACCAGGCAAGGAGGAACTGGGGAATAAAAGTCAGAATATCTTAGCCTCTGATTTAGATTCTTCTTCGTCTCCTTGTCTGAATATTATTAATTCACTGGAGCACTTCTTTATACGCCAAATATTCTAATACCGAAAATCTACAAACAATGAGGAGGAGCTCTCTAACACTGGCAAAAAAAATTATTCAATTTACATTTTCATATTTGTGGATTATTACATTAAATTACAACGGTGTTTATGATATTGAGGGTTTCTGTGGATATTCAGTGTCATTACTGTCAAAGGACTGAGGTTAAATAAGGCCAAGTCACCATCAGGTTATATGGTCTGCAGGTACATTGCCTTCTGATACTTGGTTATAAAAGGTCTATTTTTATTAACACTATCAAATCTCATCAGGTGCTGAATCCACCGCTGCCAACAGATGACGCATTCTTACTCCGATAACAGCAAACATGTCACCTTGTTTTGACCTGTAATCTTTGCACCCGCCTGGCCCTGTGCCATGTCAGGCATGTGGCGGATACATCCAAACAAACAAGCTGCATTATTTCTGTCCAAATCTAGATAACGTAATGTATCTGACGTGTTGTGAATAATGGACAAATGAGTACAGGAGATCAAAAGTGATCCTGAAAGCAGCACAGGGAGTAAAAAAAAAAAAAATCTGTAAGCCTTTCAAATCCATCCCAGAAGCATTTCCAAACCTCCCTACATTTACCATCAAGAACATCTTAGCGCTTGTTTTCTTTTATAAATGGATTAACTGCTTAATTGTTATTTCTTACTGTATAGCTCTCCTCCACTGCCAGCTGGAACAAAAGAGGTCTATTAATACAGTAATATGATGTGAAGCGCAAACAACGTGAGCAGTCATTATGTCTTCCCTTAGAACACAGATCCTTTTCCTTCCAGTGTTTTCATTTCAATTACTCGGCCCCAGTATAATTTCCTCTGAGTGCCCTGAAAAATCTGAGGTCCCTGCATTAGCCGTGGCCTTAAGAAGTCTATTGTAAACCGAAAAAGAAAATGAATTGGACTCTCTCCTCGTTAAGCGCAATAAACGGATATGAAATGTGACTGCGGGTCTCACGGGAACATGTAGGAACGCGAGCTGAAGCGTCTGTGAGGAGTAAGTGGGGAACTCTTCTCAAGCCAAGTTATTGTGTTTTATCTGTGTTTACACGGCGGGGTGACCAAATGTAGCAGTGAGCCACGAAAGAGTACATTAATAGCACAATAATTTCATTCACTACATGTATGTTTATTCAACATCCAGGAGATTCATTTTGGAGCAGCTGACGTTTGGAAGAAATGTAGCTATATACTGACTTGCCCAATACACTAAATACAGTGCAGTCAGTTGTAATAATAGGGTTATTATCATCACATAAAGTCAGAGGACTAGTGATATATTTCAATCACATTATAGTAAGGTCAGTATCAACGTCATACTGTCTCTGAAACATGACACATTCTGAGACTCACAAGTTTTTACTTTTGTTCATAAAGAAACTTTGCCTGAGACTGAAAGAAAAAAAAAACTAAGCACAAGTCAAAACCAGGGAGAGTGGTGAAAAAGGTTAAAAGTTCACACATGCTGTTATTATCACCAGCTCGCCCCCCCCCCTGAATACAAGCAAACCAGCCTGGATGTTTTTTATGTGTTCGCACTCTCCAGCAGTTGCTGCCCTGCTCTGCAGCTGGAAGACCACGGGATAGAGGCATTGTTTTGTGTGTTAACACAGTCGATCCCGCTGTGGTAAAAATAGTTCCCAGCTCTATTCTCTCGCAGCAGAGCCAGCGATGCCTCAGCCAAAAACAATATTTGGACATGGCAGCAGATGTCCCCAAACAAGCCCAGGAGGACAGGCCTGTGAGGGGAACTTTTGGCATCGCCTGACTCCAGGGAGAAGGGAGAATATGCTGGAAACAATGCGGTTTATGAGGGACACTTGAGGGAGTGTGTAAGCGAGAGCTCGTATCCCGACTCGAGGCGCTCAGTGGGAGGCTCAGATTTATAGATGATGAAGAACCTGCCTCTTCAGACGAAGTGGAGGATAGTTCGTAGAGTTCGCCAACTTACTCCCGGCTCTATGTGCCTGCACTCAGTCGGGGAAACTTTCCTTTGATTTGGAAGCTGAGAAAGAGGTCTCTGCAGCTTTCTTTTGCCTTTGTGGCTGTTTTATGTGTTTTGTGATATCTGCGCACTGAAACAGAAGGGAACAGGAAATGAGCATTAATGCTAGCCTTTTAGGCACAGATCTGATCGCTGTCAGATTTCCCAGGAAAGTCCTTCACTGCCTCGTCTTGCTGCTCATGCGTCTGTCTTCTTAAGAGCTGCATAGTGTGCATGGCATAGTGTTGCCTTACATACAAAAAAAGGCTCTACAGATGTCATGAAAAGTCAATGTAGAGCCAAAACAGACTTCTCAACCTCGAGGAGCTGACAAATAAATCACTTTCAGACATAAGGACCACTGTTACAGATGATGCAAGGCTTTAGCAAAGAGAAAGTTCCTCCCTGAAAATCCCTGGTGAATGTCCTCACAGATACAAATGAATCTTCACAGTGTCACGGTTTAGTTTAAATTGAGGACTGTGAGCCATCTGAGTGACTTTCTCATCTTGGTAGCTTCAGTCACTGCTGATCTGCTGCAGTTCTTCACTTCCTGAGAGACGTAAGCCTGAAACCTGCCAATGGGGATGCTGAGTAATAAACAGAGTTTGTTAGAGTGAATGGGGATTAGATGAACTCCTGGTTTAATAGAAAAGTGTGATTATCCTCCATGTGATGATAATATCATCTTCCTTATAAAGAGCTACCTTGTTTTCTTTTTTGAGGATTTAGAACAAAACAGGAGGTCATGTTTGGTGACCATGTCTAATGTAGTATCCCACTCACAAAGAAATGATAGAGGAGACAGAAAACACTGAATTTCTGCATTCTGCACCACATGCAAGCCTTTGACAGATTTAATATCTTACCAAGACCAAATCTTTCCCCACCCTTAGCCAAGTGCCATGAATCCCCAAACATAATGGAAACACTGCATTCATGCTTTAGTTAGACTGTCTATAAACATGGACACAGCTTCCTACGTCTGTGAATTAATAATGTCAAAAATATCTCACATATGGGTGCTGACATCTTGTGCTGGTGATATCAGACTCAAGGTTGATATGTTTTACCAGGTATTGATTTTTTTGGAGTTGATCTTGGCCAGTTTTCCATTTTCCACTGCAGACAAAAGTGTGACCTTGGAGGATTTGTCATGTGATTAGAAAAACAAACAGTCCCACTGTATCTGATCTGATAATGAGACATTTCAGTCATAGAGAGCTTTTTTAGATTATCACTTACTCTTCATATCAGCCCAAAAACAATTAAGTAAAATCAACTTAATCAGTATGCATTAGATGGAAGAATGGTTGATTGTCTTATAATCTGTGCCAGAGGTATAAAACAAATGTATCTTATTTTGCCATCTAGATTTAACACACCATACAAAGGCCCTGCTTTGTGTACGCAGCTCAGTAGTAATTTAGTATTTAACGCCAGCACATAAACTGTGGTTACACATTCAGCTACTGTAGATAAGGGAATGTGATACGCAGTGAAGGCCGAGATGGATTCAAGTTGTGCAGGCCGGATCATTCTTTTTGTATAACTTCATCCACACATTTGTCACATTGTTTCTCAGGGCTTCGGAAGACACTTCAACACCCCTAAGAGCCGCGATGCCGATTTTCCATCTCAATCAGCAGCATCAGCGAGAAGCAGAGAAACCTACACCACCTCCAGAGACCGTCAGACAATGGCCCTCACATCAGCTCTTACTCCCCCTCCTCGACCGGGCTAACAAACTGTGACCTGAACCTGGCACTCTGACATGGCAGCCATTCAGGCCGACAAGCTAAGAGACACGAGTGCTACGTGATCCTGTTTTATTCTGGCGAGCTCACAGCGCCTCCAATGCTGCTGCCTTAATGCACAGGCAGCAGGGACTGTAAAGACATGTCTCCTTTTCATGCACAGTGTTTCAGGGCTTGCATTTCGCACTACTTTCTCTTACCAGTCTGCACAAACATGTTTATGAGAGACTCAGTCGCCTTACCTTCTGGCCCTGAGCGAGCCAGTTTTGCAACATAAGCTTGCGTGACACGAACGGGGGGTAATAAGATTGTTTTTCAGTCATGGAAGGATAACCAGCTGAACCAGAAATACACCTGGGTATATTTGAGGTTTCGAATTTTGGCCAATATTACATAACACCGCACAATTATCCTGCTGAGGGAGATTGTGACAAGTGCAACAATGCGGGGACCAGCATAGGTGGGTTCCCTCCGCAGCAGTTACATTTAATTATACGGCTCGCAACCGACAACAGAAGTTGAAACACAATGAAGTCTCGCTCCACAGCTGTGTCCTACAGTGCCATCAGGAGAAAGGGAGAGAGCGGGCGGAAGGAAGAAAGGCGACGGAGCAGCTCTCATTGTCACCGTGCCTGGTTATTGTTCACACTCCTCCGCATGCGGCCCTCCGCCCCGGGCGTTTTATCATGTTGTGGCACGTGAGCAACAGCTGAGAGGTCCTTTCTCTATCTGAGGAAAAGGCCACTCGGCCGCCACTGAGTGAAGGTGAGGAAGGAAATGGTGACAGAATGGTCAGGCATTGGACTTCCTCAGATAAAGCTGGCTGTGCACTAAGACTTTTAGGGAGGGATGAAGGCTGTAAAATGACTTGATTTAAACTTGATTTAAGTTGTAGAAACATTGTGATATGCCATGCTACGTCTTAAGAAATACTCACAGAGCACATTTAGCATTTAAACATGTTTAACGGAGATATAACGTTGATCATTATTATGTAAAAGTAACTTTGCGTGAACTTAAACAGTAGTTATAAAGTTAAAATGTGTGTAGATCAATGGTTACAATTGTGCTCCCTCTGATCGAGGCCTTGTTTTCAAGGCATTCAATTTTATATTTGTGACCATCAGCCATCATGTAGCAGGAGAAGTGATAATAAAACAAGACTAAGAATTTACAGCCATGCTAGCAGCTGTGTGATGCTGTGCTGAGAAGCTCAATGCCAACATGCATGGAAAGGTTTGATGTTCACCCAGCGCATGTTAATAACAGCGGTAGTCAAGAAACCTCTAAGATCTAGACAACCCAGCTACAGGCTTAAATGTGACACACTGGAATAAGATTCATCCCGTTTAGCGTCTCTCCGTGTGAGGCTTTTCTGAAAGAGGCCACAGTGCTCAAAGTGTGTCCCAGTTATGATCTCCAAGAGCCAGAACCATTTACTTTATCTGATGAATCCAAAGTGGTCCAATCACCGGCCCCGCCGTTGACAGTCATACAGCACATGATGGGCTCTGGTTTGTTTCAGAAGAGACACAGTAGTTTGGCCCGCCTCCAGAGGAAACAACATCTGGATTTTTGCTCTTCATGTGCTTTGCTTAATGGTAAAAGCACCAAGTGTGATGGACTGTGTCTCCCTGAAAAGTAAATCTCAGTCTAGCAGACATCAGCTGAGCAATAATAAAACACTACGAAAATTGTTCAGTTAGGAAATGAACCTGTCTGATAACAGTGTTGTCAGCATTTGTTTTTGTTTTTCTTGTTTTCTTTCTTTTTTCTTGGCATCTTCAGCTTTTTCCTCTTGGTTTTACGATGTGAACATGCCACCAATTCTGTAGATAACACTTATTCGAAACACTTTTGGGTTTTCCTGTGCAACCGCATGGCTTCTCTTGGTGGTTAGTGTGTCTCTCAGAGGGTTGAAAGGCCACCATTTGAAACTCATGTCTCTCATTATCCACACTGCTGTTGTTTCAGTCTGGGATTAAAATGTAGTTTAACAGCCAAGCAGAGACCGACTGCAAGACTGGAAGACCTAGTCACATCAAAAAGGCTAATGGAAAAATTACTTTTATAGTAAAATAAGCCAAAATTTCATTACTGGACACTTCATTTGCATATAATTTCTGTCTGATGCAGCCTGATCTTTGAAGAACATGGCTTACTGCGAAAAAATCCCCCCTGAGAAAATGTTGTGTGCTCAGTTTAATGAACCATGCTAATTAATTTCCAGTTGCAGCAGTATTTAATAAAAACAGAGCAGCTGTGGAGGCAAAAGTTACCACATTACTGCTTCGCATTTCACTGAGTGAGGAAGAAAAGTTGTCCAAAAACTGCCTTTAATCAACATCTTTCTATTAATAATGAGTGCAATTATTAAGTGTAGTGTTAACAAAGTGATGAACCCACAGAGAAATGTCACCCTCACTGTGCAGTTCCCCTTTCTGTCATGTTTCTGTCTCACCTCTCTCATCAGCGGTGCTTCCACCTGGAGCCGGCAGCTGCAAATGAGCTTTGATAAAACCCACTGTACAGCCGGCAGACACACTCACAGACTAGCTTGTGAAGAGAGTGAAGCACTTAGCAGTTGAAGAAAGACAGATATCTCTGGGACTGGTGGAGGCCAAAAGCAGAGCTAAAATGAACACCTGAAACGTGATTACAAATGAATTCTAATGTTGCTGCATATCATTATCTATAGATGAGCAACAGAAACTCATTATCACGTTGGACAAAACAACTTCATGTAGTTTTCCACCAATAAGTTTTGGTTAGCTAAAGTTTGAACTGTCCTGATAACATCAACCAAATATGTATTGGTTCAGCACCCAAAAAGTTGATTCTCAGATGGAACCAAAAACTTTCTCCTTGGCCTGAAGTGTGAGGAGACTAAATGTTATGATTTCTGAGTGAAGAAAATCTGTAAAATACAGATCAACTAAACCCATACCAAGTCTCTATCCTGTTGGTTTACTGTGACTTAAATCTTGTACCGTGTTCTCATCAATATCACTCATGAGCATCGTGATCTATGAGATATGGTCTTTTTCACACTGAGGCTGAGCTGTCATTTGTCATATATAGAGTGTGAATTTCTTTTCCCCTGAGACACTTTCCCACAACTTGACAGACATGGAAACCTCATGTCAGACACCGACTGCTGTTGATAATGTTGTGGTTTTAGACATTAGTAGTTAAAGGGATACATACTGATATGGTTGAAGTAAAACCACATCCACTGCACATGCTGCAGCACATGTTGTTCTTTTTCACACAGAGAGGGCTAACAAACACAGGCATTAGTTTCACTCATCAGTCTACATCCTCTCTTTACAGTACTTCTTTGTTTTTGTGGATATTGGAGGAATTGTTTATTTCTGTTGAGTGAATGTTCCCCGTTTGGCTCATATTGGTTCATCATCAAATCCATTGGGTGCCCAGTGTTGCCTAAAAAGCAAATTATGTTAAATAGTGTGACATAAAATTGGATTAGTTTCACAGCTACAGAGCCTAATTCATATGAATACCCAAAAATCTTGGACGGATGAATATATATGACTTAGGAGATTAAATTCCCAAAACATTTTCAGAGCTTTTTTTTATTTATTTAGTTTTGCATTGTCCATGTTTAGCAGTACTTTGCCTCATACGGCCTTTCACCGGCGCAATGCTGCATTTTCTTTGCATGCCAACAGCACCATTCGTCCATCTGTGGAACAGCACGAAATTCGTCATCTGCGTTCGTTCGTAAATGCCACCAGAGTGCAAAACAAACAGGCAGTCTGCAAGTGAAAATCTTGCTCCATAGCACTTCTGGTGGTCAGAAGGCATTATTTCATATGCATACTTAGTCATAAAATGGTTGAGACTCCAGCATATTTATTTTCACCTCACACTTCCTCCAGCATTGGAAACATATTTTTTCTGGTAAATAATGATAATATTAATAATAATATCTCTAACTTGTACTCGTTGTGTCTCTAGCCCTCAGCCTGGATGACTGCTACAAATGCTGTAGCAGAAAAGCTGTTCAGAGCCATTAGGAGTTTCCCAGGGTCATAAACCGTGTCAGAAACTGAATCTTCCAATGTAACATTTCAATAAGCAGACAGTGCGTGATTTATCTGACAGCTGACTAACACGGAGCTTCTGATTTGAAGGATTTTAAATTCAAACTACGCCACAGCCAACTTCTCCCAGTGTCAGTGGGCATTATTGAAAAAAAAAAAGAAATCCCACCTACTGTCACGACATTGACTGATAGGGAGCTTGTCCATTTTGGCACAGGCTTGATTTCGTGTGGAGAACATTAAACTTCTGGTTGCTCAGCAGTGCACGGGGAAACAGCCATTGGCTCCACAGACTCTTACAAAAGGCCAAAGGGGGAGCCAAGCAGAGCACACGCAAACATGAGTAATGACATCCAGCTGCTGGTGCAAACACAAACACACACACTCACACACACCGTTAGTGGAGGAATACAATTCAGTAGCCTGTAGATTCAAGAAACAACATTAGGATAGCTTTAGAGATGAAAAACAGGCAATTTCCTCAAGAGGTTCAATACTGATGTTTCATTTCACCTCTCTCACACTGTGTGACACGAGACAGCCGCATACCCAACACACACATTTAAACCTGTTTTCCCACACTCTCACACAGACATTGCGCATAAAAGGATATCTGCAAATGCAAATGCTACTGTCTGGTTGAGGGTTGTGGGCGACGAGGTTTTTGCGTAGAACGCCCATGTTGTGGTTTCTAATGATCACACTCGTCTCTGCGCTGAAAGCACACAGATATGAGAGACATTATGCCATCGCTGTGGTGACTAAGGTTTCTGTTCAGTTTACACGCACAGCGGTTTAGAAAAGACGTGGGCTGCTAAGAAGTCATATGTAAGCAAATTAAGTGTAAACAGCAAGCAGTGTGATTGCGCGTGTGTGCGTGTCTGCGTGTGTTTGTTTGAATTAAAAAGATGACCACAAACAGGAGCGAGAGGGCTTTTGTAGATAACAGACTTCACTTAACCAGTTTCTTAAATGAGCTCGGACAGTCACGCACAGGGGACTTTCCAGGCTCTTATCTAACACTTGGAGAGGTGACATCACCGTCCGCGGAGACTATCCTAACACACAGACGCTCAGAGCACAGCATGTTATCTTACAGTAAGAGTTTCAGCCCTTGTTATGAGCTCGCTGCAGTCTGTAGGATGGTGCTGAAATGTGAAAATACTCATTCACAGTGTCAAGGTCTCTTTTATTATCATTGTATACTTCCTTTTTATGCCTATTCAGCCATGATATATTAACAGTGTGTGCATTATAAGTGTAAAGGTCAATGCAATTTACACACAGAAGATAAGGAAAGAAGCTGCTCTGGGGTCTGTTGGTACAGCAGGGCGTTGCTGGATATTCATAAACTAACCTGCTTAGTCTTTTTAAAGGGGACTTTCTATGTTATTCTGATATTTTTGTCCATCATGACTGTGGGTGACAGCAAACTTGAACTCACCACTTCTTTTGTAGAGATTTGGGAAATCTCTGCAACAACACTGGCATTGACAGAGTGAATCAGAATGAGTCTCTTCAAGCTTTTTTTTTTCTTAAAGGGCCAAAAAAAGACAGCAACAACAACAACAACAACAAAGACAATCAAACACTTGTCTTTGAGTCTGAAAGTAAACACAGAAAGTAGTCCCTTGGAAATCCCTTTAGATATTAGAGAAAACATGTGCGACAATTTTAGCTTGGCGTTACAGTTGGAACTGCAGTTCATGTGACACCCCCCCCACCCCCCCCACCCCCACCAAAACAGTTCATACTGATAGGCCATCATTACAGGAGAAATGTTCATAAAAACAATAACACAATTAGAGCCATTAGCTCTCATGTGCCTTGATCCAATGGGCATTGCTCCGCTTCTCTCAGATCTCCACAAGATTTGAGATAATTGTATTGTAAGCCATAGTGACAAAAAAACAGAAACTGGCCTTTGGTTTTGCACTCAGGAATCTGTCCCAGTGTGCATTTGCTGAAAGGCAGTTCATCACAGGACACTTCGTCTTTGTGAGCTTTAAGTGCCAAAGACGAGGCCAATCTATCTATCATCTATCATTATTCGAATGTCCTTGTGCTCTGCTTTCTTGAAGTGTTTACAGTATTTACAGAACCGCAATATAAAACTACAGACATCGACTATGTGCAGGACTTATGTTTAGATAAAACCGTCTCCTCCATCTATACAGTGGAAACATATCAGGGGGGAGCAGTTGCCAGATTCTACACAGCTAAAGTGTTAAAGGTGTAATCAACTGACTTATAAGACTGTTCATGATTCACATTTAAAAAGCACTTTTTGATTCTGCAGCTCAAATAAAAAGACCGTGGCAGGTCATAATTTCAGTGTCAGCTGAGGGTTCAGGGGGCACCAGCTGTGTCTCCCTGTCCAGGGCCAAAGTCTCAGCTGGGAATTTTCTCTTTTTACAAAGCTGACAGAAAAACATCGAGTCACTGTAACCTGAGGAGGGAGCGAGATGGAGGGAATGTAGAAAAACAAATCCTTTTTGCTGCCAGTGTGTGTTAAAGGGAGAGGGATGGATTAGTATAGGGTGGAGTGGCGGAGCATCCCTCCCCCTCCTTGACAGATAACTCCTCGCTCGCACAGTGAGAGACAAAGGAGGAGGGGGGAAGCGGTTCAAAAAGCAGAGAAGAAATATGGCAGGATGATTAAAAAACACATAATAACACATTACAGAAACCTCAAAATGGGCTCAAACTAAATGACTGATAACATCGGGGAACACTGGGGTGCCATGACTGTTTGGTGTGCATGTGTTATGAAAAAAAGTTTATCGAGGATTTAAGTATATTATGCACCATTTAAGTATATAGATATCGATTGAAATATAAATTCTAAAATTTACCAAATGCTTTTGGACTGTATAATGATGCACTATTGATCTGTAATTGCAACACTTTCATATCACAGTAGGACTGATGTTTACTGATGTCCCAGCTATGCACAGATTATCTTATCTTATCTTAAAGCTCGATGGAACCTTTCATTTTGCGATGACTTTGGCGGCCCCTGTGGACAAAAGCAGTAGTGTTTAACTTAATGTTACATCACATTTCCCTCTGCTTCACTCCCTTTTGCAAGGAAACTACTCAAAGCCACTCGAATTCAGCCAGAGCAAACCTCAGTGCCCGTTTATCTAACTTTAAATCTAATAACTGTTAGAAAACAATAGAAATTGCTGCTTGCGTACAGCTAGCACCATGCTTCATGCTCGTAAAAATCTCAATCAGCTTTTGGCAAGGAAGCAAATAAGTGAATTTTATAAAATGTCAAATTATTTCTTTAATTGCAAACAAGACTTTGCATGGTGTAGGTTTGCACAAGCACTAATTCTGTAGCCAGATGTGAATTTCCTTGCAAACTAACCCTGGTATGACAAAAATGACATCCAACGTCCAATGATGTCCAAGAGCACCAAAACCCAATATCACAAACTTCCCAAGATCATCAACAGCATCTCACAAGTGTCCTAAAACAGCAGATTCCCAAAGTTTAATGCCCCAGCCAGCTGACTTTGCTCTACATTGTTTCTAATCCAGCAATATTTGTATAGTATTTAAGTTATAAGCATGAAAAATACTACACAGATAATTTCTATAATTATTATGAGATTGTCTTTCTCAGTATCACTGTGTAGACAAAGAGCACCAGCTGTTACCCTTTGCTTGACCCGGATAGCCCTCTGACCCACATCCTAATTTCTAGACAAGAGTGCAATGACAGACATGAATGTATGACACAGGACATCACTATCACTTAGAAAGCTAATACAAAAAAAAAATATTGTCGGTGGGACAGATGAAAAAGATTAAAAATTGGTTCCGCACGTACACAAGACATATAACATCAACCAAAACAAAGGGGATATCCTGTTTTCCCAGAGCCCACTCCTACCAGAATAGCACAGCATGGCAGGGAGGGTGTTATCGCTCTTATCACAGCCCACATTATAATGGTCTGTGTGGCAAGGAAACATCCCTCATTGTTTTCTCACAGGCTTCCTCTCAGACTCGGGGTTGAAGTGGCCGAGTGGGGCCTTCACTAATGGTATCACTCCCGTTCTTGCTGCCCGCCTCATTAACACGCCGTATCTCCATCAGCATTTTCTACTAATGTTACACAGAGCCTGCCCCCGGCCCTCATTGTAAATTGCCGGAGCATGTGGAGGAGGTCTTATAGTACAAACACGTACACTTACTACACAGACTCGTCGTCCGTCGCTTTAACTGGCGCTTTGGCATGCGTACGACAATATTTGCTTGAGTTGTGTGTTTCAGAAGCTATAAGTAAACAGCATAGCAGTGCACAAAATAACATGCCCCCGGTGCACATGCAGTGCATATGTTAGTAAGAATCTCGTGTATCCATATGCACTGCACATTGCATACACTTGGCTTTGGTTTGCATATCAAACACACACACACACACACACTCACACACACGGGTCACATTCACACATCAGTTACACCCATATCTGTGTCACTCCCCTGAGCGTGCCACTTCTCATAGCCACACTCACTTATAGTTTGGTATGTGAAAGTATCACAGGCTCATAACAAGCAGCTTTACACAGCAGCTGCTGCCCTGCTGGCACGCCTTACTCCATAAGTAAACCCACACTCCAGGTATTTGCGGCATGCGATGCGGCCCAAGCCAGGGGCATTGTGCACTTGCGCGGGGGTCAAGGCAAACTTCAGCTCAGGTCGAAAGGTCAGCAATTTGAATAGCAAGGTCAAAACTTTCAGCAGGAGGGCAGCTTGGAAAAAAAGGGTTTGGGATGCAGCTTGAGTTCTTCTCATCACAGGAGCTTCACTCTCTTCAACAATGTGCGTGCTGCCAAGATGAAGATGTGTTTGGGAGTTTGCTGTGTTGTAAAGCTCATTCTAGTCGGATAATAGAGGCTTTAGTGTTTGCTCCATTTGGCTCATGGTACATTTGCGGTGTTAGAATATCTGCCCTCTGGTCTGGCAGAACCGTTGATGCCAAATTGGATCGCTTCCAACATGCGTACATGCAACGTCCTCTAACCCCACGCACAGACATTTGCGGCTGGAACGCCTTGCAAAACCGCAAGTCAAAGTGTCCAACTATCGCTTGAATTTGAAATACACTTTTTTCAGGTCAGGCCCTGATCGGATTGTTGCATCACTGCAACACAGCACAGAAGGAAAAAAAAATAGGGCAGCTTTCTATTTTCAAGCCAGAAGCACCAAGTCATAGCAGCTGAGCCTCACTAGGCATAGCTGCACACTATGCATGTGTTTTTCATTTCAAACATCGCTGATGGTTGTTGGTTTGATTTGTGGTTTGTCGTGTGTTCCAGCCGCAAGTGTCTGAACATGAAGTGACACCCAACCTCTTTCATCTGCAAAGGTATCGTACATACAGGAACAGACTTAATGATCTTTGTTATATTTATCCCTCGGACCAAAACTGAGGATCCAGACAAAACACACAGTGACAGTGAGTGAACGCCTCTGCATGCAGACTCTGTCCAAATAGACTTGTGTAACTATAGGCTTTCATTGACTCCTGCAATTTTACACGGTAAACACAAGTCGATTTAATGTCAGTGCCTGTAAATGCAAACAGAGAGGTCCTCCCTGCTCACTTATGAGTCAAGGTCATTAGTGGCAGCGGCACCGAATGCACAGCATAGTGAAAGACGTGCACCTGTCTCGCAAACTGTCAGGGCCAACTGTCGAGGACAGACGGTCGTGGGAAAACTCAGAGCGTGCTGCGCTGTGATGTTTTGTTAGTCCGTCTCAGCTGAGGGACGAGATGATTCGCCAGCTGAGGGATGTGAGCTAAATTTGCAGTACAGCGAAGCACTTGACTTGCCAAATGTGCCATAGCAAAGAATTATATTCTAATCTCTGGAGAGTATTTTTAGAAGTAATTTAATAAGAAGAACATCAATTTGGATTTACAGATAAGCACGCATCTTAAAAAGAGTATGTGCCTAAAAGCTGCAAAATTAACTTTGGTCATAGAAGTTTTGACTGAACATCTGCCACCTTTTAAGAAAGCAAGTCCAAAAAAAGAACATAAAGTGCTGTCATGTATTAACGTGAGTGACACCACAATTAGTTTTCACTGAGCTTGTTGAAACAAGATTCCTGCTATATTAAATGTGACTAAACATTTATGTTATTTTACAAGACATTATGCCATTTTTTTAAATTATCTTCATAATGAATTATATTATAAATGATGTCAAATGATTAATAAGTTGTTTAAAATACCATTTGTGCTACATCTATTTGATGCTCAGTATTGCCCTTGCTGTGGTGAAGGGAAGGGCGGCTGACACAGTTTGGCACACCGCGTCTCACACCTCATACATCACCCACGCTGTCTGAACTTGGATGGTGCAGCACACACGTCTCTCTTTGCGGGCACGTGGTCCGCCACACGGTTCAAGTGAATTGTTTACATCTCAGCTGTCACACATTTTGAGGAACTCCAGCGACATTTTAAGAGGCTCTCGTGCTAAGCAGCGCTCGTGAATATAATTATGTGCAATATTGTGTGGGTGTAGCCTATCGTGAGGCCATGCATGGTCATGTATGTTTTCACATACTGGACTGTTCAGTCTGCTCCATCATGGTGTAGACTTGTAAACATGTCTGAATTCACATTCTGGCAGGTCAGTCCACAAGACAACACGCAAACAATTTAAAAAAAGTTTTGTTTCGGAAAGACGTTTGGATCGGTCAGAGCTCAGCAGAATCTCAGACTCCACCTTTAATGATGTGCTGCTTGGTCTTGGAGGTAATTCTCTGTTACCACTGTAGGTTGTTCACTAGTTTGCCAACATTTGCAGCTTAGTTTACAAATCCATTTCTTTCACTTTTGCTCTTGTGTTTTTCATTTTAGAAAGATAAATATTCACCATCCATATTAATTTAATCTGTAATATCCTTCTTACTTCAGCCCCATGCACAGCAACACTTGACAGGCCTGCTGTGCCTAGTTACAGTTGCTAAGCTATTGGACAGTTGCTGTTGACTGCACAGCCAATTGGACGTCCAGTTGTCGGTTTGTTAAAGTAAAAGATTAACTTATTTGTAAGGCAACCAGAACAACTTAAGGTCAAGGCAGGTCTGCTGCGAACTCCTTTGAGGTGGGAAAATGCATTTTTTTCCACTTTGTGTTGTGTCAGGCCTATTCACAAATCACCATGAGTCAACAAGTAAGTTTTGGCAGGAGAAAGGTGAGAATTTGAGTAACTATGTAAACGGCTTTATTAACACCAGTTCTCTCCATGGATCCGACTGAGCCAAAGTAATAATAATAATAATATAAAAAGTTAAATCATTACAATCAAAGCTCCTCACACTATGGTGGCTTCAGTTTTTAAAAAAAAAAAAAAAAACAGTATCTCTTAATTGGTCAGGGGTTGGTGCCAAGACTCAAAGTGAGAGTGAAGAAGTGAAGCGGTGCCAGCAGAATAGCCAGGCCACAGGAGGAAGGAGTATTGTTCTTGGCGTGGATTGAGGCGACCAAATCCAAGCACCCAGATGGACTCCAACAGGCTCCAGCAATAATACACACACCGAGAGAGAATAGAGGTCACCTCAGGATACACACACAATAAATCCATTGTGACTGGCTGTCTCTTTTCAGAGATATTTCACTGCTCGCAGACCTTATCTACCTCTGCACACCGAGGAGAACCACTTGGTGAACAATTAGCTTCAAATCCAAACAGAAAGCAGGCGCTCAGAAACAGTGCATGTGGAAGTTAAAGCGTATAAGTGAAATATCAGTGTGCAGATCCTTGACTGGGTCCTTTTATATGACCGCCACAAACACACAACAACTTCTGCATTTAAGGAAATCTACTGCCTTCGTTTTCTATGTGTAAGCATTGCTGAGATTCAGTCATTGTTAGGCTCTTGTCCAAGATCTACTTGAGCGCCTCTTGCTAAAATTCATTATGTAAGTGCACCAGTACTCCACTGCTTGAGCTCGAAAGCTGCCTCTATATGCACTATTAAAGGAAGTGGTGCATTAAAGAGTCTGTAAAAAATGAGGGGGAACTAAATATGCAAGTGCAACAGCTTATAGTTGTCTTATTTGAGTTTATTCTCAGAGGGAAATGTTGCGACCCGGTTTGACATGCAGATCTGACTGTTGCATTGTTACAACATAATTTCTTTGCAATCCCTGCAAGCAAAAGAAAAAGGTTTGCTATCTCTAATGTGCATCTGACACTATTAACAGGCCGCTCTTTACACAGATGGC
Source organism: Amniataba percoides (assembly GCA_037176925.1). NCBI lineage: Eukaryota > Metazoa > Chordata > Actinopteri > Centrarchiformes > Terapontidae > Amniataba > Amniataba percoides. The sequence goes on along the minus strand of JBAJHX010000031.1, from coordinate 11,579,521 downwards.
AGGAGTGTGTCAACACATTAGCAGATGAAGATAATAATGGTTACATGGTGGAATTATGTCATATCCCCAATATGAAGTTGTGGTATCACTGTCTAGACAAATGCAAACAGGCAGGTAGACATGTACGTTCAAATGTTAATAAAAAATAAATTAAAAAAAGAATATGCATGTGGAAACGGCAAAATAAAAAACGTGTGATCTCAGTAGAGCCACCCACACAAAGTCCACACATCATCCTCAAATATAACTTTTGCAATCAGGCAATCCAACACAGAACCTGAAATAATTCACATTTAACTGAACATGTGTATAATAAAAGTGTGGCTGAATTATGGTGAACATTTACCCCATGCAAGCTTTAATGGACTCACTTTGAATGACAGATCTTTCTTCTCTCTCTCTATCTGTCTCTCTCTCTCTCTCCATCTCTCTGTCACTCTCCTCTCCCTCTGCAGGTTTTTCTCTCAGGAAAACAAAAAAACGCAGCAGCCATAGCGACAGAGAGCAAAGGAAGACCTGGCCCGGGCCTGTCACCTTTGGAGCGTCCTGATTGGTCGAGGCCTGCTGTGTGAGCTTTGTTGCCGTGTGGACGGCGAGGCAGGCAGTTCTCTGAGCGTTGCCGTGGACGCAGCGCTTTCTCAGCAGTCCTGTCAGGGTGGATTTACACCGCAGGCTCAAAGCTGATATTTTCACTCCTGTGACACATTTGGTGGCTGGATAAAGGGAAGCTTCAACATACCGGTTAATATTAGGCTCAGTGACACGGACAAAAGATCTGCTGACTTACTGACTCTTTATTGACACAGGAAATGGCACACTTCTGTTTTTTGACACACGTGAAATAGTCTGTCCTAGAGTTTGCAGTTTATGCCCTCGTGCATGGAAATGAACTTTACCCAATGTAACTGTCGTACCTTTTTTTCACTTCATTCTTTTGAGATGTCACGCACACAGATACGTTTACTGAAACAATCACAAATATTAGAAATATCAGCAAGTAATGCTGAGTAAAGTCCGCTTACAGCCGGAGAGCACAACATTAGCATTTAAATGAACATCCGTTCACACAGTGCTGATTGAGCCTGTTATCGCCAGGTGAATCTCTTTGAATCTCACAGTAAACGGGATATTTGAAATCTGGTGTTTGTGCGTTTCATGTCAACCAGCAGTGGTTGATGTGCCAGAGTTGAAGGGAGGAGTAACCACGATGACGGTAAGCAGAAACTAGGAGTAGGCAAGCCCCACAACCACGCATCGACAGTGTTTGTGTAGTTACTCCGACCGCCAGGGGGAGGAGACAAAAGTGTCACACCGCAGGTTTAAAGTAAATGATTTTGGCTGCACTTTATTTTACGCTACACTAATTTTTTTACAGGCCCTACTTTGTTCAATCTGTCAAATGTCAAAGTAGGCAAAAACTGGAAATAATATGTTTTCAGTAAACAGTAATTATTCACCATATACTCAAATTATGCCACAATTAGAAACATTAGAAACATGTATTGGACACAAAGCGTGCTTTAAGTGCATTGAGAAAAAATGCCAGCATCCAAGCTGTTCATATTGGTTTTTTTTCTTTTTTTAACAAAATATTAAAGTATATTATTACAAATCTCCTCTGTGATCTTTTTGCCATTGCCTGGAAGGATTTGCCTCCCTCTAGAAGAATCGTCCAGCGTTTGTTGGTTCGGTGCAGCCTTCATCTGATCTACCTGAGTGAACTGTGTTCTGTCGAGTCTTCATGTTCTCTGTGGGTTCAAACTCTGCTCTTTTTCAACAGGGATCGCCTATAATTAATCTTTAGATAAGACAAGTGGCCACAATCAACACAGGCTCATTGATTATTAGACCACCAGTGACAGCCAAATCATCTGGATCTGGATCTGGATCTCGACATCCTTAGTGCTAACAGCCCCCAGATGATAACATCTGACCTGAAACTCACAGTGATGCCTACAATGTCCGTCTCTAATAGGTAATTGAATGGCAGTGTGGTAAATTGCATCCAGTGGTTTAAGTGTGGTGGATGCAGCACAAGCATTCAGGCTAACCCAAAGCAAAACAGCGGATTGCGTAGGTTTTTTCTGATCCAATCGTCTCATACCCACATATCCTGTTCGGGGTCACAGAGGGCGACTGTAAGCACTGTGTCATCACTTCATCACAGCGCTGTTTCATCCTTCCACTAAAGTTCAGGTAGGAAACGGTGCAGATGTGGGTCCGCTTTCCTTGCCATTGTTAGTCATCCTACCCTCGTTTGTTATTGCCCCGTGGCACTGTGTTGACAGATGAGGTTAAAATACAGTGAATAACCACTGACAGTTGTTTCCTCCATAGGAAGAAGACATACAATGAGTCCTCTGATTCTGTTGTTCCCAGACTGGGTCCAGATTGAGGTGATGACTTCCTATGACTCCTCTGACTCACTTTTGTCTGCATCATGGATGTTCAGTGTGCTCATCCAGACTCCATGTGTCTGTCGCAAATAACAGAGTGTGGAGTGAGAAGAAAAATCACCTTACTTTTTTTTTTTTTTTAATAGCGCTGGTGTAATTGATGTGTTCAGAAAAAGAAAAAGAAAAGAAAAGTTCAGAGAAATTGCGTTTTTTTTTACTTAACAAATGGAAGTGACCGCTGTGACTTAAATGCATTCTTCCTCTAAAGTCAATTTTTAAAATAGGTTGAAAAAGAAGAAAACCAGCATAGCACACAAAAATTTGGTGGTCATATGGTGAAGTGAGTAATCCCACGCTGGCTTGGCAGACAAAGCCAAACATGATAAGAACTGAATGTGCAACTTGAAGGCAATATCAAGCAACACTTCTCCTCTTCCATTTCTTATCAAAGACAGCAAGTTACATGTGCACCACCCAAGAATGTACAAACAGTGTTTCTGTACATGTTTTTGGCACATACAGTGTACACAGGCCCAAAAAACGTTACTTCGGCACCCCAACGACACTATTAGTGGGCAGTTTGATAAATGCACTTGAAAGTCTGCTTTTGTATGCGTGCACAGGCATGTTTCCTACAGCTGCAGAGTACACAGCCTGTAATTACCTGCTAATGTGTCACTGCATTAGACAGAACTGTGACCCCCGATGCTTGTTAGATTCCCCAGAGAAAAGCCCGAGGCGTTCTCCCACTCCATTCGAGCTGAACTTTCAACTCACATCAGTGACACAAAGGATAATAGCCGCACATTCACAACCATATGGACACATGCATACATACGATACTTACAAGAGCATTCACAAAGAGTCACAAGCACATGCATACAAAAAGAATTTGCAGTGTTAACAATGAAATGACTATGAAAGGGGACTAGGTTTTCTGTCTATTTAGGGCCAACAGAAATAAACTGAATATTGCATTGATATAGCAAACAGTTGCTTTCTCACACATCCAGCAGTTCCTGAGCAAATTCGTGTGAGTTTCTGGCCACCTGGCAAATGTTAGTCTAATATTCAGCCTCTTATAGCTCTGCTTTTGGTCTCTAGCAATCCCCTGAGGAAAATAATTGAAGCTGCTTAATGCTCCACTGTTGTCCACAGATTCTGGTGATATTTCTCTGTAGGTTTATCTCGATGAGCCATGCCTCTTATAGCACAGTTTTTACATTGTCGTTCGAAATGTTGTTGTGATAAAAAAAAAAAACATTGGTCAAGGCCACTTTAAAGGGATAATTTGGTGTTATTTTATGACATAATGAGTTTCACAAATGTAGTAACGTTTTCCTTAGAAATTTGGATGCTGCTTTTAGTCCATCAGGTCACTGCTCAGTTCCTGTTGAGAGCAAACTGAAAGACCACAAAAGCCACAAAAACAATCACAATGTGATAAAACAGGCAGCTGCTGAACTATTAATCTTGATGAGCTGAGCATTTCAAAATAAGAACTCCAGCCACTGAACTTGAAATATTAGGTTTATTTTCCTCATTAAAAAGGCCATTTGACTTTCAAATAAAAAAGCACTACCCATAGTCTCTATCAGTGCTGGATAAAAACAAGCAGTGCATGCAGCGTTAGCTTAGCCCACTAATGAGCCACTCTGAATAGCAGCGTGCAGTATGTGAACACAATAAGCATCGTAAAGAAAAAGGATTTCACGGTTCATTGTGGCTTAAAATTTTTCTTGCTGCTTTTCCCATTTCTGGCTGACTTGCTGGGAGATTTCCAATTTGGCCTCATCAAGAAACGCTTTTGCTTAAGACACCAAAAACCTCAAAACGAAATTGGCTTTTTTTAAAATAATCCATATTGTTACTCTAATGTCATAACATGCATCTAATGGTTGTTATCCTTGTTCAGCCAGAGCAGGTATTCACCCCTGATTCCTGTTGGAATTACTTGCAATAAGCTGATGAAGGAATTCCCCGCTGCAGTCCCTTAAAATTGATTAAGCTAAGGAAGGTTCCCGGGACTGTCCCTAGGGGGGAAATTTCTCTCAGAACACGAGACCAGGAAAAAAAAGAAGAGTGGAGGGGGATACTTCATGGTCCTGTATGTGAGATCCAGTTGTTTAGAAGTCACTCTTTGTAACAAGATTAGAGTAAATGTCAGCTGAATCTCAAAAATAGACCAGCAAAATATCAAAAGCTGTATTTGCTGCAAAAGGACAATGAGCAGTGTCAGACTGAGGGAGAAGACATCCAGAGCAAAGACTTATTCTGTGGGCAGGTATAACACAGGAGTACAAGAGCACACCAGGAGTAGTGACATTGAACAGAGGTGAGAAACACACAAGGACAGAAAGTAAAGTGGCAGCCATAGAGGAGGAAGAAATACAAAATAAAACAGGAAGTGAGCAGAACTGGAGAGTAAATACAAGGGCAGGAGACAAGAACCAACGAGCACAGGACACAGGAGACAAGGAGGAAACAAGGAACACAAAAAATGCAAGGAGCACATGAAACAAAAGGCAGAATAACACAAGGAACAGGAGGCACAAGAAAATACAATGGGCACAAGAAAACACAGAAAACAACAGGGCAAAAGGTTAACCATAACACTTATTTAAAGCTCTGGCAGATTTGACACTGTGTCTGTTCATTTGGCTGCATAAAAAGAAACATCACTGTCCTGTAAAACATCATTTCAGCCGCTCGTAGTGATTGTTTAAGATAATCACTCCTGTTAAAAGCAAAGACGCCCATCAGCAAGTCGACGTGAAATGTGAGTAGAAGTCCAACTAAACAGCCAATAATTAACTCACCCCCCACCCTTTTTTTTTCTTCTCTGACAAGGTATTATGTGGACAAAGAAAAAAAAACTATGTCATCAGACTGCTCCTCATCATTTAGCACCCATAATCTCCCAAGGGTTATCTAACCCTCTGAGATGAGTCCAGCTCCTCGGTGTGAGCCTCCCCTCGCCCAGCCGTCAGGTGTAGTGTGTCCAACAGCTTTATTCATGCAGGAACACCAGCAGTGAGGTTCACGCAAAGGTAATTAATCTGGAAACCTAAGGCTACTCTCCATTCACAGCACACCGGCTAGATAATTATAGCTACAGGCCTTTGGGGGTACAAGGGCAATGAAAGTGCTGAAAGACGGGCTTAAATGAGAGGCTGAAAAGTTATATTTAAATTTTTTTTCTTTCTTTTTTTTTTTTTTACTCTCCAGAGTTTCATTTGCTTCTCTAACCAGCTGCTCTCTGGGTACAGGGGATTATCATACTGTGAGGTTATAACGCAGCGAGAAAGCACTAAATAACGGTTTTAAACAGAACGGGACATAAAATCAATTTTACAGTCATTATAAAAAAGTTAATCACCATATTATCCCTCTTGCCAGCAGGGAGGCATGACAGGAGGTTTGCGGTGTCGCAGGTGTGGAGCTGCGTGAGTGATGGTGCCGATCGATGAATCGAGTGCACGGGGGTCACAGTTCAAACCTGGAGGCCACGACGGCAAAATGACCGCTTTGACAGACTTGTTGTTCGGGCGGTCGATAACATCTGGGAGATCCATCTGACAGGCATTAGACCGTGAAAAGAACAGACCTTTTTATAAGCACTGTTTTGCTAATTGCTGAAACATAATTAAAACCATTTCTCCAACAGAATATAAAGCCATGTTTGTATCACTGACATCCACCGGCGTGTGTGCAATGCCCCTAGATAAGATGATCACTGTTAAATGTGTTAGCCCTGAATAATGAACATGTGTAGCTCATCAAATCCCTCTCCCATTTGCACCAGAAAGTAAGAAAGTTAACTGCATCATGTGGGTTTTTCCTCAGCGGTCACATGCCTACTTGTTGCCAGAATATTAAGTGCTTCTAAATGGGTTTTGAGCTGCACCTCTGCAGCAGACGGTAGGGGTGGCAATACTGCAAAATGCCAACTAATACCAGGGCCAGAGATATACATGTAAATACCTGTAATATATATAAATATATATATATATATATATATATATATATATTATCTGTATATATTATATATAGTATATATAAGCTATTAGAAGATTATTTATTACATTTTATGGGAGGAGTGCTTGATATACGGAAGCCCCGAGAGACATCTGGAGCTCATTTTTCAGTACATAACTTGCTAACTCACAACACAATAGCCTTTGTACCTTGTGTTTAGAGTGCACATCCATCCTTTTTAAAACGTGGATTAGTGTTGCCCTTCAGCCTCTGGTGGCCGAAACTAGTATTACAGCAAGACACACTATTGATCCCATCCTGAATAAACATAGTAAGCACTGTAGTCAGCTTTACAGATCATTTTCACCCTTTCTTTTTCAAAAGGTTACTGTGAATAAGCAGTCTGTCTTCATTAAAATGCGTGACAGATGTCACCGAGTAGAGCTTGTAATATCAAACAGACTGTCTGTTAATTCTACATCTGAATTACATTTTGTTGGCTGCTTCAGCTCAGCTGCTGAATGCATGCTTGTGAAATACATACATGACTGTTTTTCTGCAGAGAAGAGTGGTTTATGGATGGATGAATCACAACAGTCCATTGTAAATCAAACTGCTAAAAAGTGATATACATAATAGGCTGTAACATTTTGACATAAAGTGAGTATTTTGTGATGATTGTGGGTTGAGAAAATAGCTCCTATCCTGTGGCTTTTCAATAAAAATGATACACTGTTCAGTGTGCACACAATGTTTGACCGGGGTTTCATACTTCAAAGACTAACCGCTTTGTACTGTGCAAAGTTTGAGGAAATGTGTACTCACAGTGAGTCACTCTCGCTCTTCACACCCACGACCTGTCTAAATGAATATTTCCTGAAGCAGGGAAAAGTCCTTCACGTGGGTGTGAGTGCATCTCTGAGTGATTTAGCTTTCAAGGTGTTACGGGTCAAGATGATCGAGATCTACTTCAAATAAAATTAAAAATTACGGTGATTAATAATCCTGTCATAATACCCAATTGAAAAACTGGTACAATAACAAATGTTCAGCCAAACTAGAAACAAGGGTCATGTTGAACTTTGATGACAGCCAGTAAATGAGGAGCTAAGAAAAATCAAACCCCATACCATCAAACATGAAGTGAAAAATAACTATTTATCTTACAGCTTAATAATGTCCACTAATATATTCAAAAGCAACATGTTAATTATTATGAGATTTTCACTGAATATCATATCTCAACATTCATGGCGGAGATTAGTCTTATCAAACATGATGATAAACTAGCTCTGCAGGGGTATCTCAATGTGGATGTTCTCCCTCCTTTGGTCCTCTGATGAAAGGCACAGCCCGGCATCCTGCTAATACTCTAATTAAAGCCAAACAGCCGCACAGCTTGCTCCAGCACATAATCAGTCACCCCCTTCACCAAGATTCATTTTCACAATGGCATATATTATCTCCCTTATTCTGTCTTAATAAGAAGATTATTAGTTAAAATAGCCCTAACGTGATGCGCTTTATAATGCAGGAAGGGCGAAGAGAGGCTTTGTTCAAGAAGGTCAAAGAAAACCTTTGGCTTGATGTTTACAGAAAAAAACACAACAAGATAACAATGTCAGGCACATTAGACAAATAAAATTGAAAATTAGAAGCTACAGTATGGAGAGAAATCAGTGGTTGAACCTCTTTGCAAACAAAGAGACTCCACATATGTTATCTATTCAAATGGGAAAATGCACTTGTTGAAGCCAACCAGCTGTGAAGGCAATCAGACTCTGCAACGCGTGCCAAGAGGAAGGTTTTTAACAGGCTTCAGCCGAGGAGTGTCTTGAGTATATGCAAGCTAAACCTGCCGTAGCTGCTGATTCAAACCCAAAACATCCTGACTAACAGCACGAGTAACTGTGCACAGTGTTGAGTTGAGACCAAGGTGTGTGTCCCAGAGAGAGGAGCGAGTGGAAAGTTAACACACTTTTACTGTCGTAGCATATCAGAAGCGATCAAGCTGGCTTTTTTGCAAAACTTTAGAGTATTTCATACATTTGCAATGTGTGTGTGCGCAGCCTAAGATATGCAACAACAGGGACAAGCTGATCAAAAAGTATACATTTAAGCATCAAAACAAAAGAGAGGCTTTCACCCTAAATGCAGCAGATTTTCTGCAATTGTTTGATGCAATTGCCGATGCAATGAAAACTAAGAAAACCCACATGTTCAGCTTTAACCCGCAGGACTCCTTCAACATTTTCCACTCATCTAGGTCAGGAGAGGCCTTGTACTTTCCCGTGTTTCGATCATTTCAGACGTACTGCCTCAGTAGAACCTCTGTCACCAGCCAAGGCGACACCTCATTGTCAAAAGATTCATTATGACATAACTGTGTTAACAGTCAGTTAGCAGGGGCAGCCAGCAGAAGAGAAACAAGTGCTCAACATGTGGACGATATGTAAAGTGGTAGTGTTAGTGTTTGGTTTCCTGTCAGGTCTCATAAACACGTGTGCTTAAAATTACCAGAATTTTCGCACCATGATTTTCCACATAAACATTAACAGATGCACCTGATGTTTCACTTTTTATTTGATGTGGCTTTTATCTGAAACCTCCAGATTTATGTGTGGTGCTGATGTTTACTTGCTCGTCTTGAGCTCTCATTTGGATTCTTTCATACCTTTTTGCATGTTTTTAATTATTTTCGATTGCACTGGCTGTTGCAAGGTAAAAGTTCTTTTCAACTACTCTTCTGTCTTGAATCTTCCTCTGCAAAGCCGTGTCGATTCATTACACATAATCAGTCCAGAAATGGTGGCATTATACACTTTAATCGGCCGTGCCTCATCAAAACTGACCAGGCAATAAAAATAATTATGATAAATATAATTATCCCAATAAAAACTGTGTAAAACCACAACATTTCATTGTCATTTTAAACAGATTATGCAAAGATATAACATGGAAGTAAGAGAGATTTACAGGTGCTGACTTTCTGGGTTTTTTTATCTTAAGCTAGCTGTTTCCCCTTGTCTACAATCTTTATGCTAAGCTAAGCTAACTGGTTGCGACCTCATATTTGGCGCACAGACATGAGAGGGTGGCATCATCAAACTCTCTGCAAAAAAAGCAAATACTCGTAAATCCCAAAATATCAAATTATTCCTTTAAATAAGTAAACATCCATCCCATCCATCTGCACCATGCGACTGATCTCCTCATATGATCCAGAGCATCACCATCTTCGCTGCCCTCATCCTAATGGAGAGAAAATGTGGACTTGTTCTAAGCAACTTGCTCATATCTCTTGAAGAAGCTCCCAAAAAATACGCAGTCTGTGTGGGTGGTTGGTGTGTGTGTGTGTGTGTGTGTGATAGAAGGAAGGTTCACACAAAAAAAAACAAAAACATTCAGTCCTCACAAATGATGCTGCTCTCCTGAGTGCCAATTAATGATAAATCTCTCATATTACAGGCAACAGTCCAGAGTTCACAAAGTTCCTTCAAGTAACTCTTTCCAAGTTGTACAGGTCTATAAATGATGCTGTAAAATACGAAATCAAATCTTGACCTGACCTTGACGCAACACAGAGATTGATATTTGAAAATGTTTCCAGCTGTGTAACCCGGCCTCTTCCAGGCTCGGTGCTGGAGAGCCTGCAGTGACCCACCAAAGTCTGACCGCTGAACCTCCAGCAGGTTTGGCAAACAACGATTAAACCAGCTGTAAATCTTAGTGGGCTTTCACTTCCTCGCCAGACTAATGAGTGAAAGCTTCACCGCTCGAGTGCCGTGAATCAAAACCAGGTTAACCCTTCAGCATCTGGGTGTAGTCAAATCTTGTCCTCAGCCAACCTTTTCAGGATTTCCTGACTTACTGCACAAAACAAGGCGGCCCAAGGGAAAATAGAGATTGTTGCACGCTGGACTGATGCAAACCAGCTTTGATTGCGCCTGTGACTGATTGCGTGTTTTCGTCTTTGCAGCAGAAACCAATAATTCCACTGGAGTTTTTCTGACATCACCTCGAAGTGTTTGTGTTCAGAAACCGAGCAGCTCCTCCACGGTGTGCCTCCATATGCGTGCAGCTCTTAACTTCTGTGTGTGCATGTGTGTGTGTGTGCATGTGTGTGTGTGTGTGTGTGCAATGTGAAAGCGCAATCGTGTGTCTTCACCCAGCTGCAGCAGCTGCATTCATACAGGTGTCATCTTGTCCAGGAAAGCCTGTATTAGGTTACTGGACATTGTCAGAACAGGTGAAATGAGTTATCTTCCTGTGCATGTCTTTGTTAAAACCTTTTTTTTCTATAATCTTCTATCTGTCCATCCTTTCTTCTCCCTCTTTCTTACCCGAGGGCATGATCTAGACTTCTCCAAACTGTAACGTGACACCAAAAAAGTATTACTGTCCTTTGTGGTGAACAAAAAGAGCAGAGAGCAGAGAGAAGTGCTGCAGTGCATCTCAGGATCAGGAGGCTCAGCGGCAGGACTATCGTCATTGCGGCACATGCGGTCGAAGAATTCGCGGAAGTTTATCAGCTGATTCACAACTGAAGTCTGTTCGTTTATGACAACATTTCACAGAAAAGGGAAGTAACAACAACCACAGTCCTCTGTGTGTAGGTGTGGGGGAGACCGATGGCAGCCACAGGATAGCAGATTTGCGGTTACGTACATTCTTTGCAGATGGCGGCTGAATGCAGTTGGAATTAACATCAAATTTCTCAGAAGTGTTTTTCATACAGCGCTTTTATCTTGTGTTGAATCGCTTTTTCAATGGTGAGAAGTCCATGTAAATGCAAAGTGTGTTACCTGGAACTTTTCAAATAAACTGAAAACAAAAACTTTCACTAAAACAAGTACAGAAATAAGTTCCTTATTTTTCTGTAGATAATAATCTGCTGCCTGGATTGCCTAAGCATATTTAATGAGAACTCCTCTTTGAAGAGACACATGAGGGCCTCCAGATTAAGTTGATGAAAAGTTGTGAATTACACATCATCCTATCTTGTTTTTGTTTTAATATGGGCAGTCGGTGCCGCTTGACAAATCTGTCAGATAATCATTCAACTATTATTATTATTGACAGAAAGTATACACACAATACAATATTTTATATTTTCATGAGATTTTATCATGTTCTTTCCACTTTGATATGCATTTGCAAGATTAATATTGGGTTGCAAAACAACATTTTTTAGTGACCTGAAACTTGTTAAAAGAATAGTTCAACATTTTGGGACAACATGTTATCCTTTTCTTTCAGACATGATGAGAAAACTGACACCCATCTCCTGTCTCTGCACAGAGCACGAATGAGGATATGGTTAGCATAGCTTAGCATAAAGACTGCAAGCAGGGGGAAACAATTAGCCTGGCAGAAATACGCCCACCAACACCACTAAGACCTACTAATTAACACACTGGTTAATGTTTGTTTAATCTGTACTCAAACAGTGGTGTAAAAATAACAATTTGTGGTTTCACTGGCAGTGATGTGGTATAACCATATCTTGACAAATGACAGATTATCCAGCACTTCTGTGCAGTGTCTTGAGCTGCAGCGTGGGCTGCCAAATACCCTTGGTGAGCTAAGGCTTACACAATGCACTCAGCCCACCTAACAAAATCAGAACGTTAACAGAGCAGCTGCACAGGATGCATTCAGGCTGACTCTTGAGCGTCGGCTACCTGGGAAATGCTCAGGCTCCAGTCACTGCTGTTGTAAAATGAAATGCCTCCTGTGGAGACCACCTGTAAAGTGGAGGTCCCTACAGGCACGACAGTGGCAAACATGGCAACAACTCTGGTGGGGTGCCAACAGTTGCTGCACCGAGATGTTTTTCCCTAAAAAAAAGGTAACGTCATGCAACGGTCACCTGGTTTGCACTGCACGAAAATCACACAGCAATGTTTAGAAAAGGATAGCGCACGCGGAGGACGACAAATACGCTACCGTGCCTCAGTTTGTGCAGCTGTGTGTGATAGTGCAGCACATGAGCAGTTTTGGCTCTGCTGATGGATGTTGTTTCAGCAGTATTGTTGCGGGGGTCACTGCAGAGGTCCTGTCTCTCTCCTGATCCAGTTCAGCAACAGAGCAATGAGCAACAGTGAGTCAGAGTACCTTTCTGCCCCAAGATGAATTGGTTTTCGCCACCCTCCAGGGTTTCTATTGGGGCCATTCACGACTCTCTCACATTCCCATTGAAAACGAAAATGCTGCCCTCTTCACACGTTCAAACTAATCCACTCCTGCTTCCCCTTCAAGATAAATTGAAACTGTAGTTAAGCTCTGATGTGTGTGACAAATAACTGAAGTGCCCATTAAGCTCTGGTATGTGTGCATAGTTTCCCAGAAGCTCACTTGGTTGATGCACAAGCGCCTATCATCACATAAATCAGACCAAAAACTGAAAATATTGATGTAATAACAGGAAAGATAATTCAGATGTCTACGGAGGTAAGAAAAGTGAGCGGAGCTTCTCATACAGCTGAGGCACATCGTGATGTGTCATAACATCATTGAGAAAGGACAAAAGCTGATGTTTCTAAACACATACAGCGTGAACAAAGCAGACAGAGAAATGGAGCAGACGGCGGTGGCTGAGAGTGTGTGTGACGCTTGTCTAGACGGCGAGCGAGATCCTTCCCGTCATTGTTGGTTGGCATTGAGGGGCTGCAAAACAGGAAATAATCTCTGAAGGAAAACACACAGCTCTGAACATAAAAGAGAGTCAAAGGTGCATGCTGTGTAAAGAGCAGTATTTGAGGATTATTTTCAGCTCAGTTTACATTTGAAGACATAAATTATTAACCAAAGCACAATGTGGTGTATGATTCATATATTTGAATATGAATCTTCTTGTTGAATTTAATATCTGAATGTTATGTCAGAGATATAATCTTTAGGTTTCTGAATCGGTTTTGGTCTGTGTTCATTGAAGAAAGTCATTCGGTGCTGGACTGGCTGGCTGCTGTCCTCATGGGGGAAAGAAAAGTCTCAGTGGTGTGTTCTTCGTGGTCTCTTGCACCATCTGGTGGCTGCAGCATTC
>JBAJHX010000031.1:11548897-11566002 GCA_037176925.1 Amniataba percoides | reverse complement strand
TGTCCTCATGGGGGAAAGAAAAGTCTCAGTGGTGTGTTCTTCGTGGTCTCTTGCACCATCTGGTGGCTGCAGCATTCAGGTTTAAACTTGTCCTTATCATTGCGGATCTTTGTGCTTGTGAAGAAATGTTGATAAAAGAAAAATCAGAAATGTAATATAACCTTTCTGTTCCTGTTCATCAAGAAAAATATGGGTCCAGATTCTCCACAGCTGAGCTTTCAATTTATAGACATTGCACAGTACAACTACAATACTGATACAACAAAAAATGTATGCTGTGTGCCATCTTTGTTTTACTATAAATGTCACAAATAATCCTGTCTAGCCTTTACTTTTATTCATTTAGCTCTGTTGCCTTGCTTTTTTATTATGCACATCACCCCACCTATATTACTTTCTTAGTTTCATGCAGTGCCTGGATGCCCATGAGATCATGATTATGATACCACAGATCCTCAGTATTTAAATGTACCTCACTGCTCAGGAAAGCCAAACTGGAGTTTAATCTAACTATGGAAACTATGGAACTATGACTATGGAAAACTGATCCCATGAAATCAGGATCCAGTTAGGTAATCGATTCTGTTTCTGTGTATGAAAATAGATGTTAAAGGGTATTAGAGGTAAAGTATTGAATTTCTTCTTGGCTCAGTTCTGCAACACTAACCTATTGTGTATGTTAAATCCGAATGACAGTGCTGCTGGTGTTAACCAAACTTTTAATCTTATTCCCTTTTCTGTTAATGAGTTTAACAAAGCCTTAAACCATGTGAAACCTAGAAATCCACCCGCTCTACTTTATAGTTGAATGATTGACCCAACTTTTGGTTTCATATAAAATCTCCAAGGTCTGGGATGAGGAGGCAACACAAATATTCTAAATATCTACAGACCTATCTTAAACCTCTTGGTTTTAGCTGAAGTGATGGAATCTCTGATTAGTGAGCAAGTTAAAAACACAATCACCCAATGTCATGGCATCAATCAGGATTCAGAAAAGAACCACTGCACTGCCACCAAAGTTGTAAACAACATCACAGAAGCTAAAGATAATAAACAAAACTGTCTTTTGTTATATCTCTAAAGATTTTGATACTGTGAATCATGGTACTGTGACACAGTGACTTATCAAAAAATTGATTTTGAAATTGTTCAGTTGATTGTTGTGATCTGTGGTTTGTGTACGAAGATGAAATTTTTAAATGTTTGAGATGAGATGCCTGATGAATGTAATGCCGCAAAAGTTTAAATTGCCTAACTGTGAAGCTTAATACTGAAGAAACGGGACATAATAATTAAGCGACAATAAAAAAGCTGAAAAAAAACAAAAAACAAATCTCGTCAAGATTTTTGTCCCTTTTCGGCTGCCTTCTTCGATCACGTGACCCTGCGTCACAGTCGCCTGTGCTAGCTAGCGGTTTAGCTGGAAACAACGACCACCTGCCTTGTTTTAATAACTTTTTTTACTTTAATTAAACGACAAGCATGGAAATCGGCACAGAGATCAGCAAGAAAATAAGAGTGAGTATCATTGCGGGCTTGAAGACGAGCGGTTCGCTCGAGTGAAGTGAAGTCTGATGGAGGTTACAGTGCTAGTTAACGTTAGCTTGGTAATGGTGTTTGTTTGTAACGAGGTATTTATTTACAAGGCCGAAGGGGGGCTTCAGTTTACCACCTTATAACCCAGAGAGAAGGTTTACAGGCCTGTTAGAAGCCTTTTTTGTTTTTCTTTAAACCCTTGTATTGAATAAATGTAAATTCTGCGTTTCCTGCCGTTAATTAACTATTAAGTTTCCACATGAATGAATGAATTCGGGCGCGGGGGAGAAATGTAACATCACGTTATTTTTCTTTGATTTCAGGCTGCCATCAAAGGCAAGCTGCAGGAGCTCGGTGCATATATTGGTAAGTGAATAAAGTTGTTTTTACAGACCAGAGCTGCCCTTGTCAAACATGTTGAACACGTTTTCTGCCTTTGCTGTTTTAGATGAAGAGCTCCCTGACTACATCATGGTGATGGTGGCAAACAAGAAAACCTCCCAGCAGATGGCTGACGATCTCTCCCTTTTCCTTGGAAACAACACGGCTAAATTCACCGCCTGGTACGAGCAAAACAAGCAGGAGAAATGTGTTTTTTTCCTGCCCAGTTGAATTAAATGCACCATTTATTCTTTTTTGTGTCATACTGAGGAAGCAAACTCTTAAACACTTTGCTTGTTTACAGCACTCCCTGTCTGTTCGAGTTATAACATGAGTTTGTTGTTTGATTTTTAGGCTACAGGGCGTCCTTGAGAAGTTGAGATCGGTTGCAGTCGGTATGTGTTCAAGCTTCTCCACATTTTTTAACCATGCAGTGTAGCTGACACACATGACCTATAGTGGTGGTGTCTCAGAAAAGCTCATGTCCTCTTCCTCCATTTCTCTTACATGGTTGTTACAGAGCCTGCATCTCTCAGACATCAGCTCCAGTCTGACAGCGGTGTTGCGACTGGTAAGAGCCGTTTGTCTGTAAGCGACGATGGTCGAGCAGAGGAGCCGAGGGTGCTGATGGTGTCCAGCTCGCGCTCAGACAGGACTGAAGCACGCGTGTCCAGCTCTGCTCATGAGAGCAGGTGTGTAACACGACGCTAAAATTAAGCTCTTTTCCTTGAATGTTGATATTCACTGTTTAAATGGACTTGCCTGCAAATGTTAAAACACTCCTGCTTGTAATCAGGAGAGGCACCTTGGAGAAGAGTTCCTCTCGACTCACCTCCACAGTGAAGCCCCTCATGGAGCCGCTTCCCTCAGAGGCTGTGATTGACATCAAACCAGAGATGGACGATGACTTTATTGCAGAGGACCTCATAGAAATTGGCAGCAATCACGGCCAAAGACGCGGCGCAGCCAGTAGACCCACAGCTGAAATCTACAGACCGAGTCAGAGCAAGTTCACATCAGACCTCAGAAGCTTTGCGGACGTCTACCGATCCTCAGAAGGATCCTCTCACAGCAGACAGCAGGACGGCAGAAGCAGCAGAACCTCCAGAGCCTCTGGATCCAGTAAGGTACAGCAATTTTAGATTGTATACGCGGGATACCACAAATTGTCAGACAAGTGGAGGCAAGGATCTGTGCCAATGATATTCTGCTGTCTTTGTTCAGCAGGAGGAGCTGTCACGAAAGCGTAAGGCGCCGGTAGCAAGTTCAGTAGTGCGAGTGAATCGAGCGGTCGATGAGGACAGCGATGACGTGGAGGAGGATGAAGACGAGGATGCAGGCTATGGAGGCAGAGGCCTGTCCAGTAGAGTTTCTCTACCCTCCAAACCAGAACGCAAGTCAGTGTCAACACCTCATACATCATTTTGGAGCATTATATAGTAGAATCAATGTGTGGAACAAATCTTATTTTACACTGCTGTGGTTAGTTTTTTGCTAAAAGGGACTGCGTCTTTCACCTGCCGCTCATCTTAGATTATCAGACAGCTGACATGCTTTGCCGTAAGGTTACTATCTTTTCTGTTTCAGACCTACTCTCCCTCCAGCCAAACAAGCCAACAGGAATCTGATACTGAAGGCCATCTCTGAGGCTCAAGACTCGATAACCAAAACTACAGCCTACCCCACAAGTATGTCTGATCTGTTGCTATGAACATCTCAGTTGTTGTTCTCACTTTCTTGCATTTACCTTTCTCTCTCTTTCTCTGTCTTTCTCTCTCTCTCTCCACCCAGTACCACAGAGGCAGACAGTTCCTGTGGCACCTCGCACTCGCTTGGCCAGCAGTGAAGAAATGACTGCTGCCATCCAGCTGGTCCAGGAGCACCTCCACAGCCTGGCCCCGAGGGTTCAGGCCTACACCGCCACAGAACTACCTCCTTCCAGAACACCTGGTATGTGAGGAGTATAATTACGACAGCATGTGGAGCGCTGCTTTAAACGTACTGCACTCCAAAAGCCAGAAGAATCAGGAAATCTCACATATTTTTTTGAATGATGCATCCATTAGTATTGTGTGACTGGATTGTTGTGCAGTAATGCAAAATGCAATGTAAAAGCAGCAGATACTGATTCATTATTTCAAGTGAACTAATGTCCATGTTGTAGGGAGACTGTTTTTTTTAATGATTTAACTACAAAGTCTGGCCTTATTTTTTGTGTTATATTTGTTTTTTTTTTAAATGGGATGTTAAATTTTCTTTGTAGCTCCAGCGAGATCTTTAGCGTCACGCCTACAATTGGATTTAGCAGACAGCAGTGATGGAGGAGAGCAGAGTCACTATGGTGAGTCTTTGTACCTTTAAAAGGCAACTTTATAAAAGCACCGCAGTAAAAACTTTTTTTGTTTGTTTGTTTTTTCCATAAATTGTGGTCTTTAAAGTTTGGAGAAACTGTTTAAGGTCGTGAATATGCTCGAGTGTCAACATACAGGGATGCAAAATCTTCAAAGACTTTTTTTCCCTCATAATTTGTAGCATTTAGCAACAAATTAAGATAAATCCACAAAATGCTAAATGTAGCACTTAATTTGTTATTCTGAAGTCCACTGGTATACCGTTCATACCGGCTCTGTGTATGCTTACAACTTAATAATATTAATCCCTTATGGTTCCATTCCCCTTATGATAAAGTAATATGAGTGAGGCTAATCCTGGAATAATCCTGGAATAAACTTCATTAAATTTTATGCTTTTGGATTAGTTTTGGAACGTGATACTAATTCACGAGGCAGTGGTGTAGACATTTGGCTGCAATGGGTCTAACTAATCAATTTATAAAGGTCATAATGGACCTCTGTCTTTTAGCTGACCAAGTAGCAGTTACAATAACTTCAAAGAACAAAAAAATACATTAACACACAAACATAAAGATGGTTCTTAGAGCAATTTTGTTATAACATAATTCTCTGAGTAAATGCAAGGTGATGATAATTTACCCAACTTTAACTATGCCATGTGAATTAAATGACATTGTTTGTAGAGGTATCTGTATCCAAAACAAATGACTTCAAATTTATATTTTAAAGTTGATATTTAAAAAAAACCTATTCCTTTGCCCCCTTTTCCCGAGCTGATGATGTCTCATCATCTAAAACCAAAATATTTCAGTATTTATAATGAAACGATCCTTTCATCGTATTAATACACCGGGATGTCTGTGTTTGGGTTACTCAAGGAGTTGCGGTTGCTGCAGGCAGTGAGGTGAAGACATTTGACACCCGCTCTTTCATAATGAGTCGACCGCAGCTGCAAGAACCTGCAGCCAGAAGCCAGCAGCGTCTTCAGGTCAAAGATGGCGTCCAGTCTGCTCTGCCACGCACTGTCCAGGCCAGGTACACACACACACACACACACACACACTCTTTAAGAGCACACTCACATCTCTGTCTGCACTCTCATATCTGTCATTAGTCATTTGTTTATTTTTATCCTCTCTGTTCTGTGGATTTTCTCTCTCACTAGTAGGGAGAGCAGCGACTCTGCCAGCCCAAAGTTCATCGTGACATTAGACGGGGTACCGAGCCCTCTGGGGAATCTCGCAGACTGTGAGGTGGAGCTGGACGACGTGAGACCCCCAACAAAGGTCACAGAGGCGACTGTCCACGTCAACAGAGAGCCCAAAGTCAGCGTCCTTCAGAGACTACAGGGAAGAATGACATCAGCAGAAGGTACAAACTTGGTTTTCTTGGCACAAACAAAAGTCGTAGTAAGGAGTTGTGTTTTTACTAGATTAAGGTGGTTGCTCGTATTGGATTATGTTCTGTTGTCTTCTGACAGATGACGCGATGGACATCGAGATGGCGGAGGATGATGCCGTCCCTTTAAAGAGGCAGAAGGTGATGGAGCGCTGCAGGTTCTGGCCGGTCTGTAAAAGCGGAGACGATTGCTCGTACCATCACCCGACGACACAGTGCAAGTGAGTGTTTTTGTCCGTAAAGTGAAGAAATAATTTTGTGTTTTTAATCATGATTTATATTTTTTTTTCTTGTTTTTCTGAAGGACCTTTCCCAGCTGCAAGTTTGGGGATAAATGCCTTTTCATCCATCCTAATTGTAAATACGACGCCAGGTGCACCAAGCCAGACTGTCCCTTCACTCACGTCAGCCGCAGAAGCACGGTTGCTCCTCCGCCCAGGCCAGGTACTCCGTCCTTACCTCTGGGAAACAACACACACTCGTGTTTTCAATACTTCTCACTGTTGGGCTTTGGCAGTATGAGCAGAAATTGGTTGTTTATTTAGACTGCATGAGCAAAACACCATCATAAAACAGATCCTAACTCTTTATTATCTTAAGATCTTCAGGTCTCTAACTTGACTCTTTGTTGTTCACAGCAGCGCAGCCGGCACAGACCACAAGTGTGTGTCGCTTCTTCCCAGACTGCAAGAAGATGGAGTGTCCGTTTTATCATCCCAAGGTAAAACACACAGACGCCTCAATGTCGACTTTTCATACAATAATGTTGTTTCAACGCATACAGCATTTGGTTAAAAGGGGAAGTGCTTTATTTAGAGCCCCGCACAAGCATGAAGGTGCAACCTTTCTAAACTGACTTTGTTCCTTTTCAGCCTTGTCGCTATGCCGGGCAATGCAAACGATCGGGATGCCCCTTCTACCACCCAACCACATCTGTGCCTCCGAGACACGCCCTGAAGTGGACGAAAACGCAGAGCAGGTGAGCAGATGGGAGTAATATCAAATTAATGTGATGATGAAATTTAATGTGATGATTGATAAAAGCTCAACAAATATATGAGGGAGTGTCACCCAATAAAAAAGATGTTGCGTTAATGACATGATTTAAGTAATGTTATCATCTCTACTTAGGTTGAAATGCAGCTTCTAAAGAAATTCAAATTCTAAATTAATTCTTATATTTGCTGCACTAAATGCCCCCTGTCTTTCTCTCTCACAGCTAATAAAGTCCAGGGAGCCTGACAGAAGTCTGACAACGGTCGTCGTGTGAAGCTGTAGAAGTTGTTCCGTGTTTGTGGTTATGGATTTTCATTCTCAGATATTACTGTCATTTCATTTTAATGCATTGTTTGGACTGATTTCTAAGAAAAGTGTTTTGTAAGATGAGCAAAGTTTTTGCTGATGCTCCAAGAATATTAAAATACTCCACAATGAACGTAACATTTATGTCCTCTCATCATTTGGCTCAGGATGTTTTGAGATGATCAGGTTTTGTTTTGTTTTTTTTCTTACCAACTCAGTGAGGAAATTTGAATTACTGCTAACATGATGTTGTTTTTCCCCACTGATGACTTTTGACACACACTGAGGAAACCTTCTTTATTTATATACTGAATGAGTGATTGAGTGAAGATTTGTCTTACAAACACGTCCAGTGTTTGAGATGATGAGCACTGCAGCTGCACACTGTTTCCATCTGCTAAAATGGGGAAAGAAAGCAGTTTAAAAACTGTTGAGTGATGCAGGTGTATAATTAAACGCAGATCATCATATTACATACATTCAGTAAAACAAAACTAAAAATAATGAGACTGTCGATAAAACGTGAGATTCAAAGAGACAAACGCATTTTCATCAAGTATTCTGACATATTTTGAAGCTTCATCAGAGATCATCAAAGCCCCTCACCACAAGTTTTATTCGTCATATGAACACCAATGACACGGAGTGGTTGGCTGTGAAATTACTGACTTACAAGCTCCCTCCAACTATAATGAAGAATTTGAATAAAGTTCTGAAAGTAAAAATGAATTAAGTTCAACATGTAGAAATATAAAATAGCATCAAAGGTAAGATGAACTATAAGAAATATAATACAAATAGAAATATGACTCTGTATAATTGTACTTTTCATGATGTCCTGCAGGTGGAGACAAAATAAAACAACAAAAATTCAACAGTTTTCTGCTCTGTTACTCATAAACACTTTTCCATACACCCTTTCTTCTTCTTTTTTTTTTTTTTTATTAGTGATAGTTTCGTTCTAGTGAAAGTGCAGCCACTGTTCAAATTCAGGAGAACAGAGAAACAATGACAGCAGGTACTTTTAGCTTTGCTGACCTAACAAACATCTGCAGGCTTTTAAAGCTGTCGTGGCAAAGTTCAGCATGCTGTCTGTGCAATGAAGGTGTGAGAACACTTTATTTATTTCATGTCACTGATCTCCTGCCTTGACCCACTCACGGATTATTCAGACCTTTGCCAATTCTTCTTCTAAAGTGCTGTTTGTTTTGCGAAGTGTGCCCCCAAGTTAAAATGTTTCACCCCAACATGAGTCCAAATGACATTAACTCATGCATGTATTCATTCATTTTACACTGAAGAAAATATAAGAATTATATATTTAGGGTTTTAAAAAAGTTCTGGACCACACCAGTAAAATGCCTCTCTGTCTTCTTTGTTTTTTGGCATCTGTGACATGCAAATGGCAATAGAAAACAGGCTGAATGTCACCTCTTTCCATGCTGTGAGCTCATGGACTGTTTCATCTTGGTTTTAAAAAGGCTCACATGTGTCACTGAGGTTCAGCCAGAGGAGGGGTCACTCTGTGCTGCATTACACTGAGCTCCAGCTCATTGCCAGCTGTTTAAAATTAGTTTAAAAAAAGAAAAGAAAAGGTAGTTAAACTGGCTTTTAGGGGTACATACGTCAGGTTCATTCCACAGAAGTGCTTCAACCTTTGTGGTTTCTTGTGCAGGCTTTACTTCTTTGTCACCCGTCTGTTCAAAAGGGCACAAAAACCCACAAAGGTTCATCCTGCAGACTTTACACCAGTTGATCCCACCAGTTGATTGTCACCTTTCCCCACAGTGTGAGTGGATCTAACTGACACTCATGCTCGTCAAGGTGAAATATTTCTCGCAAAGGTCACTGGGACTGCTTATAGATGTAAAATATTTGTGACAGGGAAACTGCTGAAAACAGTGGTTTATAAATGCTCATCAGTACTGTCAGTCAGACAATTGAAAATGTTCTCTTTATGTTGTGTATACATTTTGTGGAGAGGTAGAGAGAAGTTTTAAAGTACTTCTGACTTATCATAAAGCTCCAATAGATCAGCGTTAGTTTATACAAACTGATTTTCTGTTGTGGTTTGCGATTCAGGTTTGATTGTCGGGCAAGTTTTAATCGCATGTGTTTAGACTGTATGATGTGTTCACACTGTGTGATGTGAGACTCAAACAGGCATAAACAAACAAACACATTTTCATAAAGTCTGCTGTCATATTTTTGTCAGTGATGCTGCACTTTTCCTTCACTCTGATCAGGACCGTTTACATTTAGCTCGAGCTTCAGCACAAACAGCGACGCAAACAAATAACCTATAATAATCCACTCAGACAGCATCAAGTTGTGACACTGATAACTGATCCAGGTACATTCTTCGGCGTGATGACGTCAGATCAGTGCAAGTCAAAAGCCCTGTGAGCTCGTGGGCTGTACCGTCAAGTACAGCGGCGTGCACCTTTGAACAGACGTTGTAGTGCAGCCTGAGTCATACAGCGGGACTGCAGACTCTATACAGCCTGCTCTGTCACACACAAACACACGGCTTCTTCATCATCATCATCATCATCATCATCATCATCATCATCATCATCATCATCAGAGCCCCTCAGCAGCACCTCCACCTGGAGGACACCTGCAGGTAGCGCTCAGTTAAAGTTGTCTTCAAAATACAACTTCAGCACTCACCATCATTTATCAGCGCTTTAAAGTTGAACTTTAAACATCTCCAACAAGCCCTCTCCTGCCTGACACTCAAGAATCACAGGCTTGTCTCATTAAACATCATGTTTGAATAGATTCATTCAGAAAATCAGCAGTGACCGAGATACACATGATGGACCAGCACATTTGACTTATTTTTCCTTTACTCCCCAGTGAAACACTGAACCTAATGATTGATCGAATGATGATGATCAGCCTGTGTTAAAAAAGTGATCTTTCCTCCTCAGACTGGCTGAGTTGTCAGCTCCCAGCAGCCGCCCTCATCAGAACTTCTCTTTAATTAAAGAATCTCTTTAATCTTGATCTCTGATTTTAGGGTTTGTGTTCGCATGGTGATCGAGCCCAGACTGAATTATAAAATGGACGGATCAGTCGGATGGAGCAGATTCAGGGAAGCGCTGATGAGCAAGCGTTGCCTCATAGTGACATTTGACGCAACACACAGACAAATACAGCATTTTGAAATAAGTGCAGTGGCTTTCAAGTCAGAAATACTCCTGTCTTAAAACATTTGAAAACGCAGAACAAGTGTCGCGGTCGACTTCCTTCCTCCCGTTCAGCCTCACTTACTAATGTGTATTTCTAAACCTGATGTGAAACCATGCAAGGGAGGAAATTTACCATGTTGTTTCCCAAATTTTTTCATGACACACAGGTGACGCTTGTGGTTAACCATAAAATATACTACTGGTAATATATATGTTTATGTTATTCCAGTTATTAATCAGTTATCATCCAGGCAGTATGTGATGACTTTAATATTTACTATCAGCACAGCAGACTGGACTTTACACCTTTCTGCTGTGACTCATAAGTGGCCTTTGTCTCTAAGTCTGTCCTTCCCTGTGCTGAGCATAATTAAACCCACGATGTGCGCATCAGTGTTATTTTTACGGTCATCAGCCTCTACACGATTCTTCACTTTCCCTCAATAATTCGACACTTATTAGAAACCTCCCACAGCCATTTCCAAGGAAGACAGACCACAGATGAGGGCACTTCAGTTTGCTATCTAAATAAATGGCCCTTTAGGGGTTTTTCCAAGTATGAGCGAGGCCTTCAGAGGAGGAGTGATGGCTGTGACGTGCTCAAACTGCACTTATCAGCTGTCACATCCACCAAATGTTACTCAGGGTGGATGTTTCGCGAGCAAGCGTGACCACTGTCGACGTTGATAATCTGCTGTGAGGTCTTCTGAGAGCTGGACCGAACGTTAAAACGCTGCACAGAGAGCAAAAAAAGCACCCTTTGTTTTAATAATCCGCAGACGCAGGAGAGCACAAATGCACCTGCAGTCCACTGAGAAGGAAAAGCCATAATTAAAATGACACACATAAAAAACTTTGCTTATTTTTGGGTATCAAAGATCCAAATGCAGTTTGCGTGCAGCTCAACTTGTCGTATCTCAAGCAGCTTAGGGTCATTTAAGGTTTAGAAATAAACTCGGTGCAGAAATTGGGCTCCAGTAAGCCAAAGCTGCAGACTTGTTGTTGTTGTTCTTCTTCTTCTATATTTGTACTGTATTGTGTCTGTGTCCTTGTTGAAGCAGAATTTGACTAATCAGCTTTCCTCGTGTTTCGCTCTCTCTTTTTCTTTTTACAGTCGCAACTCTTTTGGACAGCGTTAAATGCCAAGCATTAGAAATGTCTGCCCTTGCCCAAGCTCTTCAAAATTCCTGCGATGGTAGAACATGTTTTTGTGTGGGAGGGCTGTTCTGCCAAGCAAAGCTGTTTTGGTCCTGATTTTTTTCCTTTTTTTTTCCCTCTCTTTTTTTTTTTTTCTCACAAGAAAATCTTGTCCTTGCATCACCAAATGCTACCTCGTGATGGGGGCAAACAAGAAAATAATGCGGGCGATTGCATATGCCCCGCGACTTTTAGACGGATCACGTTGGACCTTAAAGCTGCACCATGTGCCAGACACAAGTTCACACTTCTCTAAAGTTGCAGGGTAAAATAAAAAAAAAATCACCCCAAAAAATTTATTAACTTCCAGCAAAGTCCACCCCCAGCAATGCTGTGCACGTTGGGTGAACTGAAATGTACATTTTCTGCAAGATTCCCCACACCTTGACACATTTACAGTGAAATACAAAGAGGGAATTCTGGGGCAGGGTTTCGGGGAGCCCCTTTGGTCGCTTTCTCGATGCCCGGGCCCTCTGTGTTGCCTCACCTTGTTGTCGCAGCTGGCGTGTCGGTGAGCGAGAAAGCGTGCGGCCTCTCTGGAAATCACCGTAGAGCGCTCGCAGAGACTCACGAGCCAGTCATCCATGTGGAGTTTTAGGATGTCCCTTGAGGATTGAGCCGAAACATGATATCATATGTGGCTGCTAAAAAAAGAGGAAGAGGGAATGCCCGCGGTGCCCGTCTATCACCACTGCACCCAGACATACGCCCACACAAACACACACACACACACAATCACACATGAAATAACAAAGAAATAAAAAAAAATAAAAAAAACAGCAATATTGATATATTGACTTTTAGTAGGAAGTCACATTCATCTTGACTGTGATGCTACCAAACATTAATGTCTATATAACTTTTCTGTTTTTCTTTAATATAGTGTGGTGGGTAAATATTTGAGACTTTTTTTGTTTATTTCTCAGGCTGTCAATATCCACCCAAATTTATTCAAAGTGTAACTTCACTCATCACTCTGTTCTTTTTCTGGAGTTTACAAGATTACCTTATGTGCTTTAACTTTCCATCAGACATGTGACTTCCAGTCTAATGCAACTTACCCAGATTCTTACCAGAAGCCACATCAGATACAGCTAATTAGGCAGACAGCTAGTCTCACAGTGTATGTGTGTCAGCGAGAGGGGGGGGGAGAGAGAGAGAGAGAGAGAGAGAGAGAGAGAGAGAAAGAGAGAGAGAGAGAGAGATAAAGGAAGAGAGCATGAGCGAGAGAGTGAAAGAGAAGGAGGAGTGACAGAAAAGGAAAGAAAAGAGGGAAGAAAGGCACTCATTAAGCCAAGTTCGTCTCAGCATTCGTTCTGCTACACAGGCTCTCTCTCTCTCTTTCTCTCTCTCTCTCTTTCTCAAACACTCACACCACACTCAACCACACACACACATATACTCAAAAAAACACAAAAGCAGAAGTGGACAACGACACACGCTTTCTGTCGCCGCGGTTGGCTATGGCTCAGGGCTCTGACAGCAATGACACAAGTTACAAGTCTCCATCACCTGGAAGCAGGCCGGTAAGTGTGCACTTCCATCTACTCTCTCAGTGGTGTGTGTGTGTGCCCAGTTTCTTTTCTTTTCTTTTTTTTTTTAACGTGGCTGAGTCCCATTTTCGCTGAGGATCTGCGGACGTGATCAGAGGAACCTTTGAAACGCAGCTCCTGAGAGGGAAAGATGCCACACATTCCTCCCAAATCTCTGAGTGGATGCAGCGTTTGATGCATATTTTGGTGGGCAGAAACAGGCGAGGACACACACTAGTTTAGTGTGTGTGTGTGTGTGTGTGTGAGTGAGTGAGTGTGTGAGTGAGTGTGTTGGCTCTTTCTTTCTCGCAGTTTCTCACAGTGAGTGCTTTTCACTTGCACACATGGGCTGCAGGCATGACTCGTCTCAAGTGTGGGCTTTTGTGAATTGCAAAAGGCACCACTCATCCCAGCAGCGGGAATCCTTTTGCTTTAGTGAGCCCCCCCTCTCCACCACCACCACACCTCCACCTACCTCCTCCTCTAAAGACAAAAAAAAAAAACTGTGAATGATTTGCGAGCTGTCAGGAACAGGGCTGTGTGGTGACTGCGGTGCGTGCTGTACATGTTTCTGTGCATGTGAGAGTCATCGTCCTCTGTGCAGGCTGCTCTCACGTGCGCCACTGTTTGCTCCTCTTTCTTACTCAAGAGCATCGTGGAGACGAAAAACCTTCAAATGTCACCCTGAAGGTTCTTGCACATGGCCCCAACCTGAGAGCCCCATTACATGCAGCTGAAACCATTTCCAGCAGTTCTCAATTGTTTTGTGGGCTTTTTTTAAATCTTTATTTTTTTGGGGTGATGGTGGGGGGTGGTGAGGAACCATTCGAGAAGTCGTTAGATAATTAATTTTGTTATCTCTTTGATGCACAACTGACTCAGCATTTTGAAGTGAGATTAGTTATTACGATACCAAGAAGATCATTCACCATCCAGGACGTGAAACAGGGTGTGCGTTATACCTAACCGATGACTCAACCACTCCCCGACCCTGCCCTCCGCATTAGGTGTTAAGCTGAGCCCATCTCCTTTCAAACTGTCATTAAACAAGATAACGCTTCAATTTCACACGTAAGGCCCAGCAGAGGCGTCTTCAGCTGCAAAACCAAACCGTCCAAACCTTCTTGTTCTGCAGGTGCAGGAGACTCTCTCCGGCCGCCCTCACGCTCTCTCACATTTCTGCCACTCTGTGTTTATGTTGCTGCTGTGTGTGTGTGTTTGTTTTTCGCAGAGCTCCTCAGATGATGCGAAGAAGGTGATGCGGCGGGAAAAGAATCGGATCGCCGCCCAGAAGAGCAGGATGAGGCAAACCCTGAAAGCAGACAGCCTGCACTTGGTGAGGAGAACCTCTCTCTCTGTCTGTGCACACACAGTCTTAACGCTGACTTCTCTTTCTTGGTTTGCCAAAGCGGCACAAGCAGAAACATGTTATGTGGCGTTGAATCTAAAGCAGCAGCCCCTTTACGAAGGACTGCAGGTGGGAAACAGAGTTGTTGTAATAAGATGCTGGATTCCAAGAAGGTTGTATACCTCATTTATACACACTGGAGGATGTTCAGCAGGTATTGCAAGATACTGTGTAGTTTAACTGAGTAAACTCTCAAGATTTTCAACGAAAGCATTTTAGCAGCCTCAGCACTGTGCCGAGTTGCAGCCCTGCTCTGTGATATATGGACGTACAGTAACAGTACAGTCCCTGTGCAGCATTCCCGAGCCTACTGGGAAAGGGCTTGTACTACATTTACAAGATGCTACCTGACCATGTGGCGATGTGTCATGGCTTCTGCTGGGCTGCACACTTGGACGCTGCTCTGTGTGTTTGCAGAAGCTTAAGGAATAAATTAGCGCGTGTGGGCATTCGCTCCCTTTTGCAGCACAATCCAAGAGCGCGAGAGAGATTGAGAGAGAGAGAGTTTGCGGCCCTGTGTGCCCGGGCCGGCCTGCTTTGTCCACAGCACACTTTGTTCTCTTGTGCACCTCATTTTTTGTGGCAGTTGCGCGCCGGTGTGAGAGACCACTCTGTCATTTCAGCTTTTACCCGTTTGACTCGGCACAGGACGAGTCTTTTATTCAGAAAGACCGCAAGCTTTCCTTCCCTTCTTACCTCCAGACTTCTGGAAACATGGTTCAGGTGTTAGCATGGGGCTGCACATTTTGAAGCTTCTTGTCTGAATCTTGAGTTACCAAAGCTGTGCATGCAAAACACGGTGGTCTTACGACATCTTTGTAACCTGCAATGACTCTACACGCTGCCACCTCTTTTCAGCGTGCTGACCACGTATCCACTTTCTGGGTGACTTCCTCGTTCGAGCCCAGACGATATGTGTGGTGCTGTATTCTGTCACCATGATGCGTTCAGTGCAGCTATTTCTGTGAACTTTATCAGATGAAGTGATTTTGACCTTCAGAAAAGCCGCACTGTAGGCAGTTGTAGATCCATAGATTTGAATACATGAGAATCCTTCCTGTGAATTATGGTGCATACGATCAATCTCTTTAAACCCTGTTAGAGTCACAGAGAACACCAGGGGACCACACAGCATACTGTGGTTTTACTTTCATCGTCTCGCTAGATAAACAGGAAGGCGAATTTTCCCTCTCTATGACACAGTGGCTTATTTCCTGTTTCTTCAGTAGTATTTTTTTTCTTCTGTGTAAATGAGCTTGAAATTGTATGTCGTGGGCAGGAGGGGAGAAAAAGGCAGTCACTTCTTGTAAAGAGCTGATAGCAGTGGGCTGTATTTGGCTAAGTGACGCATGTACAGGGGTTTGCCCAAAGGTTCTGTGACAGTAAGGACCCACAGCTCAGTATTATGATCTTACGGCCATGGTGCAATGACCTTTTCACTACCCAAGTGGAAGATTTCTCCCCTGCTAATCCCACACCGAAAAGAACAAAAAATGACGTAGAGTTTGCCCCACTTTTATTATCTCAAAGTTGATGATTACAGTGAAATACACCATAGAAAGCTTGTTTTGGAAGATCTACTTACGTCATCCACAATGTAAGAGTGGCACCTTTTTTTCTGATTGTGTTTTTTTTTTCTAAGTTAATAACATTACCCTATAATACAGTGTGCTGTAGATTTTTTGTGTATGTTTATGAGCTGCCCAGCAGTTTTTGGTCTTCATCCACACAAGTATGCAAAGGACACGTTTAATAGATATAAAAGTTACATAATCAGTTCCTCTATGAGAGTGAAAATAGTTTGCTTTTATTACTTAAGTTATGGTTATGTTATATGGTTAACAACAATACATGATTTCATCTGTGTAACTTTCACCAGGTTTTAAGGTAACTTTGATCAAAATAAAAGTTGCACATCACTATTTTAACAAAGTACATTTTAGCCTACTTTTTTAAGTGCCACATCTTAAACTTGCTTGAGATAGACAGCCCATCATAACCAATGGCATGCCCGCACTTAGTTTTTCATGGATGATGAGAAATCTTCCACTTGGGTAGCATAAAGCACAAAGCTGTAATGATGCCACCAGTGACAGCCCATCTCAAGTAAGATTCGAGTATCCTGATGTTGATGCTCACACCCACTGAACTGAACGGAAAGTGGCGGCTGGTGTGAGTCTGGAAACAGGACTGAGAGTTGACAGCACATATTAGCAGCTTGGCGAGGCAGCAAGGTACAGCACCGCTTTGAGCCCAATGCCAGTATGCCAACATGTTTACAATGGCAATGGCAACGCTCACGGAGGGTGAAGCGTTCACCGTGTTTGCATGATGCCATTTGCTCAACACAAAGTATAGCTGAGGCTGTCATTAATGTCATTGGTTGTGCAGGTATTTGGCCATAAACCAAAAGTTTGGGACATATTAAAAATGTGACCTGATGTAAGTGTGAGGTGAAAAGAAAACTGAAGTTATTGTCATGTCAAAGGGGAGGCTTGTGCCAGATTTCATTGTAAACCATTCATTAGTTAGGACATTTTCCTCAAAACCACAAATGTCGGCCTCATAATGGTGCAAGATTAAAAGTCAGGGGACCACAAAAGTATGTAGGAATGTGTATGGAAACTCGAAAGGCCATCCATTAATTGTCATTAAGATGTATCAGTCTATGTTTGTCTGTACCAAAGAGGTGGACAGCTGTTGCCATCCACAGGGCAAATACATTAAAATAATCATATAATAAGCTTTATTTATATGTTTCTTTTTAAAGTTACAAAGTGTTTTACAAAACAAAAAC
>JBAJHX010000031.1:11528122-11548797 GCA_037176925.1 Amniataba percoides | reverse complement strand
ATATAATAAGCTTTATTTATATTTTTCTTTTCAAATTTACAAAGTGTTTTAGGAAACAAAAACAAGGATATATATATATATATATATATATATATATACATAAGTCTGTAAGTATATAAGTATAAAACAATTAAAATAACTAAAAGAGCTGCACATGAGAAAATAGATTACATAGAACAGAAATAGAAATAACTCAGATATTTTGGAAAAATAACCAGGAAACAATATTAAGATAAAATAATTTGAATATTCATAAATTAAAAAATAGGATTCTTTGTAAAACCGTTGGGGGTAAAATATGCTTTGATTTGTGGTTAAAGAAAAAAAAACTACATGGAAACAGGATATAAACTTGCATACTTTCCATTCATAAGAGTATCACTTTTATCTAACGACAAAACAAAAGAAAAAAAAAAAAACACTTTCATAGCTCATCATAAAAGGCTCAAACATCCTGTCCCCCCCCCCCACCCTGTGTGCTTCCAGGAGAGCGAGGCCCTGGAGAAGGAGAACGCCGCGCTGAGGAAGGAGGTGAAGCAGCTGACGGAGGAGGCCAAGTACCTGTCGTCCGTGCTCAGCAGCCACGAGCCCCTGTGCACCGGCCTGACCCCCCAGACCCCCGACCTCCTCTACCCTCCCCACCACAGCAGCTACCACCACCAGCACATCACCGTACCACACTACCCGCACTGACCTGTGTTGACTACTGAGGCGGCTCGGGGGAAGAGACGCGCCGCGGACAGATGACCTCAATGGACGAAGGGAGAAGGACTGACTGGAGATGTGTCTATAGATGTTAGTCGTGGTTCAGAGCCGATCAAAGCAGTGACATGACAAGCCGACGTGTCTGCCAAACAGTGACAGTACGGGACCCAAACTGTAACACGCAGTATTCAAAACTATTTATTTTTGCTTCTGCTCGTGTCTTTGCTATCATCTGATTGATATCAGTGCTCTGTGTGTGAACTTAAACGGCTCCATTTGTAGAAGTACCAACCAGTCTATGTTTACATTGGGAGAAGGAACCAACCTACTGTATGTTCAGGTGACTCAGACGATACCTTATTTTTGTAAATTGCTTTTCTTTTTTTTCTTTTTTTTTCATGTCATGGAGAGCACCTCTGTCATGTTTTGAATTTCTGATGTTTATAAATGTGTTTCAGTGTACAAATGAGGATCGATGATGCTCAGGAGCTTTTGACCCGTTTGATTGTGGACGAACAAGAATGTAAAAGTCAAGATCCTTAAAAAAAAAAGAAAAGAAAAGAAAAAAAGGCTTCAATGTAACAAAAAAGAAAAGGCTTTGCAGTGAGGAAGGGGCGTTCAAAGGGTCTTGACTTGTGTGCAGGCGATGTCGCTGGTTTGTGAAAAGGCCCAACAGAGATATTTATTAAACGTGATGCCTTTTGGGTGATCTTTTCTGACCTCCGGGCTGTTCTTCTTTATCACGCCTTCATGCAAAGTGTGCACTGGTGCTGGTAAACGTGTGGGGGAAGACATGGGAGTTTATTCCTCTGATGAAGGTCAGTCTCTAGATGGCACTGTTCACCGTTAAGACACAGTAGAAACAGTAGCTCATATTGTAAAGCACAGAATGAATCATTCACCGCCATGTGGGTATGAAACTGAGGCTTTCATGTCGCAACCTTTTTTTTTTTTTTAACCATGCCAGTGTTATTCTAATCATCCTTCTTAGTACTGCTATGATCATTATTATTATTACTACAGGGGACAAAATACATCATTTTAGTTACAGTGTTTTTAGACTTAAGTAAAGTTGTGATGAAGTAGCAGGTCGTAATGATCACAACATGTCAGAGCAGACGGTCAGGGACGTTACAAACTGTGAGACTGTTTGGTAATCTGAGTATCACAGTGCCAGTCCAGATAACACAAAGAGCAGGACTCAAACTCCGCCCTTGAGTCTGAGCTGACCGAGTTGTCTGAGGATCCCGAAGCGGTTTTTTTTTTTTTTTAAGGTCCGGGTGGAGGGTCACGGGAGACGCTCCCGCACGTGTCAAACAGACCCCGAAACAGGATCGAGACTTCATTCATGAAAAAGCAGCTGATCCAAAGCGAGTTTACGCGCAGGCCGGACAAACTTTAGGAGGAAATGAAGTCAGGCCGGGAGCTGTAGTCTTCACTACCTGGTTATTAACGACCCAGACACACGTCCTGTCGGTGTCGAAGCACATGTTTTCTTTTTTTATATATTCAACTTCCTCTTTTAGGCGAAAACATGAAGCCGTAGGCCTGTCAGTGAAGTTTCGGGAGCCTTTTCGCCCATGAGGCAGCGCGGCTGTGTGTGAAAGAGAGAGAGAGAGAGAGAGAGAAAGGCGCCTCCAGTCAAAGTTTACAGAGTGTAAAGTTTGTTCTCCATGAGCACATTTGAGAGTTTAACATGAGCGAGAAACAAGGCTTAGAGGACACTAAGCTAAAGGAGGATCCGGATAAGGCGGACTTGGAGAACCATGCCGGGCCGGAGGCGGCTGACGGAGCGCAGGAGAGTCCGCAGGACGGCCGCGGACGCCTCCGCCTGTACAAGCGGCGCTGGATGATCGTGCTGCTCTTCAGCTCCTACTCGCTCTGCAACTCCTACCAGTGGATCCAGTACGGCATCATCAGCAACATCTTCATGAAGTTCTACAAAGTGGACGCCTTCACCATCGACTGGATGTCCATGATATACATGCTCACCTACATCCCCTTCATCTTCCCGGTGACCTGGCTGCTGGACAAGAAGGGGCTCCGGGTCATCGCGCTGGCGGCCGCCGCGCTCAACTGCGCGGGCACGTGGATCAAGGTGTGCAGCGCGAGGCCGGACCTGTTCGGCGTCACCTTCCTGGGCCAGTTCTGCTGCTCGCTCGCGCAGGTCTTCATCCTCGGGATGCCGTCGAGGATCGCGTCCGTGTGGTTCGGCTCGGGGGAGGTGTCCACCGCCTGCGCCATCGGAGTGTTCGGGAATCAGGTAGGCTGAGAAAGTGTCCCAAAAGGGAGAAACGCGGTCAGGTAAAGCTCGTCACCTGCTTCGTCACCGATTTAAAGTGCAAGTCACCGCGCCACTAAGCCTCTGATCGCTTGGACAACCCCGCATCTGTGGGCACGTGTGCGTAATTACGCACGTTCGAGGGGCCGCAGTGTGTTCAAACCACAACACTGTTTGCTGAGTGTGACAGAATGAATGGCAGCAATACACAATGGCCACAGACATAAACTTACTGTTGTAACAACAGCATCATGCACCTTAACAGTCACAGAGACTTTGATGTAGCTCACTGAAAATAACAGACACATTGCATCAGTGTGAGAAAGAAAGAAGAAATTATGATAATAAAAGTCAAGATGGTGTAAAAACCATCTCCTATCCATCTCCTTTCAACCATCATGTCAGTGCTACACTGAAAAAGTATGACTTGAAGATGTGAGTATGTTCAGATGCTCTCAGATCCCTGTTTCACATTGTTTGGTGTCCGCCCAGGAAATGCCTGAACCAGAGCTGGAGAAAATTAGAAGAGACTTACCAAGAGCAGAATCTTCAAGACTGTCCAAAAACTTACAAGAACTGTAGCTAATGTCTGTTCTTGTGCTTTAGCTGCAGTTTTTATAAAGCTTGCTCTGTGGGATAAGATGAGAGGTCATTACAGTAGTCAGATAACTGGAGATACAGTAGTTTAGGCCTTTATCAGCCACAGTCACTCAAAAACAAACAAATCAACAACACACATAATAAACAATGCTCATTTTAGTCTAATAAAAATGCATCCACACACACACAACTACTGTTTGTGTGCTCCTATTGTATTTGGTTTGTCTAAATTAGTCGCAGCAGGGCGTTTTAAGCAGCCAAATAAGCAGGCCGGGAGTGCAAAGATCAGCATCGTGCCGCTGTTAATATAAGCATCAGATTTAACACGTTAAGATGTTCAGCAAACAACACTTGAGTCAACTTTACAGGACATCCACTGCGAGTAAATGTCACCGAAAAGTCATCGCTTAGTGCTGGAAATTTCGCTGTGTTGGAACTCAGAGCCTGAGCTGAGTTTTTGGATGCAGTTTCCGACAGTGGGAGCAAAGATGTACATTTAACATTTCTCCTGGTTTAAATCGCGATCTTTGCATATTGGATGCTTTGGTCTTTAGACGGCTCTAACACTCGATTTAAAACCTTTTTTGGCAAACCTTCCCTCACACTAATTTATTTTTGTAATATCACAAGCTGTATTTGTATTATCTATTCTTGCATGACAAACAACTTTCATACAACAACAGCGTGAATATGACTCAATATCCTGCATCAGCACAAATCACTGCTCAGCTTGGTTTTGTCTTAGTTACTTTATGGCATGCACACCTCTTTTATATCCTCACAGTTCATCATAGTGAAGCTCAGTGATGCTCTAATTAAATCATTATCGCCACGTTAATGTCCTCTCATTCATAGTAACTCCCAGCAGTTGTAAAGCATTAATATAAAGCAAAGTGCTGAAGTATGGACACCATCCAAAGTGACTGTATGAAAGGAATATTCTAAGAATTATGTTTGACTTTAAAGAGATCTGTATTGATCAATGACAAAGACTTGGACACATTAACCTGTATTATCCAACTAGAAATCATCCTCACATAAATGAGTCAGCCTTCACAAGAGAATTCATTAAAGTTCAACAGAGAAATGTGTTTTGATTTATTTAGGCTGATAACTAACGAGGTGACACAAGGTCTGAGTTGGTGGGAGGGGTTTAGGTAGAATTGGAAGATTCCCTATATTAAGATCACATGACAGGACCGAAGACGTGCCATGAGTTGTGAATGGACTCCTGTAGCTCCAGCTGTGCTCGCTCTCTCTGGCGTCTCTGAGAGAAGCATCTTTTCTGCAGTTTGCACACGCGACGGCGAGCTGTTAGGACACAGGCTTTAAACTCTGAAGACCTCTCACCTCTCACGTCGCAGGGGCCCGCTTCGGGACGGTCGAAATGCCACGAAACAACGCTCTGAAAGGCGACCATGAAAATTCTCAACCCGGCGCTGAAGAGTGGCCGCGGTCCAAGGCTGCAAAGAACCTCGCTCCAGGCCTCGCTTCGCTGCAGTGGAGTCCAGGACCTCTGGGCAGAGCCATCTCCGTTGGCTCACGGTTAGACGTTGAGGCTCTGCAGGGTGACCAGGCAGAGCTGGTCCCCAAGGCCGAGACCAGGCTTTACCATCGCCGCTGGTTCATGCTGTTTCTCTTCAGCGCCGTCTCAGCCAGCAACGCCTTCATGTGGCTTCAGTACGGCATTATCAGCAACATATTCATGCGCTTCTACAACATTGACTCTCTGGCCATCGACTGGTTGTCCATGATCTACCTGCTCACTTACATCCCACTTATTCTGCCCGTCCTGTGGCTTCTGGACAACAGGGGCATCCGGGATGTGGTTCTTGTCGGGTCAGCCTTTAACTGCATTGGTGCTTGGATAAAAATTGGCAGTGCCGGTCCCAGCCTGTTCCCAGTCACCTTTTTTGGCCAGTTTGTGTGCTCAGTAGCCACTGTGTTTGTCCTTGGTATTCCTTCTTACCTCGCCTCGGTGTGGTTTGGAGAGAAAGAGGTTTCCACCGCTTGTTCCATTGGAGTTCTGGGAAACCAGGTTTGTCTGAATGTCTAATTCATCAGCGTTTAGTCTCTGCGCCTGCAGCTGGACCCGCATAGCGAGACCGCCTGTCTGTGGATTATGCAGGGCTGCACTGGATGCCAGAGTCACATAAGACTTGTAGTGTCCTGGTGCGAGAGTCCCGAGAAAATTGTGCTAACTGTTGTTGTAACTGTGCTGAAATCTCCTTGTCGTTCTCAGTCTGTTGAAATGTGGAAAAACTCTTCACCAACTGTGAAGTTCTGCATTCAGTCAGGTGGCATAGATACAATTGAAACATCTTTCACCTAATTTGGTAATAATGAGTGAATGATGTGATTGTCTGGATGGCTTTTCTGCATTTGCACATGCAAATTTCAGATACAAAGATACCCTAGCAGAGCTTTCTGAGAGGATTAAAAATTGTAAAATAAAATTACATTTAACATTTAACATTTTAATGTTTTATGGTTAAAATTCATTCATTTACTTTAATAATTAATGTTTAACAACAAAGACGGGGGGCTACTCTGTCCTCCTATCATCTACTGTATCATGTACTCTCATAATCCTTTAATCAAATGGGTCTTAAAGTCATTAAATATACATTTAAACAAATAAATAACATTGAATTATTAAATAATTATAATATACAAGTGGTGATCAAAACAAGGAATAAAAGCTTCTTAATTCACATGTTCTGGTCTATTCAGTCAGTATTTATTGTATTATAAAATAACTGGGGGGCAAAACCTTTCTCTGTTTAAGCCACCTTGATTTGAGATGACCTTGAAAACAATAATGTTGTGTTCTCACCTCTGAACAGTTTTGACCTCAATTTGTGTTATAAATGTGTTCTCTGTCTCACAGCTAGGTATCGCTATCGGGTTCCTTGTGCCTCCGATCCTGGTTCCTAATGTGGACGACATAGACGAGCTGGCTCACCACATCAGAATAATGTTCTACATCACAGCCGGAGTGGCGACTTTACTCTTCATCCTTGTTGTCTTTGGTAAGATTTGCCACTAAACTTGTCTTTTCTCACTGCTTGTGGTCCAGAGCCGTGCAGATAGTGTTGGTTGCGTGTGCCATAGTTTGAGATGTGCATCATTTGAATAAAGAAATCAAAAAAAGGACAGTTCTCAGACTTTACATTCAGACAGTTTCTTCCACAGAAAGTAGTTCCAATAAAACAGCCCATATTAAAGCATGTGGATTATTAAACGTAAGCAGGGCAGAGATTCTGGGGTTATCTGCTGGTCAAATATATTTGCAGTGTCTCAATTCACTATGCAGCTAAAAACATTTCAAACCATTTCACTCATACTCATCACTATTCTCAGTCATACATTTCAAAACCTCTGCTAATAAAACTGAAACTCTCTGCATGGCTAGACGCCACAAATATGTCTTCTGCAGTTTCGGCAGTTTTGGATTTTACATGAAATGCAGATTAACTGGATTTAAATGCGTTTTTAAAAGTGATTTTAACGTACCGTGTAACCAATGCTTTTTGTGAATGGATATAGAGATGAAGTAGTCAATGAGGCAGTGAAGTGAATGATTTCAGAGTGTGTCATCACCTCAGTCCCTAAGCTGTTCCTCCTCCATCCCACCTTTTGCACACTTTCTCTCAGAAACATACTCACGCTTGTTGTCAGGGCCTTTTTCACCAAGGCCGATGGGATTTTCTTATTCAGTGTATCTGCCTGATGATGGTTTTAATTTACAGCAGACTCACACTGTGACAAGAAGCAGCATTCATAGGATAAGAAAAGTGCTGACCTGCATGTTCGCACAACACAAAGAGAGGACGGCAACAAAAAAAAAGACACTATTGTTGTACAAGTGAGGTCAGGAGAAATGTCACGGGAATGGGCACACATGTACGCAAGGGCCTCAGCATGCTTCAGTCATCAGTGTTTTTTTGTAAAGCATATGCTAGTTATAGATGTATTAGAAATATAACCTATGATCACAGAAAGTCTGTCCTGTCTTGTAGAAGCAGCGTGACTTGACAAACAGGATATGAGTTGTCAGGAAAAATGCTTACTTATAGTCTGCTTCATATCTGCTGCCTGTGCATTTTGACCCGCTGTCCTTTTCCCACTGTTCCCTTATATATAATCTCAGAGTAAATATGTTTAAATCCACACATAGCACCTCACATATAGCAGGCGTGTTTGCTTTTTTTTTTCTTTTCTTTAGGATGTCTATTTTTAGCATTGAGTGAACGAGAACCATCCTCTGTGTCATTCAGGGAGCGGTCGATTAATAACAGAAGTGGTTAGTCAGACTACAGTGGCGAATTACTGTGTGTCGTATGGAGAAGACTGGGCTGGGTAGCTGTCGGACGAACAAGTTGCCGTTGTCCCGTGGTGGTGAAGGGGGAGGGCGGGCATAAATCGTAAATGTTCAGAAACAAAAGGATGTTTGTGGAGGCATTCCATAGTAGCACAAAGTACAACCATTAGACTGAACTATTGCTGGCATTTTGGCTATAGTCTCCTGTTGCTAATAAAGCACCTTGAAATGTAGACTTATTTCAATCTCAGTTGGACCTGTGAGTGTTTTTCATGACATGTTAACTCGGCTGGTTCATAATTTATTTCAGAGGTTTCTTGTTTTTGTGGCCTCTTGAAGGAATAGTTCATATTGGGAAATACAACTGAACTTAATTATGTGCTTCTTGCTAAGAGTGAAGTAGTATAATGTGTGTATGTGTGTATATATAGGAAACAGCCTTGACTTTATCAATCTATGTATAACAGAAGTGGTTATATGTACTTTATGATGCTTTATGATTGTGACTGCTCATTTTGTGCAGGTTGCACAGTCTTTCCCCTACTTTCGATCATGTGATTGATGGTATTGAGCAATGGATGTGGCTTATGCTGCTCTTGGCTGCTCCGGCGAGATAATTCAGACCAGTTGGCAACAGTGGTTTCATGCTATGACACATATACTCACACACACCGCGCACCCTCACGCATACATGCAAGATGCCATGTGTGAGGGTTGTCCTGCTGGCAGGGCCATCTGTAGCCCTGCAACAGGCCTGTGAGTCAGCAGGGCAGACAACGTCCCAGGATTCAGAGATTTGCATAAAATGTGTGTGCGAAGCGAGGTGAGAGAAGAAGTTTGGCTGCTGCTTTCCTCTAAACAAATTGACAGCCAAAGTTAACCACAGAGAAAGTCTGCATTAAGACATAATACAAGTTGAACTGGTTGACCGTATAAGGGGGATCCCCGGCGTTGTTAAAGGAGAATTAGCATGCACAAACCTTTTAACAGGTATGTGTTACCTCTTAGAGCACTCCAAAGACCATCTGAGTTAAACATTGTGTTTTCTTTGAATGACAGTGACCACAAGTAAAGTAAGATGCAGCAGAAATATTTTAAGATCATTTAAATTGTTCTAAGCTTATTGTCAGGGCAGCAGTCTCAAAGAGCAGGTTAGTTTCACAGAAACAGTGAGAAGTGGTTGCTGGTCACATTTGCTTGCAGGGATGTGGGGGGAGAAATGGCTGGATCAGCTCCAACAACCACAAAGACAAGACATCTGTGTTTTCCCATGAGGCCTGAGGTCTCGTGCTGTCACCCAGGAAAGAGACACTCTGAAACAGGACACATCACATTTATTACCCCAAAAGGTGACTGTCCCCTGGGTCAGAGACTGGCTGACCGTCCTTCAGCCTGAGTGGAAATTTCAGGGATATCTGCATGATGTGGATGTTTGTTCAGCGTGCTGCACGTGTGTGGGCCTGTTCAGCTATTTCTTTCCTCCTGGAAAATATTTTAAATATGCAGTATATCTTTCTAATAAAACACCAACATTTTTACAACATGTTTTTTTTTTATATTGTGTCATTGTATTATTTTTGTCACCACAAAAACTCAGCGCCTCCTCTCCTTGTTCACTTTTTTGGTCGCTCTCTTTGCATCCTTTAGTCTTCCAGGAGCGTCCTAAACTTCCTCCGACTCAGGCCCAGGCCACAGCTCGCAGCATCCCGCCGGAGCAGTACTCCTACACCGCCTCCATCCTCAGGCTGCTCCGCAACAGGCCCTTCATCCTCCTCATCATCACTTACGGTTGGTTATCATCACGTTATCTTTTATTATGTTGAGGTATTGGGTTTATCTGATTTATGCTCTGAGTTCTCATGTCCACCTCATAATGTCTGCCAGATTAAAGTATTCAGTGGACATTTATTCTCCTGGATAACAGCTGTCATATTAGCATGGAAACAGCCTCAACACTCTCTTTAAAGTGTAACAAGGCTTACCTTATCATTAAATAAAGATGCCCGCAAGTCATTCAAAAGCTCTAGAGATGAGAGTTTGACCTGGTGGGGTTCAAAGTTTCTTTATGGTCTGCCAATGTTTAACAAATACAAATGATCGGCATGTCCCGGGGATCCAGAGTTAGTTAATTTGCAGTCCAACGAGTTAGTCGGTTTGTCGAGTCACAGCAACTCGCCCAGCAGCTGTGAGCCGTGTCAAGACACACTTTCATCCTCTTCTGACCTTCCTGTGGCACAATTCATGCGACTATTATTAGTGTGTTATACGTGTGTCCCACTGGCCTTCTCTCTTTCTGCACGTGATATGTGGGTTGCCAGATAAGCATGCGGGGTTCACCCGGTCTCAGATTTACCTGTGATCGTCAGTCTGCGTCCTGCAGGCTGCAGCTCCACCTGTTCCTGTCTGTCCAACGGAGCTGCAGCTTCTCAGTGAACAGTTATACTCACTGCTCATTTATACAGTAATAAGTACAATAAGTATTAAATAAGGTTATTTTTGCATTTAATTATGCAACTAACAATTCTCAAAAAAATCTTGTGTGTGTTTTTATGGAAGGGTGTATTACTGTTACTGACTGAGTAACTGACTTTATCTTCCTATCTATCCTTGGTCCAAGAACAGTCAGTGAAGACCTGCCCTTTTATAGAAGTCCTTGGTTTGGGACAGCTCTCTGTTTCGGAAACTGTCCTGATTCAGTTCATTTGACACAACCGAAAACCAGAAACCCCTCCACTGTTCACATTACACATCACAGGGTTTCATAATTTGCTTAAGGAGGTTTTCCCAATGCTTTCTTAACATAGTTAAAAGCTTCCTGAAAGACGTATTTGTCAAGTGGTTTGTGGTGTGGCGGGTTTTGTTTGACAATATTCCTCATCTGCAGGTTTAAATGTGGGTTGTTTCTATGCCGTCGGCACCCTGCTGAACCGCATGATCATCGAGCGTTACCCTGTAAGTTCTGACGAGTGTGTCTGAGTGTGAATATGTGTGCAATGTACATTTTATTTTGCTCTAGTATTTCATCTGTATTGAACACTAATATCAATTACCCAAAGCTCACATAGTTTGACATTTCAGGACTTGAAAACTTAGTTAATCTGTTATAATTGTTATACTTCAGACTGCTATTGTACTTTGAAACTTTTCATATTGGCAGCTTCCACTGTAACCTTTAATACCCGGAAATAATGCAACATAACATCAGTCAACTGCACTATAGTCATAGATTTTACACTGGTTAATGGAGCCATGTCCAAACTGAGCACAATTTTATATTGGGCAAGTAGACTGAAACTATGAGAGAATGAGAAGCTTTTATCTACTGTTTTATCAATACAGGCTGCTGCTGAGATATGTGTCTAATTTCATGGAATTAATTCATTTCACCATCCAACAATCAGAGTTGTGGAGAAGAAGGACTGATGAAATTATTAGTTTAATGTAAAAAACTCACTCAACGTTGACTCCCTCGCTTTGTCTGAAAGTACATTTCCTCGGTATGTAAGGCCATAAGATCACTAACCTTTCTTCTTTGACCCCTCAGGGAGAAGAGGTGAATGCTGGGAGGATTGGCCTCACCATTGTCATTGCGGGCATGGTAGGCTCTTTGATTTGTGGCATTTGGTTGGACAAAACTAAAACCTACAAGTAAGTAATGTCAAAGAGGAGAAGGTATAAGAGTTGAAGTTTGATCTCATGTAGAAGAGTTTGGTTGCAGGTTAAGGATCAAAAAGATGCACAGAGAGGATGTTAACTCTTTTTTCCCCTGTATTTTATATATTTGGCAGCTTTCCAAGTGTTTCTTCCTGTTCTGTTTTGTCATTTCGCTTCTTATCTCTCTGCACATCTTGTTTACTTCTAATGTGTTGCGGCTCTGTTTATCCAGGTGCAGCGTGCTGCTCTAACAACACGGTGGGGCTCTCAGTCACCCCCCTCTGCCTTATTTACATGAGTTTTACACTGCAAATGGAGGAATGTCTTTGTGTTTGTGGCAAACGTGACGGGACGCATTCAGTCCCACCTGGTTTTGTTGTTTAAATCAGCAAAGAGCCGCCAATGAATGGCTGCAGTTTCAGTTATCTTAAGAGCTCTGTGAACAATGCAAGTTACAGTAATTATGGAGTGAGTTTCTGTTTATGTTCGCGTTAAGTGTTACTCACCCAAACGTTTTGTGTGTGTCAAACAAACAGACAAAAAACATTTAGAGTATTGTTTTTATTACTGTACCTTTAGATTTTCTGTAAAGCTATTAATACATTTTATATCCCTTTAGAAGCTGCTGGGGTGCACTACAGCACCGACTGTGACACATATTCAAAAAGTGGACTTTGTTTTTATTTATTTATTATAGTGTTCAGTGACGCATATTCCTCATGTGTTTTTCCAGGCAGACAACCCTGGCAGTGTACTTCATGTCTCTGGTGGGGATGATAGTGTACACTGCTACACTCGATCTGGGGCACCTCTGGGTGGTCTTCATCACCGCTGGAGCTCTTGGGTAGTCTGTCATTTTTTATTTTTAAGGACATATTCCTTTATTTTTAGTGCTTTTGTTCACTTGCTTAATAACTATAAAAAAAACACTTTTACCCACATTTGTTCAGTCAAGGGACAGAAATGATGTACACATGTATAAAACAGATTAGATTATATCAGATGTAAACTTGAAGAACAGTTGTGAAACCCGATTCCACTTAATTCTGTTGGTAATTTCTCCAAGAACAATATATGCAACAATAATTTACAGACGTGTTTCTTTAACAAGCATACGTGCCTCACACGGTGGGACCTATGGTAAAAATTTGCCTTTGTACATACTGACCCAGTTTTGATATATAGAGCAGAGGTAATACAGGCTCGTGTTCATGGGAAAAGAAAAATGCATGGATAGAGGCCAGTATTGTGTGAGGAATCACCTTAAACAGTTAATCTAATTGACTTTATTGCAATTTATGTAATTACTGCTTCCTGATGAGTCCTGACTACACGCTGAAAGACACAATGTAGAAAACTCGTCAAACAATATAAACAGTTACGTTGCATTCAAGATGGCCCTCAGATTACACAGTATCACATAGATGTGGTTAAGTCGTGTTAAAATAAAGGTTGTCGAGGCAATTAGAAAAATGAAAATGAGAAATGAAATCTTTATGGGTGAAAATTATCTACAAGACATCAGGACATTATCTACAGTCTTTTAACATATGTGCCTTATTGGGATTT
Organism: Amniataba percoides; assembly: GCA_037176925.1. Lineage (NCBI taxonomy): Eukaryota > Metazoa > Chordata > Actinopteri > Centrarchiformes > Terapontidae > Amniataba > Amniataba percoides. The sequence continues at coordinate 11,535,664 of JBAJHX010000031.1, read as the reverse complement.
TTTATACAGACTCTCAAAAGCCAAAAAGTTAAAATGAATAATGCAAACTGTGATTTGTTTTTTTACTTTTGCACTGAAGTTGTGACTCTTCTCGGCCCTAAAAATAAGCCCTTCTTTTCTTTTGTTGACATTTATTCAGCAATCGTCTGGTAACATCAATGTCTACCTAAAGGTAAATTGAGGAAAATGGTGCATATCAATGAAAGCAAAGTCTGATCATGCAGTAAATGCGTCCCAAAATACACATAACATTGTGAACGGCATTGTGAACAGCAACTTGAAGTTGCTTTCAAATGGCCTGTATTGGCCTTGCCTCCAAACTTTGACCAGATCTCTCACTAGATCCAGCAGGACTTTTACGTGCAGTTTTAACCTTTATGTGGCTGGTGTGAAATCATTACACCTCTCAGCAGCACAGATCGGTCTTCCAGAGTGTGCTCGCACGTTCGGTGGAGGCACACCTACATGATATCCATACCATAATGCGGTGTACCAGACAGTGTACATCATTCATGTGACTCAGGCTGAATTGTTGAACATCTCACAGAAAGCGTCATTTGTTAATGGAGACCAAATGAGCTCCTGCTTGCTTCACATTCCTGCTGGAATTCCTGGTATTTAACTAATAAAGTGAACATTTATTTAGTCTTTTTTTCCAGTGTGTCCAACCACTGTCCCATGTAATTTTCTTGTTTTATCCCCATTGAATTATTTCTCAATTTATCATTAGTGCCTAAACTGACACTTGACAGGCATGAAGAAAAAGCAGCAGTGTGCAAAAGCATCATGTTTACTGCTCTTTTTTCTTGTTAAAAGCATATACAGAGGAAGCATATGTAAATGTCAAGGAAATGTTTCTGGAAATACAGTATGCACTGACTCAGGCTGATGTGTTTTGATTCTGATGCCGTGTAAGAGCCTCTTTATTGAGTTTCACTTGTTGTCACTTCAGTGGAAGGACAGCAGAGAGTGAGAAACCTTTTTTTCCTGTATAACATCTCCAATGTTATTAAGCAATATACAGCTGACGTTAGGTAGATGCAAAGTTTCCATCTGCTTGTGAGATATCGTGAGGACAGAGCGGCTCAACACGTCACTGGACAGAGCCTGTGCAGGAGTTGCACATTTGTTAACCTCTTAGATGCAAAATCCAGGCTTTAATATAGAAATTTAGATCAAACTGTTAGCATCAATTTAGTGCTTTAGCAGAAAGGAAATGGCAGCAGTTAAACAAACTTGTGGATTTGTGATCAGCAGTGATGTTTACTCTTTGTGCTCCTATGTGAACTTGTGTGTGTGTCCAGGTTCTTCATGACGGGATACCTGCCGCTGGGCTTTGAGTTTGCAGTGGAGCTGACGTACCCTGAATCAGAGGGAACCTCATCCGGACTTCTCAACTGCTCTGCACAGGTACAGCTGGACGACCTTTAGGATCACTCTCTGCACAATGCGTGGAACAGCTCAGCACGTCAGCGAAGCCTTGAGAACAAATGTTTTTACTGGTTATACAGCGAAAAATGAGTCACTCGCCGCCTTTCACTCAACATCAGCGCAGGTTTCCAAGAAGACCTGGGCTCATATTATTAAAGCACAACACAACGCACATAGAAATACAGTTAATGGTTAACTTTCTGCAGAATCCGTCCAGTCAAATGTGCTGAAATGCTGACTTGACTTTGGAAGTCTGCACATTAATTTGCTCCTTGCAGACCCAGGCCCTGTTTTCATCACATTATCAGCAAGATGAAACAAACACTACTGTATATGTGCAAATCAGGAGCATAACAGTTACATCCTCTTGGCTTTATACTTCTTGATCTTTGTGAAATGGGCCCCTGAGACAGCTGATTGCAGTGAGGGGAACCATAACGCTGCAGGCTTTTCCTGAATTCAAGCATTTGTGGAATTTTAAGAGCTGTTGATGTCACCCCTGATTGGCCCCCGACTGTGTAGAGATGAACGATGGGATACACACATTTGTTTTGCATCTCTTTGCATGTGTGTGCACGTGTGTGTGTCTGTGCCCGCAAACACCGGCTTCATTTCGCATGTTCTGCACGCACAGGTGTTTGGCATTATATTCACCATCTGCCAGGGGAAAATCATCGACAGCTTCAGCACGCTGGCAGGAAACATCTTCCTCTGCGTCTTTCTTCTAATTGGCACGATAATGACAGGTAAGACCTTTGTGACTGCAAAACTTATGGCATATAGAGTCAGAACGAGCTACTGGTTTTATGTCACTTACAGCAATGCAGAGGAATTATTGCTGCTTCTGTTATGAGTGTGCTACTGTTCCTGTGGGAAAATGTTGAATTCCAAGAATATAGATGATGCTTGTTGTGTGACTCGAAGGAGTGCTTCAGACTGCGCAGGTGTGCAGAATATTTCCGCAATGACAAATGTGTTTTTATTGTAGTGTGTGCTTCCCAAACGTATCGAGAAAAACCGGTCAGACGGTGGAGCGGTAAACATTTTGTTGACTGAGTAATGGAAAGATTTTGCATCTCTCAGAAAGCAGTCAACATACTGGCACAGTAGCGGCTTGCTTTCAGGTATTAAATGTGAGACTTCATGCCTCGGTCAGTAAAAAGTCACTTAGGTCTTTTTTGCACGGCCAATTGAGAGGTTTATGAGCAATGTGTAACTTTTTAAAAATTCATTAGCCACTGAAGCGCTTAACTTGTGTGTGTCTGTGTGTGTGCACAGTAGAAAAACCCTGTGAGACTATTTAGTGAAACTCACAAAGGTCAACAGACTGACTCACTCTCATACTCAGAAAAAAAAACAAGAAAAAGACGAATGAGTGGACTTCTTGTTGTGGTCATCATGCCAGTTTTTAAAGGAAAAGAACAGCTTTGTGAGGAAGCCACACAGAGATAAGATTCCTTAGCATGTGCTGTATTGGCTCTCTGCAATATATTCTGCTATAAAGGTTATCATTTGTTGTGGAAACCTTTTCCTCAAGTGCAAGTGGAGGTTAATGATTAAATTGCTGTTGAGTTGCCTTTACTTTTGTGGAAGTTTGAGGTTTGAGTTTGGATGTATGTCTGCAGTTAGACATACTGTGTTTTCTTCAGCTTTGCTTTTCTTTGCCTCATGGCCATGGGTGATGTTTTAAAAAAAGTGTGTCATACTTAAATACAACCAGTTAAAATTGTCAGGTGTTTGTGCACAGGAGCCCTCTACAGGATAGAAATCATTATTACAGCATTTCATTCACTAACTCTTATCTCTCATTCATTCATCTGCATTCCTTTCAGAGGAATTTACTCTACTAGGACGGAACAAAATTTTTATTGTTTTATTGCTTTTTAATTGAGGAGTTATGTGTTTTTATATCCCTGCAGCCTTTATCAAGTCTGACCTGCGGAGACAAAATGCAAATCTTTTGGCCAAAGCAGCCGTAAGTATCAAAGCGAGAAAAAGACTGTTTGTTTGCTTGCTTCGTTTGTTGTGGCGGTGAAATGTGGAGACATCTTTGACATGTCAAAGCAGGAAAAGCACCAATAATAAAATATTACAATTAACAATGGGTGAATTCCTGCCTCAGTTTCAGGGTCCTGGTATACTGTCATTGTCATTTCTCACTCATACACTCCAAATAAACATCATGTTAATGTTATTAGTAACAAACAAGCTTTTCCTATTATGACAAGTCAGTGCTTGTGTAACTTATTTTCTTGTCATGAGGATGCAGTCAGTCACATGTGCGTCTTTGCTCCAGAAATAACTCACTCTGTGTTTCCTATTGTGTCTATTTCTGATGTGGCCTTGCGGCCTCCATGTGTGTACCAATTTCCCATAAAATATTGTTTAACATGGCCTGTTACTCTATTTTAACCTCTTTGAAATCTTTCTCAGTTGTCTCTATGTTGTAAAACTTTGCTTTCATGTGAAGAAACGCATTAACTAGCAAACCCCTTCAGAGCTTATTGTCTGGATAATACCAATAATTAGTAATATTGCTTTCTATCCTCCCCTTGTTTCTAACATATATTCTGTCAGTTCTGTCAAAATGCATTTATTTCTGTTTCACCACTGTGTAACTTGCCAACATTTGTTAGCAGGTTGCTTTGAGTTGTTTTTTTTTTTTTTGCCTAAAAACATGCCTGAAAAAATGCTAAAAAGGCACAAAGAGACTAACAAGATGAAGAACAACACTAAGAGCATGTAACACACAGCAACCAAGAAATTCTGCACTAAAAAGCTGACAAGACTGTTGATGCCTGGGTGGGTCTCCAAGCTCTTTGATGAAGTTACTGATGACTTCTGAGAGGAATTCAGCTGTCAAATTCCTCAAATCTGATTCCACTATAGCGAAGAACAGACAATCGGGGTTAATAGCATACTCTCTTTCTGAAATTAAGTAAGTAAGCTTAATTCTCAAAATCATAAATTATTCCATTAACATCTAAGATGGATTTACATTGATAATGATCATTTAAATGACGTAATTGCCTAAAAGAGAGAATTAATGAAATCAGGAATTCAATAGGGGAATAATAAAACTGGATCAGATGCCACTGCAGCAACTTCTTCCTGGCCTGGAGACTCACGCCTCTCTAAACACTGAATTAGAAGTGATCAGTAGCTGTTGTTTTAGGCGGAGGGGCTGATGTCGGGACAGGACTACGGAGCCACGGCGCTAATCTCCCAGCCGCAGACTCCTCCTCCTCAAGCTTGATCAATAAACCTTTCTGTTTCTACAAAAAAAAAAACTGCTCTAATCTTAGCTCGACACTCAGATGACAAAGGTAGGAGCACTGAGCAATCAGCACACTCTGTCCATGATCACCAACACCTGCTGCACATCCCTCCACCTGTTTCCACTGAACCTGTCATTTCTCTCTCTTACTCTCCTACAATCACACTGAGTAACAGCCACCCAATCGGCCAGAATTTATTCACTACGCATGTTTCATTTTGTGATTTTCTCCAGCTGCACCTATTACAGTTCCAGCTGAATTTAACTTGACAAATTTATGTCTGCTTATTAATCCTGTCACAACCCATGACAGTAACCATATAATGATTATGATTCACGTGGGAGTGTACCTGGATAACTGTGGATTACTATCCCTTTTATGTCTTCCAGCTCACTATTTTACTGTGGAGAGCTGGCTTGAACTAGTGATGTCATAAAGATTAAGATATTTTTGGTACACGGAAACAATTAGATGTTAATACAAAACAGCTTTATTTATGTAACTAAGGTCATTTTTTTTGTGTTGCTTGTAATGTATCCATATGCAAACGTTTACATTCTGACATGTAAAGCACAGGTGTAAACCTTGAAATTAATGATTAACTAGTGCCCATTCAAAACTTGTCTGCTCATATCTTGTCCATTGTCTGCTCTCTCATATGGCTGCTGCTTTCTCAAGAACTGATTATCCAAACAGCTTCAGACTCAACACTGTACCTCCTTGGGTCCCCAGCAATACACTCGCCAAGTGTGAAGTCATTGGGATGAACAGTTGCTGAGATAATCAGAGGACAGGCAGAAAATCCATTTAACTTTCAGGGTTCTGGTATAGTCACCACCTGTGAGAGGCAGATTCACACAGGGTAGAAAACAAACTGATATGATTTAGAGGTTATGCAAGATTTTTTTTTGTGTTTTTAAGCCTGACACTTTACAAGAAGGAACCTCTTGGCTTATTTAGTCAAATGAGCTATTGGCTGAGACTGGTAGGAGCTGTGGGTTTTGTGAAGGAAGTGGATGTTTGAAGGTCAAACAGTCCACACAGTTAGTATGTTTAGATGTTTAAAGCTGTTCAATGAAGAGCAAGCATTTCTCTGCTTTTGTTTGTGCATTTTCACCCAGAATGTCGTCAGTTTTACGTTATGCCATTTTTTATCAAGAACCCCAAACATTTGAATGAAACAATGAATACATAACTTCATTCAAGTACAAGTTTTTGCACAAAAGCTCCATCATTAACCTAAAACAAATGAGAGTCAATCAATCAGTCAAGTAATGACCAAAATAGTAAATACAAGCAAGACAATGTGATAAAAGTTCATAGAAATCTTTGAGCTCTTTTCACTCATGGGTTATCTTAAATGTGTGCAGAAAGTGTGTAATATGCACATCTTTCTGTGCAAAGGTGTGAAGTCTCACTTGGGTTTATGTGTGTAAGATCACACTTAAGCCCAGTTGAAAGACCTAGAAATTCAAAGATAAACCGATGGGGCAAGTATGAGACAACTTCTGTTGAACTAACGTATCTGTTTTGATTAACAGGGACCTTCAGACTGCAACAATGAGAGCCTGGCTGCACCTTCCATCATCACAGAAGCCAGGCTTTAGATGCACAAACATGCACACTAACATGAAAAAACACTTTAACCATGATGATCTCCTTCCTGTTACAGTGTGAAGTACTGATATAGAACATCACAGTCAGGAAGTCTTTAGACCTACTTCCCTTCTAAGAAGAGTTAGATGTACAGTGTTGTATTAACTGTTAAGAAAATTCTAAAATGCTGAATTAAAGCTGATATTTAAGGCAAAATTTTGAGCATGACAATTAAATGTGGAGAAATATTTTTATATATATATGAAATGCTGCAGCTAAATCTGCAAGTCAGCATCTGTGAAACGTTTGTGCCTCGACAATTTTACATGTCAGTATTTTAAAAGTGTACAGCTGATTATGTACAGTAGAAATAGGTACATTTGTCATAATCCATTGACACTAATATTGTTATTGCATGAGGAGTTAACCATGTAAATACAGCACCTGCATTTTTCTGAGTGATTTTGGTAAAAAGAAAGGGGTTTAAAGGAGTTTCTGATCCATGGCAATGCACAGTAAGAAAGAGGAGAAGAAAAATCAATGACACAGTTGTGTAATGCTTTGTAACACCATTCATGTTTATTTATTTAACATGAAATAAAACTGCTCTAAGAAGTTTCTTTTCCTCAGTCGGTGTCATGCTTTGCACATGGGTTATACGAGACACGGTGGTTATCTCGTGATGAAATTACTTTATTGAAAGCCGTAGATCGCTGTAAAACCATAACCCTGTGGACACAGATGTACCACACTCAAAACAAATCAGGGATGTATTGTGGATTATCAGAGAACATTCAAGGTGACACTGACATTTGTCACTGTGTTATCATGATGTCAGTGATTACAAAGCCAAACCTATTTAAAGATAACAGCAAGACATAATAAAATAATAAGAATAAGAATACAAGGTTATATGCAGGTACAGAGTAGATACTACTAGACTTTTATTGTTTTATAAATTAAAAATAAACCAGCAAACAGGTGTAGATAATGTATCAGCCATTTACATCTAATAATAAACCAGGACACAGTTAACAGGATGGGCAGCTCTGAAAATGGAAAGGTACAAGATCAAGTTATTTTTCAAATTAAGACTTGATGAGCTTAGAAAATACAAAATAAAATCCCCTCAGAAACACAGTGTCTATTTAAGGGGGAGCTTAAGATTAAGATTAAGATCTTTATTGATCCCACAGTGGGGAAATTGCACTGTTACAGTAGCTCAATAAAACAAACA
>JBAJHX010000031.1:11513526-11528072 GCA_037176925.1 Amniataba percoides | reverse complement strand
AAGTCAAAAAAGGTAATCCTCACAGTATTTCCAGCGTCTTCTAGGTGAGACAGGGATCTCTGCAGCAGGTAGATGACAGCATCATCCACCCCAATGCCGTGTTGGTATGCGAACTGCAGGGGATCCATGTTGTGGCTCACCAGGGGTTGAAGGTGTCTGAGGACAATCCTCTCCAGTGCCTTCATCAGGTGGGATGTTAAGGCCACGGGTCTGACACGGGTTTTAGAGATCTGTGACCTGATACCAGATTTGTAATTATCTCAGATGGTTTCATTTAAGTAATTAGCTGACACTGAATTGTGCCTGATGCCTCCTGCGCTTTAGTTTTTTCCTGCTTCTGGCTTTTGTGGTGGTAGTTTTTCCTCACTTATTTAAAACAATAAGGCTGCGTTTACCTCTCTCGGCCTCATGGTGGTAGCATTGTTACGTACAAACTGCGCCAACTCCCCCAACGACAGGGCAGGCCCAGAAGGATTCAAGTGAAAGGGAAAAAAAAAAAAACATAATTATAGTACATTGTTACAGAATTGGTGTTCTCAGTGTCCCATTCATTGTTTATACTGTGACTTAATCAACGTTAGGCTTCGGAGTATCTCGAATCCAACCAAGATCTGCTGACCAAAAGTGTTGGTCAGAATAAATGGCTACATTAAACTTCTCACAAATAGAGATAAAGTTGCCTCCGAGCAGCTCTGTTATGAGATCATCCTGACTTTAGGCCAGTACTCAGAGAGCAGCTCCCATTTGACTGATTCTCTGATGATCTCATTGTTCTCTAGTTAGCTAATGACTGATCCTTGGCATAGATGGGTTGTTAAAGTTTCTGTCATGGGTTTTTCCTGGTACTACAGGTTCATTATCACATAGAGCTGTGGAAATACTATCCAGTAATGCAAAATCCAGCTGAGAGGATGGCATAAAAACATCATTCTCTTATCTAACTCACTTCATTTTAACACATTTGTTTTGCAGCGGCTGCCAGCCATCAATCAAATGACCATTAAATGCTACTTTTATTATTTCAGCACTTAATTTACGAAGAGATGTAGGATGAGAAGAATGTAAAGGAACGCAAGAAGAGATTTCTGTTTGGTTTTATCGAGCAGCTACGAGGCTGAGATCATACCCAGGCAACGCTGCCCCTTTTAGTCATTTGTTGTGTCAACACTATTTATACAGTATTCCACACGGCTTCCTTCAGAGTTTCCTTCTTTTTATGACCTTTATTAGTGTGGAATATATGAACTGTCGACAGGAAGGTCACTGAAGGACGAGGACGAGCGGGGTGTGACCCACATGAGGAGATGGATGTTTGAATGAGGCCTCTTGTTTGCATATGGCATTTCAGAGCAGCACGGAAGAACTTACTGTACATGCACAGAGTTAGGTCACTTGGTTCTCACCGAGGCCTTCTGCTTGTTTGTTGTTTTTCTACATTGGAAGTGTGTCTCTTAGTGCAGGTTGCATGTTGGGAGGTGGATTAAAAAAGATGAAGAGGCGATGATATTTGCCTTGGTATTAAAAAGGCAAAATCACACATCACCATCTCTTGCTAACATGTGTGACATTGTTAGAATTGGGCAACATGGGCGACATTTTTATTCTGCAGTACTTGCAAAAACTATTTATTGCTAAAATAACCACTTGGTTAAATAACTGGTATAAATACCTCCAACTGATTCATCACACTGATTCAGAAATCCAGTACTGCCATGAAGAAGTCACTCTCATTCATTTGCAACATTGCCCAAAATGGTCTAATGCAGCGGATATAGTTTCATTCTAGGTTTATAAATAAGCTTCACTTGACTGAAAAGAAGATCCCCATTTGGTGAAATATGCTTATCTGCTTTCTCACTGAGAGCTGGAGTTGAAAATTAATACCACACTGATGTCTGTATGAAAACTTAGGAGACAATCAGCTTAGCCTCGCATAAGGCCCAGAAATTGTAACAAAATCTGTCAACCAGCGCCTCCAAAGCTCACTAATTAACACAATTGTTTAGTCTGTGCCCAAGCAGAAACATAAAAATGGCAATTTGTGGTTTAAGGGAGGGGGGCTACTTTTTCTTGGTGAACATGGCTAATCGGTCTGCACAGCATCTCTGCTGGTTGCCTGGAAACCTGACAGTCTCGGGAAGTCAAAACCACAAACTGTCATTTTCACATTTCTGTTTGTGTATGGATTAATTAGTGAGCTTTAGAGATACTGATTTTTGAATTGGTCCCCTCTAGTCTTTATTCTAAGATAAGATAAGATAAGCTAATTATCTCCAGGCTTAAGCTACATACTCAAAGCGACAGTTGGTAAGATTAGGACAATTTCCTAATTATTAGGAGAATCTCCTATTACTGACTGAAAGTGATCTTATTTTGAAAATCAGAATATACATTCCAGGAGTATGGTTGCTGCTCCCTGCTCTCTATGGTGTGCACCAGCTCGCCTCCTATGTCACATAGTCTAATGCATTACCTTGCTACGTTACGTTCGCTCTGAGTTAGGTCACGAGCGGAGCCTGTGCAAGAACAAAGACTGAAGCTCCATCAGATGCTCTGTTCTGATTGGTTGCTCTGATTCGAGCACTGTGAATTCTTGTCAAATACCTTAGAGGCAGCATGTGGACCCAGAGGAGCCTGATTTTTTTCAGATTTTCGGTCTTAAGTACAACTGTCAGGATATAGTTGTGTCAAATATGACTACAAGTATTTTTAAATACGTTACCTACTTCTTCTTAAACACAGACATGGAAGTGGTGTCAACTATCTCTCTAAAGTCTTGGGAAGAAACTGACTAGGGGTTTTTCCCAAAATGTCAAACTATTATTTTAAAGCATGGCAAACTGTATAAATATCATGGCATTTCACAATACCATCCAACGGTATATATCATCACATCGCCCTCTTGTAGACATGGGTACATGCGGCTCTGCAGGGGTGGTGATGTCACAGGCTACCAGTATTACCAGCATTACCACAGAGTGGGTGACGCCGTCCTTCACTCTCATGGCACGCAGCCCGTGAGCACAAATACTGAATACTCCTCCATAAGCATCCGCAGCACGATGATTTATTTTGCAGCCCTATTGCATGATGGTAATGTACGTCACTGCCCTGAGGGTGGCTGATCCTATCTGCCTGCTGGCACTTCACAGATATCAACTATCCACGCCTTGATCCATCTTGCACCCGCAAACCCGAAACCTCAACATTAAAAACCTAAAATTACAAACACTATATTTAGTTTGTCTAAAGAGGTGGGAAGGAAAACAGCATTGTGCAATCAGTTGTAGGCTGTTTATGTCCAATGAGGTCTAGGGACTAGATTACAGGCCTTCTCGAAACTAGTTGGAAACTAGAAATAAACCTTCAATCTCCCAATAACAGCGCAAGTAAGCTCAGGAGTGCCGATAGCCATCAGACTCATAAAGCATGAATTGGAGGGAGGGGGATGACGCGAGCTCGGCGTGACTCGCAGCCTCCTGTTTGTGTTGACTGTTCAAACAGCAGCAGAGATTGATGGCGCTGGCCACGTCCAACACACAGCAGCGGAGGGGGGAGCTGCGTGCACCCGAGCACAGGCGCATGAGCGGGAAACAGAGCGATAGATAAAACGTTACAGCGTTTTATAGAGATGAGAAAAGCAGAAACAGGGGAGCAAAAAAAAAACACAAAAAACCCCCCAAAAAATGAAAAGGTCTAGCCGACAAGGAGGATGTCAAAAACGCCGGCAAAGGCAGAACACTTGAAAAGGACGAGATGAAAGTAGCACCACGGCCGAGAGTGAAACACAAGTAAGTGTGGTGAAGACTTTGTCATACGCAGATGGCCGCTCGGTGTATTCTGGAGAGGCTGCAGAACGAGCACCTCATCCATGCACATTCTGGAGAGGCATAACTCACTCACAGATGGACTGCAGAGAAAGGGAGGCGCTGCTGTGAAGTCAAACTGTAAACTGATTCTTCATATTCGACACTGGCGCCGCGCCAGAGGAGCTGTGCTTGGTACCAATGTTTTCTTCTTCCTCGCTCCACAGAGATAAAGACCGCTCTCCTTTTCTTACTACACTCACTCGTTTTTTTTTTTCCTTTTGTATGTGTGTGTGTGTCTGTGTGTGGCCTCCTCCAGTCGTTAGATAATGAATGCTTGAAACACCAAACACTGAAAATTTATGTTTGGTTTTTCTATTCTGAACATACAAAAACACACACGTCTGTTTGGCGTTCTTGGTATTTGTTAATGATTGGAGCATGCAGAAGCTTTCAGGTGGGGCAGCGAGTGAAAGAAAAAAACACGCTTGAGTTGTGAAGAGGAAGAAGTCATATCTCTTCTGCTGGTGTGAACATCAGAAGTGTTATTTATTACATCTCAGCCTCACAAATATGATTTAGATTTTAAGCAGACTGTTCTCATCAAAACTGTGACATTCAATAAATCAGTTCTTTTTTTCAGCAGAAGCAGCAACACTCAAACAATCTCATTAAACATCCCTCCTCTTTAATTATGTCAAATTTTAAATAACTTTCAGTCATGGAGAGTTTCATGTGGTTTACCATGATTACAGCAGAAAACCTTTGGGTGCCACGCTCACATTTGCCTTCAGTTCGGTCACACAAAAAGGGCGTCGCGGTGTGTGTTGTGGCTGTGTTGATTAGCTACTGCAGTTGGGGACTAATTTCTTCCAGTGTTCCCCGAGGCTTATGTGTTGTTTTCATTTTATTGTTCATGGGAAAAATGGCTCAGCTGGTAAAAATGGAAAACTCACTTAATTTTTCCTCCACTGCCGACTGCCGACACTGCTACTGTTTTGGCTTCCAGAGCGCACCCCTCTGCCTACGCAGCCGCTTAGAGACTGAATCGCCATTAAATTTATGTTTATGGGCATGTGGAGGTAAAGGTGCTACCAAATTCTGTCAGTGACACATAGTAATGACCAACAGTACAGTAGGACGTTTGGAACATTTTCCTAAGGTGCTGCACACACTTCTTGACAAGTAAGATATTCATGCAATAGATTTCATACACACACAAAAAAAAACGCTTTTTACCTTTATTTACCTCAATTTACCTTTTCATTTTTCTTCAGAGAGCAGGATAGGCCTGGGCCGCAGTTTTTCAGAGGAGGTTTCTCTGGCCGCGTCAGGTTTCAAAGCTGGCAGGCGGATCAGAGTGCAGGAGGTTTGTGAGCCTTGGCACTAACACACAGCACCAGGGTCTGAGGACCCAGATTAACCTGCACAGTAGTTAAATAAACACACATCCATGCGTGGCTGCATGAATGGACGTTTCATCACCGCTTGCCACATTTCCGTGATCGTACTGGACTCACACCCTGCTGCACTCCATGATGCAATTAAAAATAACAGTCGAAACACAAAAACATATGTAGAATATGGACTGGCGGAGCAGTATAGGTATGAGTACAGTATGCACTATAGTGTAAACTCCCTAAATTACCTTCACTTCTTCATTTTTGGAGCTTTTTCCAGGAGCTTCTTTTCTTTTCTCAAGATTCAGTTTATATGTCAGTTGTTAGCGGCTTCTTGGGTACACTAATCAAGCCTTGCATTGTACACTTTGGTCCCAGTAAAATTACCTCAAGACCAAACTGGCTTGACCCCAGTGTGTATATGGGCCTGTGGCGTAGTGGGGGTTGACTTTCAGACAACTGCAAGACGGGAGCTTAGTGGGGTGTGAGGTAAACCCCCATGGCGGCAGGTCGTATTAAAACAGCAGAGGCCTGATTTTGGGGGGGGGGGCGGGCAGGGCTTGTGTTTGTACACAGGGAACCCCGGGCAGCTCAGTAAAAAGAGCTTTATTATTTAGGCCTCTGCCAAGCAGAGATCAGGGTGGAAAATACACAGGATCCCCGGCGCCAAGTCCCTTGCTCTTGGAAAATCCGCCCCAGAAGCGTCCAAGCAAAGGGCCTGGATTTAATCACCCACTGCAGCATTTGTCCTCAGTCTGAAGAAAGAAAGCTACAATCAGTCTACATCAACGTGACTCTCAAGCTCTCCACCAGCAATCGTATTAAAAAGACACGTTCGCTATTATGTGAGTAAGCCTCAATTTTAATTCTGGACACAAATTCAGAAATGACTGATGTCTGTTAATAGAAACTGTCAAGCTATTGCTTATTCTGGCAGAAAGGTTGTACCTCTTTAACTTCATGTCCATTGATAATATACACACTTGTGCACTGCGTCATAATGACGTAATATTTACTGTACAGCAAGTGAGGAACTGTGCTTCTAAAAAAATGCCCTGTGCCTAAAAGTCCATGTTATCTCAATGATATATAATATTAATTTATCTATTTTTTCTTCAAGTCAAAAAATGGGAAATACAGCAGGAGAGATGTTGTGGTGTGAATCCAGTGAACCAACCAGAAGGACATGCTGAAAATGGCCTGCATGGATTTAAGCTCTCAGTCACAGTCAATCTGTCACTGTACCCATTTGCTTTTGGCCAAATCCAATAGAAGGGCAGTCGCTCTGAGCCAAAGTACTCATTAGTGCAAAAAGATCTTGGATATCTCACATTACAAACCTCAACATAACTGGTGCAGCACAGTAATAAAATGTTCAATAGATGGATAAATGGCATCGAGCCATAAGTGTTGCGTTTGTTGGGACTGCAGGTTTTGTTTGCTGATGGAAACTTCAACAATATCAGACAGACAGTGACTTCAGTTTTTCATCTGACAGGCATTTTCATGATTTATACAACTCGTGTCATCCATAAACACCTCAGACGTCAAACAATAAACATGAAAAAATGTGGAAAACAATATCTGGGCTCTGTGAAAGCCATTAAATTACTGTGCCAAGTGTGGAGTGGATACACTTTTGGTAATTTTTACAGCCAATAACCTCTACCTGATTGGACAAACTATCCAGTCAGACTCGGACTTCTATAACTTTATAACATCATGACTGAGGTATTAACATATTTTGGCAGGAAAACACGGGGACAAATGTGAGGCCTGAGAGAGGAAATCCTCAACACAGCTGTTTCTGTTGTTTTCTTGCATCCTCTCTCACACCCTGCCCACAGGCAAAGTCCTATCTGCTTCGAATCATCCACCTACAGTCCTCTGCCCAGAAAAGACAAGGTTGCCTGCCTCCCTGACTGCAAGCTAGAAACAATGACCTCAGTCCTAATGAAGACCAGCGAGTGCCTGGTTTTGTCCTTCACCAAACGTGTCACACACCCATCAGTGTTTGATTCCTTTCGCTTTGCCTGCATGTGAGTCGAAATGGGGCTGAACTGCACCTGGGAGCTGGAGCACCTGCAGGAAGATGATGGTTATTATGACCGCTAAAAATTCCCAGTTAAATGCATGGATGACAGAGCTGTATCTAGGGAAGGGCTGTGAGTGGGCTGAAAACTTTTAGCGTTTATGTTGGTTCCCTACAAGCCTCTGCTTTCCCTATGCAATTCTGTCAGGTGCAATCACCCAGAGAATTGAAGGTACATGAACCATCCAATTACCAAGTACAATCAAATTATGGTAAATGCTATAGTTTTTTTTAATAGATTTTTTGAATTACAAATTTGTAACACATATTTGCAGCGCAGCCATTATTGTGCAGACAACCGTCACCAGGTTACTGTGATGGTTCTGGATGTCTTAAGAGTGTCTCTTTTGTTTGATTTCAAAGCAGATTTATAGATGTTTATTTGAAATGGACATTCGATACAATGATAAAATGATGTCCTCAAAGCGTGAACCATGGTGAATCTGAAAATATCAAGTGTCTGTGTGCTCAGGTTTGACTTACGACTCTGTTGATTTTCTCTTCAGAGAATAAGTTATAACTGTCTCCGCTGTGCAGATTCTTCCATTTAGTAAAAACATAAAATGACATACCAACCCGGTTCGCATTTCTCAACGCATGATAAAGAATTTCGTTCTGCTTTCATGTGTCCGTTATGGACTAAATGAATGACAAAAGTCACACTTTTTCTTCTACTCCTCCCTCCACCCAGGCGCTGATCCCTGCTGTAGGCCTGGTTACGAAGCAATATTAAAGCAACATTATTATTCAATCTAAAATTATGTCTATTTTGCTTTACCTCTTCAGTAAACATGCTTTTATCTTCTCTCTTATTTTCAAAGTGGTGCTGATCATTTTTTAAGAGAGATTTGGAAGCAAATGCTGTGTGTGCTGTGTTGTTGGTAGTTGCTAGGCTCTAAGGAAAACAGAGGGCAATCTGTTTGTCTTTGTCTTTTATCTTATATGTCTTATTTATTTTCCGTTTCTTCTTTTTTCTTTTTTTTTTTGCCATGGATCCGCTTGTGAGTCTGAAACAAAATGTGAACAGAGCTGAATTGTGTTTGTGGCAACGGTAATAATGCTGACAATAGTATCACTAGGAAACACTAGAGGGAGTAAAGTTGCCTATTCCCACTTTAAATTAAGCTTTCCTCATAGCTTTTATTGATTCATAATGCAATGTATTCTTTCTGGCTGACAGAGACATTATTTAATAATTGAATCTTTATCGTGCATCACTCAGCAGATATCAAGTGCTGGCACATTTGTCATATAGAGCGGGATGCATGTTTAATAGCAAAACGAGAGAGATAGCAAGCACAGTCACAATGCAACAGATAATCAGTGCTAGACGGAAATATAGCAACTTTAAAGTCTCTTTGCTTTGTAGCTGCAGTTGTAAAGAAACAAGAATCTGGGCAGGCCTGAAAAGATGAACAACAGCCCTGCGGCCACCGGAGGATGAAAGATTGCTCCAGTCGATTACTGAAGAGGCTCCTGGCACAGGCAATGAAACACTAAGTCTACCTTATGTTGACTTTATACATATGTGTAAAATAAAAAAAAGACAACAACAAAGCACGACTACTGGATATCCGGCTCTTCTATCAGGTCACTCATATTGTCCAGTTCACACAAGCGGTTGTAGTTAATAAGGTTTTGGCTTTTTATGCATGTGCACCCATCTCTGGCCATTAGGAAGAAATCATTGCTAATTGCCAATACATTCATAACATTTGCTGACCTCTTTCACCTCAAACCCACTCACACTGAGTTCATCCATCATATATACACACAGCAGCGACGTCCCGTGACATCTCCTCTGTTGCTGTGTTTTACATTTTTAATGCCAGTACAGATGTTAGCAGAGAGCATGTTTACATCTGTTTTTAATAAAGCAATTAAAATTTCAATTCCATAATTTAAATAAACACTCATGCATCTGAATGATCGAGTGATCCGAATGTGATCTGAATCGTTTTTGCCAACATCACCCGCTGAGAGCTGTCGCCTTTCTCAGCATTACAGCTCGTCACAGACAGCTTTCAGCTCTCTTTCATATTAGCTTCAGACAACATGTCCATGGGCCAGAGTCATCAGACCTCATTTTCCTTTTTATTCAGGATTACTACATCATAGCGCGCTGTTCCAAAACACTGCTGGACACCAACGCCCACTAACACGTGTTCAAAGAGAATCTCCTCTCAGTCGAATACTCCTGAGATCAACCACCTGCCATAAAAAAGAGGGAAAATTTAGCCACATCACCCGCACGTCCTCTTTTATCCAGCAAACAGGTTCTGAGATCACAAGAAAATTCTTGAAGTGACAATCATCGTTTGGATGAAGATGTTAGAGCGTTAAGGCCGAGAGAGTCACATTCACAACACGCCCTGTTTGTGATTCACCAAACAAACACAGCTGCCATCAGCCGATAGTGTCCAGACACCCGTCCAGCCTTAACGCTGCTGCAGAGTACAGTAAGCGCACTGAATAAGCACTGAAAACACACAAATATTTTTTCTTTCCCAAATATGATCTTTTTATCTTATGGTCAAATAGTTCAACTGTTCACCCCGTTAATTGCAGGTATATTCACATACAATCAGAGTTTGAATTGCAGATCATAATTAAGAATTTTATGTAAGTGGTTCTCAGTGGAATTATATCTGACATGAGCCAGTGTTTAACAGAGTTAACTTCACATAATGTATGAATTAGAACAATAATAAGTTACATTAAAAATAAGTATCAGCCTTGTGTTTGATTTTTTTTTTCTTCCTTCTGTGCATAAAAGATTATACTTACATTCATTATTTACATTGTTCATTTTTCAGTTTTTGCTTGCCTTCTTCTTCCATAAAGTGATCTTTACTTCAAAGCTGCACTGATGCGTTGGTATCTTATATTGATTATATTTATTATTAACAAAGAAAATGATGTAAGTAATCTGAAATGAAAGACTTGCCAGCAAAAAAAACAGGAAGACACAGTAAACAACTAGACCAAGGTATGGAAAAGTGAAGTGAATGTTGGACTTGAAGGTTTGTCATGTTGCCTGAAAGATGACTCCAAATGAATGCTGCAGGTGCTCCGTGTCTGCTGGATGTGTAAATAGGTAATAGTTTACTACTACATGTGCCATAAAAACTTCACAAGGTCATGATATGTCAATATGTCTTACTATTGTATGTTTTTACTTAGTGTTGTTTGGCTGACTTGATTTGATAGGCCTTCTTCACAGGACACAGGAGGAAAAGCCTAGTTTGGCAGTCACTGTAGAGCATATATTATCATGTGTATTTATGTGTGTATGTGACTGTCAGAATCGGCTGCTAATTTGTTTGGTTTTGGGATGAAAATCTCGATGAACAGAGAAGATTTACTGAAATAAATCTTTAAAGCACCTGCTCCATGCGGTCCACGGTGCACAGTCTTTGTCCTCTTTGATTTACTCGGCGTCAAAAACTCGCTGTTGAGTCATTTTCTGGCCCCCTCAGGCTAAACGCGATCCAGGATCCTCTGGATGGCTCTCATTTGTTCGTTTCCTTATTGGACAAAGCAGGTGTGTGAATCACCATGCGGATCTCTAATTCGCCACATCAGCTGTCTGTCCGCTTGCCTTTTCGCCCTTTTGGCTGCAAATCATGTAAACTCTTCATGTTTGGATTTCGGTGAGGTAAGAAAAACGCCATTCCTCTGGAAATGATCTCCTGGCAAGGAAAGGTCAACTGTGAATGTGATCACCGAGAGTGAAAAGGGAAGTTACATCAGCCCTCCAATAAGCCAGGTTAGAGAATTATGATCAATCATAGTCTGAGACTTCCACAAAGCAACGTGTAGCAGCGGCAGGAGCTGGCTTTGGCTTGGTTAAGTCACGTACCGAACCCACCGCCTGCGTCTGCGGCCTTGAATTTATCAAAAAGGACATATTCCCAACACACCCAGTGTTTAGTTTGTTAGCTTGCAAGCATGCACAGTGGGATCTATGTTTCACTTTTTATTGTGGGTAAGAATGCATGTGTGCCTGCATGCGTGCTTGTATTTTTTAAGAGCTTACAGGGTCAAACAGGTTCCTGGCAGCTAAAAGCCTGCTTAGGTCCATTTTTGGGGCCCCATTTATCCCAGCCTCCCCTCTGCCTCAGAGTGAGGGAAGTTACTAAAGCTATTATTGTCATCCCACGCAGCAATTAGCCCTCGCTTTTGTCTTGGCCCTTTTGTATTCCTTTGAAAACATCAGTCATCCCTAAAAAATGTGTGAGTGATGCAACAGATATCCTTCTTAGAGAAATACAGGCTGACGATGCACTGCACAGAGTTGCTTGTTGGGGTTTTCCCCCCACTCAGTGCTGAGCTTGCTGGAAGCAAAACTAAAGTTAATCACATGCTAAAATGAAGCTTTAATGATCCGTGGAGGGAACTTTGGTTGCTCTATCAGCAAATATCAAAATTTTTTTTTTTGCAGGACAAAGCTTTCACGTTTCCTCTCACTCACACATGTGGCTACGAGGAGCCACGGATTGGACCACATACCCTGTAATTCATGGTCGACCTGCTCTACCTCCAGAGCTGCCGCTGAAAATGATGTAATAAAAAATGTAATGTAAAAAACAGTGATAAACACACTGCTATACAACTTACTGTATGTAGAAGTACCTAAACTGCTAAATGCATAATGTAAAAATACAAATTATTATAATACACAAAAAAGAAAACAAATATATTTAGCTACCTTAATGTATTTAAATAATAGAGACAAAGAGGTACAATGTGTCTTTGAATCAGCTTCTGGTTGGAGTTAAAGTAATTTTTTTTGCCATTACAACTTAAAAAAAATAGTGTAGTTATCACCCAGAATATTTAGTTGTAGAAAATAGTGGCACTTGACAATTTAAAACACACTATTTAATTAAAGAAAAACACTCTGTAATCTCTCAGGTTTTCTGAGCCTGTAGTATAGACAGATTTAAATTCATACAGCTCCCCCAGTCTTTTGGCACAAGTGTTAAATCCTTCCTGTGACTCTATTTCCTATAGTTTTGGCCACCATTGCTCTCTTGAGATAAAGTGAAATGCTTTGCTGGTTTAAAACTAATATTGTTGTATGGGATTTGCAAGGAAATTAGGGTTTTGCTTGAAGCCTGCTGGGCCCTTCGGCAAGCTGTTCCCGGTGAAAAGTGATACGATGGAGGCTCCAATCATCTGTATGCCCTTTATAATGAACCCTCCTTTGTTTTCCACGGGATTGCGAGTTTATAAAAACACATATAAGAATGACTTCCTTGAGCGAAATGCCATCGCAATCAGAACATGATTGATTTTAAACAGCGTCTTTGCCGTCTGTATTGACAAAGGAGATGTGAATCACACGGCGCAGATTGTTGTGGTTTTATGCGGATACGTGGTGTCAGCGTTCAAAGTCACTAGCGGTTATATTGCTCATTTGCTTCTAAAACCACGCATTATGGAGCGGCTGCTACTTGCACCGAGCCCGGGTGTCTGTTTTCGCAACAGCGCAAGAAAAACACTGTGCTGCCATGATCTCTCACTCTACTCTCCACATCAATCCCCAGTGTGGACTGCTGATGCCTTTTTCTCTCCATATGACTCTTATTAGTCTGATATGAAAACCCGGCTTCATCCTTATTCTCATGGTCGAGAGCCATTCGCACTGTGTGTGATTTTCAACTTCCCATCTGTAGCCTTTGCTGCCTCAAATCAGTCCCTGACCAGCAGGCCACAAAAAGACTTATTTGCTTTGGATGTACAGTAGAGTGGTTTTGCACAACCCTGATGTTCAAATAAAGCCTGTTTGATAGTTATAGTGTGACTCCTGGATCAGATTTTTGCCTATAATTGCAACAGTAAATGGAGATTTTGGTCGTAATTTACATTCGAGCCATCGCCCTTTTCTTCTGGGCCAGAATTCCAATTACATTACAGCTTACTATCAGTGAATGTTTCTCATAGTACTGCCATTAAACTGAATGACCTGCAGCTCTTTTGAAGTCTTTGTTGTACTGGGAGCTGCTCAAGAAGCCATGGGGAGGGAGGTTTTGGATAAGGTGTCCTTGCTCTGTCAACACTTGGAGAAATCAAAGCCTCCTCGTCCCTTCCTCGGCGAGAACGCCCTCATGTTTTCAATTTCCCAGCGAGTGGAGGGCTTCTTGACTCCTTTTCACAATAGCTTTCACACATGTAGAAACCCCCCGAAATGTAGGAGTCTCATGCGGTATGTTAAAGCCTGCAGAGCTGCTGACATGTGCACCAGCTTTAGCTTTCACAACTAACGTCATCCCGCCATCGCTGGTGATTATTTAGCAGCGGGAGTGAAAGACCACTGTGGTGAACTTCTCTGTGGTACGTTATCTTCTGGTAATTTAAGGCTGATGCTGAGGCTTTTGTCATTCAAAGTATCCCACTGTTTGCTCAGTAAAAATGTTTTTTATTGTTTATAAATAGTTACTGTCTGGTAACTTAACAACGTGGTTGCTGGTTAAAGGAGTTCCGCTTTGGTTTGGCCTCAATCCTTTACTTGTTTCAGTTGTGATTTCAAACATCAAAATATACACTTCCTGTACAGAAAAATGAGAGTTGATGTACGGACAACAATGCCACGATGTAATGTTTTAAACTGAAAACCCCACCACTGGATTGAATTGCAGTAGTTTGTGTGAATTCCTCTCTAAATCCTCAATGACTGCTAGCTTGTGTCAAACCAGTGATTTACTAAATTGGTCACCATTAAACCATATAAGGAACGTCTTAGCCATAAAGCCTTTAATAACGTGTAAATCAGTGGCTGAGTTGTACCACCCAATCAAAAGTCAGTGTAGCATCATGAGCAAAGACCTCATAATGTATTCTGTGGCAATGCAGAATATTCACTTTAACTGCAAAAGCTCTGTTGATGTAAGACCTTGTTTTATTCACGTATGAATATGTAGAAATGTGTAAAAGTAAGTTGTATTCATGCAAGATGAGGAAAATGTCTAATTGCACTAACTGAATATATTCTGTTTAGTTTTTTAGTCAGTGTTACTGTTTCATAATGTGAGTTATAGTTATGTTCAATGTGATTTAAAATCCTCACTGAACAGCATTTTCAAGTTTTGGGTCAGATGTGTTTCACTCTGTATTTGTGATTGACTGTGTACAGTGTTCCCTCGCTATATCGCGGTTCACCTTTCGTGGCCTCGCTATTTCGCGGATTTTTTTCAGTGCAATTTTGCATACTTATTTTTTACAGCGTATGCATGCGCATTGTGT
>JBAJHX010000031.1:11473919-11498096 GCA_037176925.1 Amniataba percoides | reverse complement strand
CACACACACACACACACACACACACACACACACACACACACACACACACACACACACACACACACACACAAACACATTGTGTGAGATGTGGAGCAGCCAGTCGCCTATGGAGCGCTGCCAGCCAAAGGAGTCATGAGGTCTCGTGCAGATTAATGGGGAGGCACAAACCAAACATGTTTCTCATTGACTTTGTGGACGAACAGCATGTCTTTGCTTCTGCTGGTTACTTGGCAACACAGGGGCTGAAATATCTTGTTACTAATAGAGGAGTAATTACAGTGCTATTAGAGATGTACAAATTCTTCTTTTTCCACTTTTGTTGAGTAATGCTGGCATTAAGTTGCGCATGTTAATGGACAAACGTCTAACAGTGCAGTTTCCTGTAGCCACGAGTAACTGATGGTAAGGTCTTGTCTGAAGCAGCTGAATATTTGAACAGCTGAGTTATTGTTAAAGCTGGAATACTTTTCTTCGCTTTGGAGACTTTGGTGCACCTTTGAGTTTGTTGCTTTTGTCAACTTTACCAGACCAAAGATGTTTTTTCTGACTGCATTTCAGTGTCTCATCATCTCTGGTACCCTGAAGTCTGAACAGCCCATTATTGTTCACCAGTCCCTGCTCAAAGGCCAGCTCCTTGATTTGTGTGAGAGCTTCTGTTAAACTTCAACTGCGGCATCTATAGTCCAATTACAGCCACACATGTCGCTGAATGTACGTGCTCCAAAATTAAATGAAGGCCGTGACGACTGGGCTTGAACGTGCACTTTACGCCACTTTCAGCTGCACCTGGAGAATGTTATGCATATCATTTTTGGTTTTATTACAAAGGCGTGGCGCTTTATGTAGTTAAAAAAACACAAAAAACCTGAGTGCTGATGTAGACACCTGCCTAAAGATTATTTAGGAAATACCTGGTTTCCATTTGTTCAGTTATATTCCAAACTCTGCAGTATATGAAACACCTGCAGACTTTCCCTTCGGTGAACCTACATTAAGTGTAATCCACTTTAATGACCCATAACTACACACAGTACTGCACTATACTGTACATGTGTTTGGACCGTTGGTGTTTCCAGTATTTTTTAAAGGCAAGTTTGCATGATGAAAGCGAGGTCAAGAAAGCCCTTTTTATTTTCAGAATTTCTGACATCTGCTCGGGCCTCTTGCAGCTCATTGACTTGGTGACTTTAAGCTCTGTGTTCCTTAGCCTTTATCCAAGTGGTATAAATCTCTTGTTCTTTGTGGAGAAACCGACGCGTAGCTGTTTTCACCAGCTTGATCCCCACTAACTGTGAGAACATACAGTGTGCCCAGACAGGCAGAAAGATAATAAACGTTGCAAAACCACTTAAGTCCTCATTGTGGAGCATGTGCAGGGGAAAGAAAGCACCCTGCTGGCTCTGTCTCCATTACCTGTTTGAGTGGAGGTGGCTGTACAGGAGGCCGTTAAGGATACGGCCTCCCCCATCAATCTGGTTTGCACTTCTGGGATGAGTTCTGGGGAGAAAAAGCCGGTGTAACCATTACCTGGAGGGTAATGTAATGAGAATTACCGCTCAGGTGTCCACATGATTTAAGAATTTCTTTTCCTCTGGACACATGCTTGTATGAGCGCAGGAACATGGCAGCTGAACACACAATGAATGCTTTAAGTGCCACACGGACGTCCTGCTTTATCCTCAGTCCTCATGTTTCTCTGAGAAGTTATATAGCAGTAGGTAAAGCATCAGCGCCTGTAACTTGGTGTAAATGTAGAAGGTGTTTACAGACAGAGAGAGAAAAAAGAGCTTGTGGAAACCTAAACCTCACCACGGGCAGTTTTACGCAGATTCCTTAAACAAAGAAGTCCTTTTTTTATCGATTTATTGTCAGCATGTTGTACAGTTTGACTGTTTGTGTATGTGACCACGTCTCATGATGTGAATAACAACATCCCTTTTTTCTTTGAGATTAAAAAAAATTTAAAGCTGTATGAGGACATATATGTATTTTTGATGTGATTTCATGAACTAACCCTCAGAAATTACATTACATAAGACTAAACTTATATAACGCAGAACTGGTCAGGTTGGGGTGACAAAAACACCTTTACACAAGGTCAGGAAAAGATGGTATTTTCATTTAAATATTACAAATGTAAGGATATTCTCAAAGCATAGCCTTCTTTATTATTATTTTTTTTTTATTATTCGAACAAGATCACAATTTTCCTTTTCTTTAACCAAGTGCATTAATATAACCATAAACACAAGCTGCCACAGTAGAGAAAACAAGTGACGTGTCAAATCAACGCTTCACAGTTCATTAAAGCATACTGAAAACACATTTATTGTTGCACATTAGTAGACCCATACATAAACTACAATATAAAAGTAATTTCACTGAATTCTGCTAAATGTTAATAAAAACAGTTGCACAGAGAGAGAAAAGGTCTAATATTGGATGCAATGCAGTGTTTGTTACATTGCAAAATGTCTGTCTGAAGTTTTATAACATTAACAAACATAAACTACCAGTCACATCAGACCAAGCAAAGCTGTAGAAAGAAAAAGAAAAAACATTCAGACACAAAACAGACCTTCATTAAAACAGCAGAGGGGGGCTGCTCTGGTGGGGGAGTGTTGTTTAAGGTACCGGCAAGACAGTGAAACAGGATCCAGGAAGTTACAGATTAGCTGTTTGAAGAATTATCAGATGCCAAAACACTGTACAACGGTTTGAGACAGGATTTCACAGCTCTGGAAAGTTCAGTCAGTGTGGCAGCTATTTTATGTTTCATCACAACAACTTCAAGGCAGAAATACACTCTTCATGAGAATAGACCAGAAATGTGCACTTATGAGTATTCGATTGGCCAGCGGAGTGCCAGGTTTAACTTTTTTTGGTGGGCAACCCTGTTAGAAATGTATTAAATTGATCATGTCTGCGTTGTTTTGCTTATAAATTCAACTTTTCAACTTTTTCAACTTTTTATTATACTGAAGAAAGTATCTGTCCTTTCTAACGCGCTACGGTTTTGCCTTTCTGGTATCTTTTTTTTACACTTCTCTATCACTAAACCAGCAGTCCTTTATGTAATTCAAATTTGCACTCAGCTTTTCTTCCCAGAGTAATAAATTTCACGTAACGCACCGTGATTTAAAGGGTGTGCAAATTATAATCTCACACCATCTCTGTCTCTCTCCCTTTTTCACACAGTCTCTGCCATCCCTCCCTCTCTCCGCACTCGCACACACCGTCCCTCTATTATTGGAGTACTGTCACGGAAACACACACTCTGCTGTAATATAATGCTGTAGTTTGATCCAGACCTCCCATTCATTTGTTTAGCTATAAAGGTCTATGAAGTTGATATGTGTTTACATATTTGTTCACCCCTTCACTCTTTTCCAGAAACTATGGCCGCTGGCTTGACTTGTATATGTATGTGTGTGTGTGTGTATGCTCTTCCCATTGCTGAATTACACAACTCTTTCCACCCTGGGTCCTGAGAACTGGTCTGATGTGACCTGATGATTTTATTGCAGCAGCAGTCCTTTTTACTCCCCCTCTCTCACTCTCCCTTTCTCCCTCTGTCTCTCTCTCACTCACACACACACACATATATACGTACACACACTTACTTTCCCTCTCTGTCTTTCACTTCCCCCCTCTCAATTTTTTTTCTCCCTCCACATCTGTTAATCTGCTCAGGGAATAGCAGCAGACAGAGTTTTCCAAACCTCTGTGCATTTACGTGTCATGCAATTCATCATTGGTAAGTCTTGGAAGAGCCCGAGTTCTGAGAAAGTCAGACTCCAACCCAGAAATGGACTCTGAACTTGAATCAGATTATGGCTCGCTCATCCAGTAGCCGGGAGCTGGAAATAGGTTTATTGCAGGTTTGGGGTTGAGGTGGTCAGCTTTCCCCCAAAAGGAGCAAATAGTGTTCCTATCTGCATCTTTCTTCAAAACACCCTTGAGTGTCTTTCTGCTACAAATGAAAATCCAGGCTCAGCACAATTCACATGATTTCTATTCCTGATTCAAAACCCAGTGTGTGAGATTAAGCTGCTGATTTAGCTGCAACAGGAAACAAAACTACTGTCTTTTGGATGATTTTGAACACTGCAGCTCTCTCTCATTTGTCATGTTGTTCTGCATGCTTTCACCTTTAACACCTTGACAGAGCCCAGTACTGACAATTAAGACAAACTTGTTTGTCTCGCATTGGATGAGCACGTCCCTTTACTGTATATCTCCTGTTAGTGTTTCACCGTCTGAGTGATGTTTTGATGGACCATGTGGCTTGCCGCCGCCTGAGCCAAAATGACTCCTTGCATGAATAGAAAGACCCACGCCAAGCTGCAGCCTCTGTTAAAAAGGCCTCGCCATCGCTAGCCCCTCAGTCGGCCTCCATTATAGCAGCATGGGAAAAGATTCTCTGGATGAATCACATATATTATTATACTGTCGCTGGGAGTCCACTCTGTGAGCAACACCTCAGGTTTGGTTGCATTTACGGGCTTGGGGAAGTAAACGGTGAAATGCAGTTGGTGTGCAGTATGTGATTTAAACCTGCAGGGCTTGCTGAATGTTTTTCCAGCGGGACAAATGGTGGACTTAAATGTAGCTAAGTGACATGACTTCTTTGGGCCTTTGCTGAAGGTTAAAAGTCAATCATGCATGGGGCATGGCTGCACTTTACCAGCAATGTGCGCTTGTTAGTACAGGGCTGTCTGCAAAGCCATTAAAGCCCCGACCCCTGTTTCTAAGCCTCGTCGTGCCCTCTGGTCTTTGTGCTTCCATCATGGTTCATCTCTGATTGATTGTGACAGGGAACAATAACGGGCACACAGAGAAAGGGAATTCTCTCTGCCTACTTGTCAGTCCATATTAGCTCAACCCGACGCCCCCCAACCCTCAAATCTGTGCGACTGATAACCCGTCCTGTTGCAAAAATGACAATAAAATGTATTAATAAAAGTAATGTGTCTGGCATAAGCTATCAATTCTGCAAGTACAAATCTTGACAAAATTATAAAGTTTTTTTCTCTTTGCAGCAAATGTCACCATGTTCTAGGGTTTTGTTATCAATTTATGAAGTATAATGGGTTTAACTTCCTAACAAAGCAGAAAGTCAGTTTTAGTTCTTAATAACTTAACAAATAACACATTTGTTTTGGTCCAGATGCCCTGCTTTCTCAAGGTCAAAGGTTACGTTTAGAGCCAGTAATAAGGTATGTTTCATAGGTTTATGTGTGATTTATATTAACCTTTATATGAAAAAATAAGAGAATAAAGAGATGTCTGCACATTAAGCTGCAAATAAGAGTAATTGCTTTTCGCCTGGGAAAGCTGTTGAGCCACAATCCCTGAGAAAGAGAAGTTGAATTTATTACTCTGGTAGAGAAAAAAAAGCCTCTGCATGCGCCTGCAGGAAACAGGTGGGACTGGTGAGATTCAAGTAAGAAAAATGATGTTCGTGTGGAACCAAAACATTATGAGAAAATAGCGTTTACAAATGGCATTTCAACATGGCACACAAGAGCATCATTTCCTAATTTGGACTTAAATTGTTCCACCGATGCATTACACTTGATTGCTTTATAAATGTTTGTTAATTGCTGGAGCAACTCTGGAGATTTAAAAATGGCTCGTACAGGATTTGCATGTTGTGTTTTTAATAATAATCACAATCAACAAGTCAACCAAACAATATTATTGTCAAAAAAAGTCACTCTGAATGTCAAACAGTACAGGGATTCAGAATCGTTCTCCCGACTCGGAGAAAAATGAGGTCTAACTGTACATCCAGCCACCGTCATGTTATGACTTTTTTCCCCCTCCCTCTTCATTTTTTTGTTCCATTAGCGCCTCACACTGTAAAAGCGCACCAACACAAACAGAGACGGAGCAGAGGGAATGAAAGACTGCAGTGTTTTGGGAACACCAGAGTCTTGACTACACATGCGATCCCTTGTCAGCTGGATTGAAGGGTGACAGGTTAGTTGATAGGAGAGAAGGATTTAAAAAAAAAAAAAAAAAAAAAAAAAACACCTGCATTTTGAATTACGTGACATTTCCTGTTATTACTGGAGTGCTACAATTTAACTTTCTGGGGATAGTCGCCTTTTAATACAAACATATACTCAAACTAATTCTTATATTGGGAAAAAAAGTCTTTCTAAATCAGATGAAATAGAAAAACAGTACCCACAGGTTAAAATGAAGGTGTTTTCACAACGGATAATGCAGACACACGTCAATTTGTAGTGAAACAATCACTATATGACAAGTTGCGTAACGGATTGAATCTGCTATTAATGTAAAAGAAAGCCCATAAAACCTGTTATGTAACACATGTTCTTTTCCAGTATATTCTTTGATGTCCCAGAAATAATTTGAACCTGTTAGGGATGAGAACTTCCAGTGAATGGCAGTGTGCTCATGGCTAGTTTCCGTCATAGTTCTTCACTTCCATACAGGTCCCCTCTTCTTCTTCTTCTTCTTCTTCTTCTTCTTCTTCAATCTTTTCTATTAGATGCACCGCAAAAAAAAAAAACAAAAAAAAAAAGGCCATTGCTGCTGGCCGGCCAAAAAAAGAAAAGCTTGGCTCAACTTCTTTGTTCATTCACTTTCCATTGCAAATCCAACAGGCATCCTGTCAGCTCTCCTTTTCCCTGACCACAGCTATGGCTTTGGATACAGCAGCGAGTCTGTCCTTTCTCCTTTTGTGTTTGAAGATAATGTCCACTGTTTGAAGGAAAGTTTAAGGTAAAAATCCAGACCAGTCGACCATTCAGTACATCTATATTTGTGACCGTTAACAACATCACCCCAAGGCTAGAAACAGGAAAGCTGCTCCACTGACAATGTAGAGACTGGAACTTTGTGGAATATTTGCTTGAGCTGTGAAGCAGAAAATGCACCACAAAGTGAGTCTCTTCAAGTCATTGTCCATGAAGCTGCTCCCGGGTGTTTTTTTTTTTTTTCTTTTTTCTTTTTTTTCCTTGCAGATAGATTTGTACAGGGCTCTCTACAAACTAGCTTTAGTAGTGTGTTGTCCACCTTCAGAAATCTAGATGGAAATATTAGAAGATCCTATTTTGACTGCAAGGTGTTTGGCTTGGAGTTGGATTTTTTAAGACGATAATAACTACTTGTCACCCAGAGCTGGCTGAGTTGGAGGGGGAAAAATACAGAACAAGGAAAAAAAAAACAACTGATGACCTCAAGTTTTAAAGAAAATCTGCATCTTTAAAACAAAATGTGTTACCTCCAGAGTGGTGTTCAGATCAGAGCCCTGAGGCCATGTGGGGTGGGGGAGGGGGTCAGTTTAAGTATTTGTCACAGCTAAGAGTCCAAAAAGTCAACGAGCATGGGATTCGTCAGTACCGAGTGAAATCCTGCCACACTACCCTTTCGTGTCTTCTCAGCTACACTTGCAAGACTTGACGATCATGTTGGAGAGCTGCTCCACTTTGGGGGTTCGTCCAGAGTAGTAGAGTATAGTGAGGGGCTCCAGGTCTTGAGGGACACAGCAGGGGGAGGCCGATGCCTCCGGGTTCAGAGTGTTGTACAGGCTCAGCAGCTGTAAGAAAGGAATTACATCGCAATGAGTATCTAATGAAACAAGGGATGTTATAATTTGCTGGTCAGTTTAGACAAGTTATATGTCTCTAAGTACTGATACAAATCCATGAGAATTTATTAATGACTAAATTAAAAACATTGGCAATTTGCCATACTTTCTGAAAGATTATATTCTACATAATGCTCCCTGCTTCTCTAGAAGGGTTTTTGGACATGCAGTAGTGTTGAAACTGACCCACGGAGTGCATGCGTGGGCTCAGGAATCAAAACATTAAACTACTTCACACAGCATTATAGACGGTTTTTATAAGGTCCTTTTCTTGGTTCCAAAGAAAACTCCTCACAGAGAGAGATTATTCAGACCAACCAGAACATTGTTTATGGAAAGACACATTGCTCTTGTGTGTTAAAATGACTAACACATTAGAGTGGATTCAAGTGGATTTGCTGAAGATCTAATCACTTGGTGCATCATAAGCGTGAAGGACAGTTTGAACTTTGTTTCATGCTTCCAGCTGTGTTGGTGTCTCTCACTCTCTCACATTTTGAATCATGTTTCATTATCTTTGGGGCCATTTTTGAATCTGGTCCTTTTTTTTGCTAAATTACTTTATGTGTGTAGTCATGTGCAGTCCAAAGTTTTGGTCTTGTGAAGACCTCTAGGTGGAGGCAGAGGTTTCACAGGTGGACAATGCAAATAAAAGTAGATCCATCTGCACGGCTATTAAACACTACATGTAAATAAGAAAGTATGTTTTTGTTGTTTTGTGGCTGTAATCTTAACTAAGGGAAAGTGTCTCACAAACTCTCCTGTTCTGATTCCCTGTTAGGTCCTTCTTACCGAGCTGTGTGTTGTATCTGAGCTCCTCAGGTAAGGGCAGGGCCCGGAGCAGTAGTTGGCATCATAACCACTGGGCTCGTGGATCCACTTCCAGTCCAAGTCACGTCGGAAATCAATGTAGAGTCGGCGAACGCAGCAGCTCTCCTCTGTGTTTCTGCGATGAGGATGCACAAGGATGGTGTAATCAGTCCTCAAATGAATTTTTTAATAGTGTAATATTTAATACATGCATGAGCACATGTGGGATTGACCAGGTACAGGTGTAAAAGCTATCTGACTTAAAGGAGCTCAAAAAAGTCTTTGAAGAATTGAATTTGAAGAATTTGAACTAACTTACAGACAATACGTACATGTACTAGCAGTTACAGATATGGATGATTTCTATTTTCCTTACGAGAAACAGTAGTTTGTGTCCAGCGCTCTCTTGCGTCGGCGTGAGGACTGAGTGTCCAGACGGTGGGGTGGAATCATCATGAGGATGAGGTGGGGCAGGTAGTGTTCCTTTTTCCTCTTCAGGCGATCCATATCCAAGCGACTGTATTCGTCATCTCCATCCACGCCTTAATTACAGACATGATCGAGGTGAGTTTTACACCAACTACTTAGTGGCTCTTTTGTTTTACAATTTCCCTCAATCTGAGCGTACGCTTTGGAAAATTATTGACTATGAAACCACCACCCCTGCAATTCACACAACATAGAATTGAAGACGCAAAAAGAAAAAGGAAAAAAAAAACATCTTTTTGTCTGACACATTGTTTCTAAAAGCACAAATAACATGTACGCTTATATATGTGGACAATCATCGGCATAACCTCCATTTAACATAAGAAATATACAAATTATCTGGGATTTTTACCAGAATCAAAGCAGATTTTTAAAACGAAAGTACAATAAGAATATGCAACATGAATATGCTCACCGGATAGGAGGGACTGTAAGATCACAAAAGTTAGAGAAGTTAACACGCGGTATAAATAAATATGACAAAATTTTGTTAAAGCCCACCTTTAAACTTTACCTCCAGCACCTCATTCTCATTGTCAATAATGTCACCATTTGGGTTGAAGGTGTGGCAGGGACAGTGCACACTGATTTCCAAACCCAGATTACTTCCTGTTTGCAAACAAGCATGAAAAAGAGGATTGTGAACAAAAATGTTGTAAAAAGAAGTCAGCATCTGCCTCTTTAAAACTCGCAGGTCGTGTTTCTGAGCTCAAACATGGGACGATCATTAGGATTAATGATGGCTTGTTACCTCTGTTCATCAGCCATTCCCGCACAGTCTCAGTCACATCGAAGGAGACCCACTCCGGAGTACCTTTGGTCAGCACATTCTTGGCTCCAATGTAGCGTTGTTTCCTAATGTGTTCGTTTGGCCTCACAATCTGCAATGAATTAATAAACGGTTACCTGAAAAAAAGTTTTCTCTCAATGCGAAAATAATTTCAACAAAGTAACGTGGATAGACAGGACACTGGACACTGGACATGATGCTGGTGCGAGAAGAAGATGTTATTTGCCAAACTCAAAACAATCCGGATTATTCAACAAGAGTTTTAATCACTTGCAGCAAATTAAATATTTTGCAACATATGTGTGATGATAAGATAATCAAAAGTTAAAAGTCTGAGCCAAATTTTGTGCCAATCTATGTGATATATGTTAAACAATTTCAGTAAAAATGGAAAGAAAAATTATATTTTTAGCCAAAGTAAGATCCAACATGGGGATAATTATTGAAATGTTCTTATAGTGCTTACATAACACAGGTTAGTGTATGTGTATCTTTAAATTCATTTACAGGAACTGCACACTCATGACACAACCTCATAGGTGTTTTCATTTTGTTTGGTTGATTAGCCCTCTTCTCAAAAGCTTGATTGACATCTCTCTCGCTCTTTCTCTAGCTTTGCTGCACCTGTTGGGGCGGGACAATTTAAACCTTCACTATTCTGATTGGCTCATGGAGTCCGGTGACATCACTTACTCCACCCACTGTCAACCTGAACAGAGTGCTAGTTAGCCAAAATAACACCAAGTACCCAGGAGCATTCAGGGCCTTTAAATGTGCAGTTTTGTAAGTCTTCTGAGTCCAATATTTACCCTTCTTTTAGCTCTCTTTTTCTCTCCTGAGTGAAATATCTGACTCTTTAGCATATAGCTTTCTTCTACAGCTGACTAGTCGCTAGCCTTGTCTGTAATATATGTTGTCTCTTGGCAAGGTAATGTTTGGTTGCTGGAAACAGCAGCCTGCCATTGTTGGGAACAATATGATTCAGCCATACAGTCTATTTGTGACTATAACAAAAACAATAAGCTACGGTAAAGGCAAAAAAACATGCAGCTGCAGAGTTGAATTTGATGTAAAACAAGAATGTAATTTATTTCTCAGGGAGTCTCACTTGAGTATGACCCTAGCCGACTCCTCCCATAGTCCTCAATGTGCATTTAAAAAATGGCTGCAAAAATGCTTTGCTTTGGTTGAATGAGATCACCTGCTGCTGCGTAACACCAGCCAGCAGATTAAGACCTTCTGCACATAAAGATGTATATAATATATAAATATAAAATATAATAATGTTAATGCTGATTAAGTTAACAATTGGAAGATTTCTCTGGTTAATGGTCATTTTGAACACAAGGTTGTATAATGAAGTTTGCTACTATTCATCTTGATCATTTTGAGTACATGAGATGAATTTGTGTCTCTCAGCTTGAGGTAAGAAGCTGCTCTGGAGTCTGGTGGTACAGCAGCTAAAACTTCAACACCTTTTCCCAGATGGAGGAAGAGCGAACACGCTATGGTTGCGGTGAGTATTTTCTTATAGTATCCTTCAGTCACTGCACAGGCCACCTCGCTCATGTCACTAATACTGAGTCAGTGGGAACAAATTATATTCTTGGCAGTTTTAATCACCTGTTGCAGAGCCACCGTGCCCTCCTTTCATTATCAAAATATAACACACTTATTTTAATTAGTCATTTTTCTGTGTTTGGTTGCATTGTTCTCTTGGATTTGCCTTGACATTTTCTTATGTGGGATTTTATAATGGGAATGCGATGACACTGACTACAACTTAAACAAGTGTGTTGCATTATTTCATCACTCAGCAGACCAGAGCCTCTTTTTTTAACAGTTTAATAAACCTCGCACACTGATTTGAGGACTAAATGTTAAAGACCTCTACTAAACCAAAATGAGGACCATATTAGATCAGGGTTGCCAGCGCTGCAGTAACAGGACCCCTGTCCCAGTTCTGCCAACAGTCTGCAGGCCTGTTGAGTTTTCTGGCTTTTGTTACCCATGCCTGCAACCACAATCTGATTATTGTTGGCTCTCTTTGTCAATTAGGGCCTGAAATCATGTGGTGGAGAGCGACTAACCAGCTTATGTGAGGTACTGTACGGTCTTGACAGACTAGAATTGAACTATCTATTAAGAAAGATTCCATCATAGTAAAAGACTCTGAAGTTCCTTGTTGCCCTGACTGTGAGCTTTGCCTTTTATCGGCGTAGAAGGACAAGGAAACGGTACCTTTACGCACCTGGTAGAGCTCAATCCGCTGTTCATTCCTCTTGGCACTCGAGTTTGGCACCCTCAGAGCTCGAAACTCTGCTCTGAAGAGGTTGGTCGAGTTCCTTTCCATGGCGGAGACATTGAAGCGGAAAACCTTGGAGGTGATGCCTTTTGGGCAATAGAGCAGATCGTCTGGAACAGAGGGAACAAAATAAAAGTTTTGTGAGAGAGAAATGAGAGATTCTTGGACATTCTTATCAGGATGTGATGCAATACAAAAAGTGTAGATCCAGAAACAGAATGGTACATGGCCTCTGGACAACATAATCAAAGTTATTTCTCTCATTTGAGCGTAACAGTTTAAATAAGGTTGGTCTTTTTTTCCAGCAGTCCTACTAGTAGCACAGGTGTTTGCAATAAAATTTGTGATGGTTTTGTTGTATGCAAGTGTCTCACTAAGTCGCGGCAGTGTGACAGTAAACCAGCATGGACAATAAATCTGAAGCAGCTGTTTTACACCTGTGCTTTTTTAGTCTTTTCTGTCATGTACATGAAAAAACACTTTCTATTTTAAGTCTGATATTGTGTATCAACTTGTAGTGTAACTTAAGATTTTTTTCCTTTGAATGGATAAATAATACATTGATATAGGTCATGGTGTTATCATCATATACCAAACTGCTGATTTGCAATTTATGCAGTTGACATTAGAAGCTGTGAATGTACAGTTAACTGTAATTTAGATATCAATTCATCTTCCGATTGTTTTATTTATCAGCTAATCGTTTAATCGATGATTAAGAGTGAAAATATATCTATCCAAGCCCAAGATGATTTCAGTTAATTGCTTGTTTTGTCAGACCCACACCAACATTAATTTTACGATGACAAAGAAAAGCAGCAATTCCTTACAATTGAGAGGCTGAAACTCGACTAATAGATTAATTACCCCACTACTCATATTTGCTCTCGTTAATAACACTCACTGTCTCCATCCTGATCCATTCCTGGCTGAGTGACTTGGGGAAGGAGGAGTGAGCTGGGGGAGGTGTTTCTTTGGATAAGACTTAATGCCAGAGTAATTTCACTCATGCTCCAAGAGGTACAGTACTTTGTTAACAGGGCTGGCAGCAAATGTAATAATTTAAAACTCTAGATGGCAATGCAATTGGTGCTTTTTTCTTTTTGTTAAGTATCATATTGCTTCAGACGTGCTAAAATAAAGTGATTATTTAATACGCCAATGATGCCAAGGCTGTGCCGTAAATGCTTTTTATAAATACTAGAAGACTTTCAAACCCCCTTCACACCTAAAATATGATCTTCTGTTTCCTGATGCTTTAATGGCTGGCAATACGTTTATCGGTCCACAGTGAATGATTAGTGTGGTTGCCTGCCTTATCAAAATTCCTCAGTGTTTCTCCAACACATTTTGTCTATATTTGGTGGAACTGAAAATGTTGTAATTGAAATAGCAATATTATTGAGCTTACTATGACTTCACCCCCCTGGTATCTGCATATCAAAAACCCCGCTATCCCCGGTCGCACTGACAACTTTTTGGACCCAGACCCCTTTCTGACCATGATGACTTCTCCACAACCCAACCTCAGTCATTGACATATGCCAGATTCTGTATGCGCACCATGCTATAAAAGGAAATCTTTCCGATGTTTGCAGTCCAGCCTCTCAATGCAGCAATTTGCCAGTCTTCTAGCAGCTTTCTGCTTCATTTGCACCTGCCACGGTTTTGTGTTGGTTCATAGAGCTGCCTCAGATCCACCACTCCAGCAGTCACCAGTTTACCTTCAGATACTGTCAAAAAAGTGAGCGTGTCATTATAGAGTGATGCCACTGGCTCAGAGTCAAAACTTTTTTCCACAAGGCCACATTGTTGGTCTTGTTATACCACAAGGGGCGACACCCTGTGGTGCCTCTACCTTGATAACGCTGGCTTCACCCACAGTCTACTGTTTCTACCTGAAACGTTTGCTCTCTTGCTAAGAGTGTGATGAGAAAATTGACATCGCTCTCATGTCTATGGAAAAGTTAACTTAGCACAAAGACTTGAAGCAGGGGGGAAGAGCTAGCCTGGATCTGTACTGCTGATTAGAGTGCATCTTTGAAAGTCATTCTTTGGGCCAGATCTAAATTTTGGTGACAATCTTCCAAAAGTCAACAAGTCCATCTTAACATGATATCCTATGTTCAAGTGACAAAGCCCTCTAGCGACCAAAGAAATTATGATGGAAACAAAGGAGGAAGTAACAGCACGGTTGAGTGATGACGTTTATGTTGGTGGATGGATGGGCCAACAAAACATCAGAATTTAACAGGCAGCTAACAACTGTTTGTTTCCTGCTTCGACAGACAGTCAGTGTTGTTGTTGTTTTTAAACTATGACCACAATTGTTCCCAAACCTTAACCACATGTTTATTACTGTCACCATGACAACTAAGCTTACTTGACCTTGACGAAGATGCTATTCTAATCCAAATCCTGATGTTGCCCTCTGCTAACGGTGTCATTATCTTAACCATGATATTTCCCAAAGTAAATCCTGTTTGTGCCTAAACTCAACCAAACCTTAACCATAATGCTGTCGGACCACAAAAGGAATTTATTTTTCAACAGCGACTTGTTATAGTTTTGGAGACAAAAGATGTTGTCCTGCAGATAGTAGCCTCAGATCTGAAAGCACTTTTGCCGTAATTTTAGAGGGCATTTAACTGAAGTAACTAACCCCCGCCACAGCAGAAAGAGAGTTCAGCACAACAAATCTATAAAATTGTTCATCTCGCCTGCTCCAGCATATGAAAATCACATTAACCAGTCTTGGTGAGTAGGCTCAGAATATGCATGTGGATATACAGGGTATTGACAAAATGCATGTTTCCAAGTATGAGATCATCTTGGACACATTAAACACCCTGCCATGCCAATACCACAGTTTTAGGATTGACTAAGTAAAAATTGGAGAATGTTGTGAGTTTTTCGACATTTTAAGTATCTGAGGAGTAGAGTTGTTGACATGTACACGCAAAGGTACTTATGTGTCAGTTCAGCACTTATTCTTCTCATTATACTTTGGTTTTTCAGCAAATTGCATTTATACTGAGAATAAAATCCTAAGGTGACTGTAAAAGAAATCTTTTTCACGTAACTCCTTAGAGAAAAGTGCATTTATGTAAATCTGTCTCATATTCACATTTTAATCTGTGGCTCTGAGCACCAACTCAGAGCACCTACTGCCTGATGTTTTTGTCAAAACCATTTTGTGAGATTCAAAACAGAACATTTCTGAGGGAAAATAGGTCTTTTGAGAAACACCTGTTGATTTCAAAGGGACTGTGATGCAATGGTCTTGGCTTTGCTTTAGACCATGAGGCCCTCTTTGGCTCCTCCACACGCACAGCATTTATCCTATTCTACTTTCTTAGTAATCCAGACTCAGTCGAACCACATGCTGTATGAATCTCCCTCAAGTGCTGACACATGTCCCTCTCGGCACAGGTTTTCCACTTCCAGTTCATAGCTTTTAATTCTATAGAGGAAATACTTGTGCCAAATGGAGGTTCACTACAGATTGCTCGAAGTAAATACAAAGATGAGCTCTGCTGGCCTTTACTGATAGTTTTAGCAAGTACACCACAAACATAACAAAGCTCCTTGTGACCCAAGCAGTGAGATGTTGTTTAATGGTACTGGACATTAACAAAATGACAAAGTGGCACAGTAGAATCATTAAGGTTCAAGAAGATGAATGCCAGCTGAGTTTCACACTCAATTTAACAAAGTTAAACCTGAGAACTGTAGTAAGTGATCTCATGTTTATGGGCCACCCGTGTTGGTAATTCCCCAGCCAAGACAGGCCTTGGGGGGGTCACTTTAAGCTCCATCTCAATGGGGAGGTGGGTGGCAGGGATGTGTTACGGGACCCAACTCCTCCTGTACCGAGGGAGAGAGGGATCCCACAACCCAGACGAACGGGGAGGTCCTTCCATCGTCTAACTTTTCCTGTCCACCTCAGTTAACTTTTCCTACTCCTTCTCCTAAAGGCATCCCCATCCGCCTGGGCAGATGTCCCTCTCATTTGGGCCTGACTGGAAAGGAAGTGGGAACATCTGGGGAGAAGGACAGGGTCCATGGAGGAAAAAAAACAAGTAGAGGAAGAGTAGAGTCAGGAGTAGGAGGAGAGCGACTTTCCTGGAACACTGGTTCAGGGTTAAAACAGGTTGGTGAGCACTGCGGTAACAAAGCACATCTTCCAAGTGCACAGCAAGTTCACGTTTCACTTCCAAACCTCAAAGAGGTCTGACACGTCTGCGATTCTTCCCTTTTTTTCTTTTTTTTTTTCAAAGAGAAAGCCTAAAGTGTCCGCTCACAAATATTTATATTTATTAAAACCCCGCTCCACTTAAAAATTGCGCTTTGCTTGTTGTTACTTCACTTGGATGCTTGAGCTCCGCTGTGCAGCAGGATAAGAGACATCCATCTGCTGGAGCTGAAGTCAGAGTTTAACACGTGTACATACAAGATGATTATGTGACATCACATCTAGTCTGGAAGTCGGTCCTGGCTCAGGATAAGACTCACCGAGAGCGATGTGGAAACTTGAAGCCTCCAGCACACTTACACTGAGAGTGAACTTTACATTGAGCACCTTTTTTGTAGATGGCAACAACAGATTATGAACACATGTCTGGAGGGGATCTTTAATGAGCAGCAGACTGAAATCTCACTGATAGTAAGAGTTTCTGTGAACTATAAATACCACTGATCATCGCCCACTCAAGAAAACTAGCTCTGCTTTTGAGATCCGTGCGCCTGGCTGGCACCGGCTCTCCATTTCGTGCGTAATTGCGCACGACAGAAGCCCTGATTGCTGGAATTCAAACGCGAGAGTGAAGAAGCGCGATACTCACTGCTCTCGGGCGGCCCGTAGACCATGTTGAATTTGTAAATCTCTTTGGCATAGTACTCTGTCTCTGTGTTGTCCTGACCGCAACTCTGCTGCCGATCCCTCCTGAGCTCCTCCAGCAGCTCCTTGGTGCTGTTGTACAGCGCTTGGATCTGATAGGGGATTTTGCTCGGGCCGAGGGAGTGAGGGGGGCTCGTCAGCCGCAGTTTGCTCAGGATCTGGCCCCGGATCGCCTCGACCCTCTTCCGCTTCATGTGGTCGATGTCCACGCTGGCGCAAGTGGACAGAGAGGAACTCAGGGTCGCGCAGTTGAGGAGGAGGACGAACAGCAACGCTTTGCCCAG
Organism: Amniataba percoides; assembly: GCA_037176925.1. Lineage (NCBI taxonomy): Eukaryota > Metazoa > Chordata > Actinopteri > Centrarchiformes > Terapontidae > Amniataba > Amniataba percoides. Next base: position 11,480,894 of record JBAJHX010000031.1, on the reverse strand, counting down.
ATGCATCTCTCTCTCCGCATTTGGTTCGCAGGGTCTGGTGGAAATGTGCAGATTCAACAGAGGAAAGGGCTGCCAAAGTTCAGTGTCACTGTCAGCCTTCAGATCAAGCTGATTTTTGTTTAAGAAAAAAAATAACCCTGGTGTGCTTTCTCTCAACTTCCCTGGGAGCTTAGTGATAATAATGGAGCAGAGGGGGACAAAAAAATCTCCCCACTTAATTCGTTTTCTTGTAGCAGTCCCCTTTGTTATCAGCTGAAATCCAGGTTTGTTCTCGCCCATTAGACATTACTCAAGAAAAAGGACCCGAACAGCAGCAGCTCATCCGGCACTATCTGAAGCAGCAGGCGGACTTTTTCTTTGGCATTTCTCGAGCTCAGTCCTGTAGATTTAAGTCGTCCCGCAGCTCGGCAGTGTCTCTCCGTTTCTGCCCCATTAAAATACAAAAAAGAATCTACTCTGTCTGCACTGTCTGTGAGGAGGCAGACCGCAGCCTGTCAGGTTGAAGAGGTCTGAGCGACTTTGAGCGCTCGGCGCGGCCTCACGTGTTTTATACCTCAAGTTTCTGACGTTTGATGGAGGAGGGACCATCAGAGTCCGGATCACACTGCGAGGCACCACACCGACACCGAGACACCGAGAGCACGAGAAAACAGCCCATCTGTGCGTAATTTTAATCACCACCCGATGATTTACATGGAAGTTTTTTTTTTATCTTATTTTATTTTAATGTTCTCGTCAGTCTTTGCTGTATTAAGGGGATTTTAAGGGGAGTAAAAGTTTGAGTATGTGGTCCCTTTGTTTTTGTTTTAAAATGTTTTCACAGTGCTGTAAACTGTGATTGCGCAGAGGTCTCTTGATGTGTTTTCTGCTTGTACATCATGCTGTAGGCTGGTTAATCTCCTGAGTTGAGCCCCCTCTAGTGGCCACTTGTGGTACTCGCAGTTGCTTGCTTTATCAGCTCAAAGATAGTTAAAGAAAATGTCCCTGTTCCTCTTAAATCCCCTTTCTTAGTCTTAAAATACTGCATTTCTTTGATTCATTAAGACATTGGCATGTTATCTCTTCTAAAACATAAAAGTGTAACATGCAACACTTGCTCTGTTAGCCATAATACATGGCTCTGTTTAACTTCTACACCTGCTTTTGACAACGGAGGATTTAAAAGGAGCATTTGTCTGGAAATATGCCACATTTGTGACAGCAGTCATTAAAATGACAAGAAGTGGGTTTATAGATTTTACACATATAAAATCTGATAATTCACAGCTGGCTTTTTTTGTCTGCTCTTCTTTAGCCGGAGCCTCGTCACAGAGACCCACACAATACACATCCTGTTGTCAGAAGCGGCTCTCAGATTACAGGAATCCTTTCAGACTTCACATTCTGGCGACACGATTGCATTACTCTTCAAAAGAGCCAAAGTTTCTCCTCTGTCTGTGCAGATTTTCCCATGCCCTCCGCAAACCACCGTCCACACAAAATTCATTTTTCTGCTCTGATGTCTGTCGGTTTATTTGCAGGCCCCCTCGAGTTATTTTATCTTTTTGATTTTTTCCCCCCTATCCACAGTCTGTTTTATCTCTATTCGTAGAGCATATCCACATTCTCAGACCTATTTTAGGTCAAAGCTCACTCAACCACTGGAGGCCCGTAACCAAACATGGGGTCGGGTATTCACTATGTTTCTTTTGCCCACCAGTTTGCATAACAAGAATGATTTCGTAGAATGTCCAAACTTGGTAAATATTTGGCTTTGAATCACAAATCATATGCCCAGGTGCCTGTGTGCACTATATACAAAACACACATCATTCATTTTGCTCTCCGGAGATGAATATGAAGGATATTTTTAAGCTATTTTAAGCTTTGTCAGAGTAAAGGTTAAATATGAATGAAGATCAATCTTTATAACATCACAGTACAAGTTCATACAGCATCTGATATTCTCAGTTGCTGTCTGTTATTTCTGTCTCTTGTGTATCTGATGTCTTCCTGGAAAGAAGCGGTTTATTTCACCATACACGATCAGGGCACAATGTGGAGTAATTTTGACTTTTGATTCTCTATTTAGCATGTTAAGAATATGGGCCGCAGTTTGTTGCTGTAAATTTCAGTTAAAATAAGACTCCATTGTGTTGTTTACATACGCAAGAAGTAAAAGTTGTATTTGTCAATAATCAATTTTAGTTTCTGTTGTCTGTAAAGCTTTGCTCATGGTGACCAGTGTTGCTGTTTTATTGTTTGGAAATCGGTTTCCAGTAACGTCGTTCCGAGCTCTGGCTGAAATGTCTTCATTCATAACTTTGGCTCGGCGATGTGTGAGCGGTCCAAACCCAAAATGGGTGTTTGGGCTTTCTGCATGACCCAAGAATGAGCCGGGAATGAAATGTCTTCATAGCCATTGTGAAACTATTTTGGGACAGGCACCCTGGTCGCAGTCATCCCTCAGACACTTCCACACAGTCATGCATATGCACTATTTTTTTTTTTTGCACCACATTAAAGCTCATCTCAAAAGTTTGAAAATAACTTTATAGAAGAGTGGAAGGAAATAATGATGAAAATCAAAGCCTAGTTTGTGTCTTTTGTTTATTTGTTCTTGATAATCATCTTTTAGTAAATCCTTCTCCAGTTTGTGTGGCACACCTCAGTGAATATATCTTTACTTATTGTAGATAATTTAAATGTCCTTTTAACAAACAAATCCTGCAATTTATGTCCCACTGTAATCTGAACATTTGGTTGTTTTGATGGCATAAAAGAGGTTCTTTTTTCTTTTACACACATCACTGCTCTTTCTGTCTCATCCTTTGGCATCTGCTGTAATGTTGGCAGTTCTCCATTAAGCCAGCAGGTGATGCTGCTCAACAAACAATATCTGTGTCTGCGTCTGTACGCTGACACACGAGCAGAAAAACATCTCATCAAACATCATCATTTCATATAAAATGTACACTCAGTAACCACTTTGTCAGGTACATTGGTAAACTACGACACAGCGAATTCTACTTTACAAAGGTAAAATTGTGAATTAATCATTTATTTACGTATTTACATCTATAAAGTGGTCAAATGTATCTATGATACTTCAGGAAACCATCCAGTATTCAAGAGTTTCCAAATATTTGAACTATATTTGTAAGAGAATTAAATCAAGTTACTACAATTAGAATAAAAAGGATAATAATAATTGTAATTATAATAATCATTAGAATTATGCTTGTGGTATTAATTTAGTTGCATTTTGGAATATTTTTCTAAATACAACTTGAACAGAGTGATGTGTCTATCTGCATCAGCTGACTCTAAAATAGAAACCCTATAATATAAAGTCTTTCTCAGCATCGTCATCATCATCACTGTACAGTACTTACTCTTTTGTTCTTCCTCTCAGGTTGAATCACAGATGTAAAAAAAGAAAACAAGGCAGGATTATGAATGATCTACCAGCTGTGCTTCTGAAGTGAGCATTTATTTCCGTTCGTCTTATCAAGTTTGTGTGGAGAGATTCTGTAATGGGTTGTGGGCCTTCATCAGGAGGCCTAACACACACCATCACACGGCCTCTGTCTGCTGCACAGAAATTATGTCATCAAACACACACACACACACACACACACACGTTGTACTATTCCACACTGTCTGGGGATTCCTAGACATGATCCCAGACATCACCATCAAAGTTCACTTTTACTCCAAGCGTCCTCCAGTGATTACCTCACTGCTGGGTCAGGTTTTAGTGAGTCATTCTCCGGCAATCTCTCCGTCTCGCACAACACACGGAAAAGGAATGCAGCTACAGACCAGAAGATGAAAACAAAAACACATGCTGGTAGCCATACGGAGGAATATGTCCCCTTTTTTTCCCTGCAATGTAGGTTACAATCCTGCTGACTGTTCTTGTCGGAGTAGTTACTGCAACTGTGGAGCTTAACCTCCGCTAGCGCTGCGGCGATGGGGCGACTGTCGTGTTTACAAAACATGAAAAAGTTTTTTGGTTTTTCAGGTTTTTTTTATTTGTGGTTCTGCAGAGTAGACAGACTTCTACCGTCTGACCACATACACACACGCACACACAGTCAGACTCTGCTTAAGACTGGCTAGACGGAGTCAGACAAACCCCAAATACTAAGCAGCATCCTGCCAGATTTCCCTACTACAGCACACTGACAAGCCAGCACAGTAAAGTCTGCTCTGTCTGGGGGTAACAAGCCCATGAGTCATACTTGGGAGTCAGTTGGATAGGAATGCTAACAGGAGACCCCTAAAAACCCACACCAGCGGAGACAATGATGTGTGTATGTCATAGCCATACAACTCAAATGACTCATTTGATTCGTCCACCATCTGTGTTAGTCATCGCTTGTCTTAATACATGTACATAGGAAAGGAATACCACGCCGGCTAGACGATGACTTAAGGTGAGGTCACGTGGATCCAGCGAACACTCGTCTGTCGCTTTGTCGTTGTTGTGTCTGAGGTCTGTTTTTACACGAGTACAACGCTCAGAGTCGTTACATGGCAGTCATCTGTAGAGTTAAAGGCTTATATCTTTTCATGCTCGTGTGTGAGGCAGTGGGTTACTTTGCTGTTTGGCAGCTCCCAATGATGTCCGAACGTTTAAAAAATGTTGATTCTGGTATACTTGTAATTTTGGTGGTTGCTGGTCTCGGGCAACAGCTCTGTCTGTTCAGCCTTCAGTGGAAGGAAGTAAAGTCAGGAAAGACGGGAGTCTTCACTGTCTTCTGCTGCTTTTCAGACTCTATCATCCCATTATAGCACATACTAACTTTTAGACTGGAGAGAAAAACACAAAAAAAAGCAAGACTACAGGTGTTTTGAAGAAAGAAATTCAATCTTTCCTCAGACAAATTAAAAGTTAATTCATAAGTAATAAAATGCTCCATTGCTTAATTCAACCCACTCAGCAGTGTTGCTCTGTGGCCTTGATTTTGAATGACCAGATGTTAAATGGTCACTAATGTTGGCAAAGTTTTGCAGGGTATTTCTCTGTAATGGACATTATTAAGCCACTTTTTTTACTTTGACTCTCCACTGTTGTATGTTTTCACAAAGGTTACAGTCTCGTTTTAAAGGTATAATGAGGAGAATTTATATGTTGCTTTTTCTAAACTCAACATTCAAAGTCACTCCTCCCTGGTTCGAAGTGCAGATGCTTCTGGTAGTCCCACATGCTGTGCAATCGTCAGAACAGAAACATCCTGAATGTAGCAAAATAAGAAAGCACAAGCAAAGTGCACGGTTTCCACCGATACACACACCACCACACACTTGACTAAAGCATCGGCTCAATTAAGTAAATATAAAATGCATTTGTATGTATATATGTTATATGTATTTAACATGTTAACATTTTTGAGAAATCAAAAATATGTTTTTTTGGCCACTAGGGGACAGAAGACATTCAGATCAGCTGGGAGACAAACTGACATGATGTGCTGTCAGTCTCGCCTGAGGACGACATGGACATAGACGTCACTCTGAAGTTGTATTTCTGGCTACCTGATGATAAATGTAAGTCCAGTAATCTCTTTTCTTTTACTTCTGTTTTGCTTTCTGGGTCTTAGCACACTCATTGTTTGCCTCTCCTATTTGCTAACTCTATCCGCTGTTTGGTGCTGCTTTAATCAGAGGTGGTTTATGGGAGGAAATAGATAAAACTATACAATACACATGTACCCCTCCCATCATAATTTAATCAAATTTACACATAATATTCATTAATGGAGTACTCAAGAAAAATGCTGGAAAAAAGACCTTTTGTTTCAAGTCTTTTTCTTGCTTAAAAAAAAATCACCTTAGTCATTTGTTCCTCCCAGGTTTTTGGCTGCCGTGGGTGTAGCCGTGGTCTTTGGCAGGCCTCTGTGACGGCTTGCTCCCACAAGACGGCATATTGTGGCGGTCTGATGTCACAGAGGTGAAGACTGTTCACTTTACATCTGGGTCTAAAGGGGTGGTGATCTGCTGAGTTAAGGCCTTTTCGGAAAGCAGAGGACAAGGTGTCATTGGGCCCCTGCATGAATATGAAATAGCGACGTCCGCGGTGTTGATTCACACTCAAGACAAATACTGTCAAAGCTACGGCTAAACACGCTTAGCATTTTTTGATTAGCACTCACCCCGAGTAAGACGGCCGAAAGTTGCTGCGCTCAGTGATGTTTGTTGTGATTACTAATGGCAAGGTTTGCGTCAATGATTGATGGTCGAGAGACTGGCAGCTACTCCAGTTATGATTCAGCTCAGTTTAATCATGTTACCAAACCGAGAGGGATTCTTTTACAGTGACTTAACTTTCTTCCTTTTCAGTGTTATTTGTTTTTTTCTTCCAGTTTGAGCACAAGTGTACAGATTTTACTGCCGTTTTCACTTTTGTTCAGCTGGATTTTGCAGAATTAGGAAGGCAAGTGAGAGTCTTTCAGTCCTTCTCCAGCTCATCCTTGCTGCTCTTCGTATGAAATTTCAGAGCAAACCACATCAGGCCTTTTTTTTCCACTTCCCTCCAACTTTAACCCTCCACACCCCCGCCTCAATATTCCCGTAAGTGCTGCAAGTTGGATAATGAGGAAATTGGCTTTTGGAATCGCAGCAGCATTGGCACACGTGGCAGAGAAAGTGTCAGAATAACAGAGAAAATAAAAAGGAGTTTTGCTGGAAATTGTCCAATTAAAAACAGACATGGGACAGTAGATATGGAAGGCCAGAGGTTAATGTCTGTTTTCTGGTTTGGATGAGCACAATGATGCTGCGCGACTGCTCCCTCTCCGAGTCACAGACATGATGTAGGTTTGCGCTCACACATACATTAGTAGCACGAGCACAGACACAATGGTAATGTGCATGTATGCATTTACACACACACACACACACACACACACATACTCTCTCTCTCTTTCTCTCTCTCTCTCTCTCTCTCTCTCTCTCTCTCTCTCTCTCTCTCTCTCTCTCTCTCTCTCT
>JBAJHX010000031.1:11429760-11452639 GCA_037176925.1 Amniataba percoides | reverse complement strand
TTGACAAAATCTTTTCACAAAAAGGATCATTTCAGAGATTTTTCGCCTGAACTGCGACAAGGAGTAAATGGCTTGTCTGTGTAACAGCGCATGACTACTCTACCTGCCTATTACTCAGGAGGATGTTGGTGTGAATATGCTTGTATGAAAGAGGAGCTTCGGCTGAGTCTAGACTCATGATTCGTTAACTTCACAGGCGCTCTCGGGGAATCCTGAGGCCACGCTCCCCCTGCCACCGCCCTGGGCAATTATGCTCTTTTGAAATGCAAATAGTTAGCATGTACATGTGTTAGTAGGTGTGTGTGTCTGCGTGTGTGCATGTGTCGCTGTGTGGGTGGGTATACATGCGGGTTTTGTGCGCGTCCCCACGCACGTCCGCGCTTGTGCCTGCGTGCGTGTCCCCGTAACTTATCTTAAAAGCACCTAAATCCACTGGCGCCCCGGTGCAGCAGCAGTCAAATACAATAACATCTGAAAGCCCTGCTACCTTGTGCTCGCTCGGTCCATAGAAGGGACTCTCCAAAACGCAGAGCCGACAAAGAACATACCTTCAATTAGCCAAACGATTAACATTTTAGAGGAAGTCTGTGTTTGGGTCCCTTGGGCTCCCTGCACTCCCCACCAGCCTCCTTTTCATATTCAAATCCACGACATAAAAGTTAGCCATATCTAATCCTAAAAATGGGTCTTTTACTATTTTGTAAGGAGATAATGCCTGAAGTTTTTTCAGGCAGTATAATTGCCAGGTTATGGAAGAAGGTGTACCATTATGTTTAACAATCATCATGGGCCATAGGTGCTCCTATGAGTCAGAGCCGACAGAGCTCTTGGAAGCAGCACAAAGCCGTATGATATTGTCTTTTCTAATTTAGTAGGCGATTAGTCAATCATACTAACCTACATTAATTTAAAGAAGCGCCTCTCTGGGGGTAGCCTAAACGCTTGAGTGGATCTGTGGTCATTATTATGTTGTGTTGTGGTTTGGTCTTCTTCATAAGAGACGCCACTATTGATTTGTTTCATTTTTCTGTCTGGCTGCTGTCACTTAACCATGGCATCTCTGTGCCGTGGGTAGGCAGGGGGTGCCCATCTGCCGTCACAGAGGGTGACAGGGTACAAAATGGCATCGTGTGGTAGCGGTAAACTCCGTGTGAACTTACACCACACTCCTGTGCCATCAGGACTAGATGAAATTGCTCACAGACACTTAACCCGGGGTCAGGGGAAGTGAATGTCTCCCAAATACGGCACTCACAGGGTGCGCAGAGGCGTGTGTGTAACCTTTTTCTGTGAATTTCGAATCAGCTATTTCAGACTGAAAATTCACGGCGGTGTGCTGTCAGCTCTTATTAATGCTAGACCTCACATTCAATAGATTCAAATTCCAACTGCATTTGCATTCATCCACTTGAAAATGTCTCATATAGCGCACAACAGGGAAAGGAATTATAGGTAAATCATTATTTATTAACATTTTCATTGTACAATATAAAATATATAAAAGGATATTAACTCAAAAAGCTACTAACTCACACTCATGAATTGAGACATTGACTCAGTTGAAGGAAACACCCTCTGAAATGCTGAAATTATGTATTGATTTTCCTCCTGTCTTCCGCCCCAATGCCTCTGGGTAATTGCCTCTTTGCTGCTGCTGAACTGAACCACCGGGGTGTCTCTGGCCTGTTATGTAGACTCTTACATCAGGAAGACAACATGACTTCTGTTGCGTCACACCTACACCACCATCAGTTGGGACAAAGTAAGGCCGTACTGTATGTTAAACTTAAATCCTTAAACTTTTCATTATTCTAAATTTGTCAATGTAAACAAACTATGGAAATGAAAATTAAAAAAGACACGATCACAAGTAAACATTGTTCAGCCTGTTTTTTTTAGTAATACCCAGAAGTCTGCAGGATTTTAATTCAGCCTTCTGAGATGAGGACATCTACTCACACTGTTTGTAGGTCAGTAAATCCAGACTCCCTGTGAGAGAGTCAGACAACAATCTAATTATTTTGATCTGCTTCTCCTCATCCAGTTTCCAAAAACTTCAATGGGAGAGCACAAGGCCTCCAAACAGGGAGATGACATGGAAATGCTGTAATGCTTGGTATTTTATTTAGCGTTTTCTGTGCTGGTAGTGGGAAGTAAAAGTACCAGTATTGCACTGTAATTCTACTTTCACAGGTACAGCCATAAAGTTTTGACACAATAAAAAGTTGATTAATCTGCAAATCAAGTCTAAATTAATATTTATAAGTCAATAAATCTACAACATAGTGATTAACTACTTTTCCTTGACTCTTTACATTTTCAGTGCAGCTGTGTTTTTGGACCTCACTTACCAGGTGTCATTGTCTGTAGCCATCACTGTTTTCTTTGTTTCTTTAGCCATTATTTCATATTCTAGCCATGTTACCAGAGACTACAAGAAAAAGTACACCGCTGCATATACAAGTGAGCGTGTATGTTCATTCAAAACCTAACTGCATGCTGCTTGTGATTTCTTTTTTTCCATTGACAAGGTTGTAAAATTGCTAATGCAAGTTTGATCACTGGACATAGACTCTGTGATCATTGTGTTGCCTCTTTTGTAAACAGACAGTTAATTAACACACATTTATTTAAAGGCAATCTTTCTATCTTGAAACAACATTTGCCATTATCTTCATAGGAATTTGGTATTATGTTTCCTGCAAAACTTGGTTTTGCAAATTATTTCATTTATTTCAAAGCCAAACTGATGCTGTTTGACAGGTGTCAACTTATGTGACTGGGTCACAGATATGTCCTTTTGCTAGACAGACATTATGTTTTGAACTTGGCAGAATGAATGATTATTTTTCATAGTGCAGGTCTCATCCCAGCACTGCACTTTAATTCTGTCAGGATGCTTGACTGCCTTTTGAAAATGGAAGACAATGAATACTCTGTACGAAACGTCTTTTTTAGGACAATGAGCCTTGTGGGCTTTAGAGAGAGATGAAGACAAACTGTTGATGACAGTCCCCAATTCCCAACATCTAGAATAAATGTTTTCCTCTTTTTTGGTCCAGAAAGGAGCTCGATCCATCACGTTTTAGGAGGACTCTTATATAAAGTGTCCCCTTATTTTCAGGTCTTTCCTTTTAGTTCATTTGGATGAAAGGCACCTAGATTGAGGTTTTCTAAGGTTAAATTGTCATTTAATGTGATTCAGCCTCTTTAAGGCTCATAACGGTTTTCTAAAGTGACACACGTCTCGGCAGAATCAGCCAGCGTGGCAAACATCAGACGTGAAAACGGGCAAAAATTGATTGAAATTCCTTTGATGTGGCATTGTCTCACTCACTTGAAAAATCGAATGAAGAAAGAGCTGTGGTAAATTGCTCTGTGAATGTGGCTGCTGAAACCAATACTGTTTTCTTTGCTTTGCTAATTATTAATTACCCATCTCCATGCATATGTGTTTATTCCTAATTGTATTTGATGGATGAGTGGCAGCTTTGACACCTCATTAGACCAGATTAATTGAACGACACAATATTTATGTCTCGGCAATGACCAGTTATCCTACCATCTATCATTGAGATGATCTCGCTGATTGAAAACCACTGGTCCGTGTAATCCTAATTATTTGGAATTAGAAAAGAATTTATAGCTTCTTGTGGCGTTTTTCTGTGATGACGGCAAATTGGAAACATTAAATGCATAACGAGGGAGAAAATGAGAGGAAGACACAATCATGGAATTAATGGGGGTGAATGTCGGAGAAGGGGGAAGGGCGCATAAAACAAACGAGGTGCATGCCTCAGACTGTAGACCCGCAGTTTTTCACCACACCGGCACAGTCGTAGAGACACACTGCCATGTTTTCTCGAGATTCTGGCAAAACATTTGTCTCTCTCATAATTCTGAAAGGGAATGCCCACAGGATGCCTATTTAGAAGAGGGGTTTCTTTTTTCACATTTAACTAAACCTGTATATTCTCCAACTCCCCATCCACTCACTTCCAAACATGCTTCTGCAGAACATCTCGATCCATATTCTTGTCTTTTATTAAAAAGTTGGCTGAGCACTCGGAAAAAAAACATTTCCACTGAACTTCATATAACCCTCCTCTAACTTCTGCAAAGCTTTGCCCCTCATGGGAGGAGCACAAACTAAAATCCAGCATTTGAGCTCACAGAGAAGCAACAAGGCCCAGAAGAGTGGAGCTTTTACTATCATACGTTATAGGAAAGCCTCAAGGAACAGACTTCTTTCCCAGGTAGTGAGAACTTCCTCAAGCTTATTTTTTTCCAACTTTTCAAGTTTCTAACACCATTAGCCGGCTCCCTCGTGGTCTTGAAAGCGGTTGCGCTGATTGAATTAAGCTGTTTCCTTCTTTGAGACGTTTTGACAAGCTTTCTTTTACAGAAGTCAGCCACCGCCGTAACTACACAGACCCATACCAATATGCTCATACAGCGCTCACACACAGATGCTTGTATATGCACGTACAGCGCACATCAAGGCGCACACATGTACAAATGCAAACTGAATTTGACAAACTATCTATAGAAATCTGCTGACCAGAATCGCTCAGTGGGATATAGACCAAAGGCATTCTTAGAAGCCGCTCCATAATGCCATTTACACCATAGTATTTTAATCAATTTAACTGGCCTTTTTAGATATACTTGGCTCAAAACACTCTTTCTAGTTTTAAAAATAGGACAAATGGTCTTTTGGAATCAACTGGGGAGAAGTTTAATCTCATTGAATGGAGCCAAAGCCAGACGTTTAGCTCCACAGTATAGAATACAAGATTATACCGGCCTGATATAGCCCTTCCACCACCCGTTTATTTTTATCCTCTATTAAGGCAGCGATATCCTTAAAGGCTGCCAAAATTATCCTGTAAAAATGCTGACTGGGAAATATGAAAGGTTCCAGGCGGTTCTAGTAAGCAATCTGCGCGCATGGTGGAGCAATGTGACTGCTGTGCTTGCTATACCAACAGGGGTGACCCCAGTTGGATGGAGAGGTGAGACTAAATGAAAGTCATCCCTGGATCTTAGGGGAGCCAAGTCTGGAATACCAAGCCTCTCTTCAAAATGAGATTTACTGCCAACGGACGCTGCTTTACATAAATGTTTGTTTTTAGTATTATATTAATCAGCAGCGTGTACAACAGGCTGAAACTCCACCACTGAAGGTTTTTTTTTTCCTTCTCTTCTAATATATACAACTTGACGCTTTCAAGTATGTGTGTGTGTTTTCGGTGGCAGTTTAAATTATGCACCGGAATAATTAGATGATTTCTCTAAAATCATGCTCAGATGACTATTGTTTCACAGGATACACCGCTGACTCTGAGCGTTTTTGACGATCCTCTCTTCCACTGAGGTAATTTATACGGAAACAGCCTCCTTTTATTGCGGGATTGGGACGAGCAAAGAGGATAATTTCCTTATCAAACACGCTATAAGTCATTTGAAAAAGAAAGTTTTGTACTCAAGTTAAGCGGTCCTCAGAGCGACGCTGGTAATTGAAGAGTTACTAGTGCCCTGTGGGTGTTCTGAGACGTTGAAGTCGGTACGAGCACAACCATCAGCGCCGTGACACGAATTTAATGAAGGTACTTCCTCTCAAACATTTTAGTTAAGACTTACTGATGCACAAGTTCATCACAAACTGTTACTATACACATCAGCGTGCCTACAAGTACAAATGTTCGTGCGTGTCCTTGAGTGCATCTTCCCTGCACGCCTTTTTCACACTTTTAAACTGCTGGCTGTTGTTTCTCATTTTTTCTGTCCAAAACATGCTTTAAAATTATTTTTTATAATAAAACTATAAACTTTTTTTGCTTAATCGGCCTGTTTGTCCAGCAGACGCTCGGAGCAACCGTGTAAAATTACCCACTTTTCTTGGCGCTAGTTTTCTCTGCAGGGTCTGAACACAGCAGGCCTGCTACGTGCGCATGAGCGTCATAAAGCTGTAAAAAGCTGACACCATGAGGGCCGTTTTTGCCAGCAGCCTTATTGGAATGAACTTGAGAGGAATGTATTGATCCCGCTTCAGGATGGCAATGACACAACCTGGCTTCGCCTTTAGAGGTGACTCCGTCCAGACCCTCTTGCGTTATGCAGGCGATGTAGACGAGTCGCCGAGGATTCGACGGGTGTCAAGGAGCTATTTAAAAATGAGAGCATGGTGGCGCAATTGATTTTGTTTATATTTGATGTGATTAAACACAGTGCGTTTGCTGTTGCTGGAATCACAATTGCGGCTTTCGCGGGGGGCACAGGTGCACCACAGGTTAGAAAAATGTCCTCGGCGTAATGTATGCCATTTGGCGATTGCATTTAACCAAAGTGTCTTACCATGATCGAACACATTTTAATAATGAACGGTGCAGTGAGAACAACTGTGGCAGTATTGGTGCCTTCATACAAGATGGTATCAAAGCAAAGAGAGAGTATTTTAAGAGTCTGTGAGAAGAATTTCTTTAAAATGAGGATTGAAGAGAAATATTGCAGTCTCTGCACTCTGCACTGCTCTGTACAAGTGTACTGAAAAGGTCTGATGAAGGCTCTCATAGAAAAGCTCAAATCAAGTCCTCATTGTGATCTAATTATAATCATTTTGCCCACAATATAATGGTACATTACGGTGAAAGATATGGACATTATATATGCTGTAAGAGCTGAAAAACATGTAAATAAGCATAAATTTACATAACATATTCCTGCTTCCTATCAGTGTTATCAAATCATACCCCCACTATAATAAATGATCAAGTGTGAATTGCCCACATGGACATTTCACACGACGAAGTGGCGTCTACGCTCGAGATCCCAGCATACATTTCTTTCCCTCATTGTGTGAGTCCAGCTCTCTCAATCAAGATATCTGAGTCCTGCTACGAGTCCCTGATTAACACCGCCGCTCGTGTAGTTTTGTTTTAACCATCCTCAGTTAAATGAGAAATTAAGAGGAGAGAGATAGAGGCTAATAACATTTATTAAGCCAGCGTGAACGGGCAGCGGGGCGACCGCGGTCCTCCACCAGCCCCGTCTAGTCCTGGTAGCTCAGCCAACGTGGCCCAGAGAGGGGAGTGGAACATAATAAAAACCAACAAATGCACCCAGCTGATTAATGCAGCCCTGTGGCTATAGTAATTATCCCTCTCCACACTCCTCCAGCAGATGAGCCAAACAAGTGTGCGGCAGCGAGAGAGAAACGTGCAAATGATGGATCTGTGGTATTCAGAGTCAGTATAGTGCTTCATGTTAGTAGCTGGATAAAGATACATTTTCGTTGATTTAGTTGATTTAGCACCATGAAAATTTAACTGTAATCTGTCTGGTTGACCTATGTAAGCCTCTTTTTTTTTGCTATTTGCTTCTTCTATATGTCATTATTATTTCATATGGTGATGGAGTTGAATGCCTCATATTGCTCTACTTTCCTGAGCCATAGATGCTATTAGTAGGCCGTCAGCATCAGTGTCTAGATGTTTTGTCTGCACAACATTACTTTTACTGAGCTGAGGAGAAAACAATGTCCTTTTAATGGAGCCACTGTTTCTTCAGCCATAATTTTCTACAAGATTGAAGACAGATTCAATAAATTAGCTGCCAGTCAAATAAACAACATTTTATTCTATAACTGATCATTTGAAGAGAAAACCACCAATAACTAAATAAATTTTAAATGAATTACTTTTTAGTTAATTTTATCCCTTTTATTGATTTTTGTTCCTGTTAACTTTTAATAATTTGATTAAAGCAGCGTATGATTGTGTCGTAACTTCATTAAAACAACAGACGTGGCAGCTATTTGAGTGACGTTTGGTTGATACAGAACATGAGTAATAAAACTTCACAGCCATTAGTGCCTTTGCAGACTCTTCAGTTCCTTAATTATTCTGACTTGTCTTTGTTAGAAGCTGCTTATTTTCTTCTGTTATTAATCTGTGCTCTGGTAATTCATTCAGTTTTTTTTTTTTTACATTTCTGTCAATAAATAAATTGTTTGTTAAATGCACTGATGCTGAGAGAGTTTGTATTTCTGAAAGCTGACATGCAGTATTAAGTTACATTCGCAGCACACAGTGTCCCACACACGGCGAGCTTCCTGCAGAGCCGCCAGGCCGCACGTGACACAGTGTCTGAAGAGGTCAGAAGGTCAGACATAAAAGACCAGTTTGCTCGTGAATCAAGAATTTAATTACATACAGGCAGCGTGACAGGGAGGTTGTTTCCCTCAACTCGACACAATATGTAATTACTATTTATTGACAGAAAACGATTGGCTCTTTTTTCACTACTCAAAAACAGTGATTGCACACACTGTTAAATCTCAGCGCCACCGATGTTCTTTCAGAGACGTTTCGGTGAATTCAGGTTTTATTTGTTCACACATTTTCGGTTGTGCATACTGTACAAGCCTAAATTTATCTCCAAAAATAAACCCGACTCCTTTTTCACTCCATCTGTTCTCTGTTAAATTAAAGCCATATTTCAGCATTCAGAGGCGAGGAGACAGGGAGTACATCACTAAGCATGAGAAACAGCGAATGAGGGCAAAACTATGGTGAAAACATTAACCGCTGCCTTGTAAATGCACAGCGTTTAGACCCCAGACTGGACGTAATCTGCTCAAAGAGACACACTCTTGGTCATAAAGCCGAAAATCTGTTTTGCTTAAATACAGACTTAATGATTGGATTACTGTTTCTTCGTTTGGCGATGGCGTGATAGTGGGATTACCGACTGTGCGCTCAATAGATTTCCTGTCAGAAGCCATGAAGCCAGGTGTCCCCTCGCTGTGTAAGCTGGCTGGCTCAGGGGGAGGGAGGCAGATGAGCCCTGGACTTGCAATATGGCCCACCTCAGAAAAGTGGCAACACAGTGGAGCTGCAGGAATTAAAAGGAGCAGTGTAGTGGTTTGGTTGTTCTGGTTTCAATTCCCAGTTGACGGGGTCCCTCCTGTGTGGAGTTTGCATGTTCTCCCCCTGCCTGCATGGCTTCTCTCAGTGTACTCCAGCTTCCTCCTACGATCCAAAGACATGCAGGTTAATTGGCGACTCTAAATTGTCCCTAGGTGTGAATGTGAGTGTTAGTGGTCGTCTGTCTTTCTATCTCAGCCCTGTGACTGAATTAAAAAAAAACACACAGATTAATCAGAATGTCAATTTTCATTATCTTTCTCCAGGTAAACATGGGTGTAATTAACCCTATCCACAGCTTTACTCTGATGAAATGTCATGTAGCTGGGATATTTTCATATGCACTCTGAGTTTTAAAAAAAAGCAAAGACAACATTTCTACATTTTTTATTTAATTGACTTCAACCCTGATGTGAAGTCATACATGTCATCTGAACATTAGTCTCTCTCTGCTTCATTAAAAACATAAACATATCTCCTCTATTGATTATGTCTGGATGTCTTAATCAGATCAACGGGAATATCCAGGTTTTTCCTCAGCAGGAAAGTACATTAAATGCCAAAATATTGATCAAAAATTTAATTGAGAATGCACAGCTCCTTTATTAAGGCGATCGCCCTTTGCTCCTGTGACTTTGATGCGGACTGACATGAAAAGAAAACGTTCAAATTTATAATTCCTTTTTATTTAAAAGACGGTTGGGAAACAGAGTCTGTCCCGAGGCTTCTGGCGACACAGCAACGCTGTGATCAATAAGAGCGTGTGATGGGTTTTGCATCGATCAGGAAAATGTGGGTTGATGAAGTGGGTTGGAGGGGGTGGCGGGGAGTCGGTGGAGGGTGTGTGGAGGGTGTGTGGGGGTGGGGGGGCTTTGGGTTTCCTCCGATGGCTGCCACATTACACGGACGTGGTAAAGAACCACTCAAACTCATCTGTCGTCGTCATCGTTATTATCATTCCTGCCGGGGTCATTATCACTCTCGGTTTCTTGCATCCTGCCTCTCTCAGGATTGGCTGATCCCCTCTCCTCGCAGTGTGGGAAGCAGCTGCCATTAGTTTAAAGGAGGGCAGGCTGTGGAAAACCGCATCTGTGGTGGAGAGGATAAACGAATAAAGGGAACAGTTTAGCTTCGTAAGCCGGCACTGAGCCTTTTGAAGCACAGTAAACAGACCTTTCAGCGAACGTGCTGCTACCTCTGTTGCTTGTCAATTACTAGTCCGCTTCAGTTTACTTCAACTGTAAACAAACTGTGATTCTAAACAATCTCTTCATCCCTCCATCTCTTTATCCATCTATCTATCTGTCTGTCTGTTTGTCTGTATTCCTCTCTGTCTATCTGTCTCTCTTTTCTTTCTGGGGGGTCTGCCTGCATCTCTATGTTTTGCAGTGCTCCCTTGTGAATGACTGGACACCGATGGCCGCCTGCTCGCCCGTCCCATCTCAGTAACCCCCCCCCCCACCACCACCACCACCACCAACTGGCTGCTCTCAGGACAGCCCCCCTGAAGCCGACCAATGGCAGCTGCTCCATATGCTCCGAGCCACTCCCTCCTGCTCTTAAAGAGCCTCCATGTCTTCAATGGAGACTCAGTCCCCTCACTGACTTACTCAGCCCGAGTGCGCTCTCACCACTGCTGCTCTCCATCCATCTGTCTCTATCTTTCATTCTCTCCTTCTCTACCCATCACTGCCCTCATCTTTATTCCTTTCTCCTCTTCTCTACACGTGCTCCCTGTTTCCTCTCTTCTGTTTCTTCTGTCTTAGGTTCTTCTTTTGTCTCCTCTCTTTCCTCTGTCAGCACCACTCTTCCTCTCTCTCTCTCTCTCTCTCCACGCGTACTCCTGAGCCCGAGTGTGCAGCACCTGTGCAGACTGGAGTTTGTCGGGCCGAGGCACCAGGGTTTTTTTTTTCCTTTCTTTCTTTTTTTTGTGTTAAAACAGGGGAGGGAGGGGAGACAACACAACAGGAACACCTGACCAACATTTCCTCAAGATATGTGGAGACTTAGGAACTGATCTCCTCCTCCAGCTTTTCCCCCCCAGTTGTTTGTTTATCTTTTTTTTATTGCGACACCTGGAATGCTTAACGTGGACTGATGGATGTTTCCGAACTGTGCATCCCCGACCCTCTCTGCTACCACAACCAGTAGGTGCATCTCTTTCCACATCTTTTCCTCCTCTCTGTTTGTTTTTCATCTCTTCTGTTTCCCTTTTAGGTGATAGAATTTAATTTGCTTCTTTGCTTCTAATTTTACACAAAAAAAGAGAGAAAAAAAATCACATGGACAATCTGCGTTTAAATCTTTATCAAATAAAACCTGTGCGTAAAGTTAAACTATTTTGAGGGAGTTCCTCGCCTTGTCCCAGCTCCACCTCCCCATGTACGGGACAGCAGAGCTCAGTAGTGTCAGTGAGGCTGCAGCAGCATAAGCCCGCGGGGAGTCCAGGTCGGACCGTTGCCCTACAGCTGTCTTGCTCCGCATCAGGATCCAGGCTTTAACCTCAGCCGCAGGGAAGAGCCAGAGGCAGATTAATGCGGACGATATCCAGACACGTATCCTCTGGCAGGAGTCAGTGTCCGGCCGCGTCCCAGAGAAGGAGAACTGTGACTGTACTGTCGCCCAGCCTGTGTGAGAGTGTCTGTTCTTGAGAGAGGTGTATTTCAGAGGGGAGGGTAACTTGCAGACTATATTTTGTTAAGAAAAAAACACACTTTATTTCATTTTTGTGCTTACGATTAAACCATGCTGAACACTGACAGCAATAACGTCTTCAATGTGCAAGTTTATATAAAGAAAATACAGTTAGTTATTTTGTAAATGAGATTACAGTGCTACCAACAATGTGCATATTGCCACCGTGCATTTAGTTCAAGCAGCTTGTTACAAAGTACCTCAAGAAATGAAAAGTCAAAGAAACTCTCAAATGAAGCAGCAGCCGTGGGTGTTTCATTACTACACTGCTTGCATGCCTGGACGCTCTTTGTTTGAACAAATTTTACTGGGATCCTCTTAATGTTAAGCTGTAGATGGGATTGGAATGGTTTAACCTGCTTAACACTTTTTACAGGACTGTGATTAGGAATGTTTCAAAGTACACAACACTTTTGCCTTTAAAAGTAACTGTTTTAATTACAGGGATTAATGACAATTTTCTAAAAATGGCTGTAGATTGTGTACATTGAAATGTACATCTGGTTGACTTTTACCTGTATTTTTATGTTTTAGATTTATACTTACACACAAATCTGCATTCAGGTAGTGCAGAGAGTGTGAGACTGACAATTCAAACTGTTTCAACAGTGCAGTGAAACGTGCAGCTGACACAACGTAAAGATGAACATGAATTTGATGCAGTTTAGTCAAATTAATCACACTAATTTCTCAGCGAAGGAATGGAAATTGTTCAAGGAGTGTAATGTTCGACCACAAGTGTTTAAATAATTCACCAGATGTTTTGATGTCTCATATAAAAGATCAGATCAGGGTTTTGTTTCTTTCAAATGTGTTAAAATGGATCTGTTTCATGTATTGTCTTTTAAGGCTTTGACATCTAATATTGCAATTCCTGTGCAGATCGCAGTACAGAAAAAAAAACACAACCCTGAGCTCTTCTGTTTTGCACAATCATCAGTTTTGCAGTTAGTACACGTGCATTAAATGAAACCTGTGGGCTTCATTCATAGTGTTTTTTATTACATGTTTAAAACAATTTAAGATGAATTCAGATTTTGAAACAGACAGAGGCCATAGTACAATGCTATTAACCTCTAATGACCCTGAGATAGGTCTTACTGTGTACATAGTGTGTGTGTGCTGCAGTGTATGTGTGACTGTACGTTTGCATGTATACCCTGCAAATACCGACGCACACAAAAATATGCATGTGTGTTTTGGCGAGTCTTGGGATGCTTGCATATGTGCATGTACACATACATGTGTAAATATCTATGTATGCAGGCATATAGTCTAAATTTGTACTTTTTTTTTTCAAATAACCCCCTCTATTAAATGTAGAACCGCTGGGTGATAGGCCAGCACAAGAAAACCTCAAAAGTCATGTACAAAAACTCAGCACTCTGTATATTGGTGTGGTTATAACTGAGATCTCCCTGCAATTGTTACTCCATTTTTCAAAGGGAGGTAGTTTAACTTGCTCTGTCGATTATATGTAACTTAAGGAGAGCAAACAATGATAAAAGCTTTGGAATAAAACAGCAGGTCATTGCTGTTAACTGTATAAAACTTTCTTAAACAAAGACATTTTAACAGAAAGTAAGTGACAGTAAATGATCAAGTGTCTTCATCTGTAAGTTGATTAACAGTTTACTACTAGTAATTACCAGTAATTCTACCCTGTAATCTTTCGTTTTAGTGTCACATAAGATGTGCTTAGTGAGGTTTTTCTTTGTGGAGCGCTATTTATAACCCCTTGAGAACTTTTGGCCCGACCACCGACCTACTAGCCAAGGTGAGAGGACCTACGTCTGCTGTGACAACTCTCACGTGAGCTGAAGAGACATTCTTCTACTGACAGGCTGATATTAGCTTATTAGACGCAATTAATGAATATAAATGCAATAAATATACATATATCTGTATATTTTGTCCTTTTTCAGAGGACGTCTTTATTTGGCTCACATTTCATAATTGTTTATGACATAGCTTTCTCAATGCAAAAAAAAGTAATTGCACATACATGTAATAACTATATTTCAATTCAGTATATATTAACATTAATGTGACTGTGTTCAGAATGTATGATTGAATCTTAATAAAATGTCCACAAGTGGACTGTTTTTTTATGTTTTTTTAACCAAAAATGTTCCCTTTAAATTAAATTGTGTAACCAAAAACAAAATAACTTGCGGCTGTAAGAGTGGATTAAAATTAAGTGAAAAAACTGGACAGGTAATGGGAAATGGTGTAATCTACCATTAAAATCAGCTTCTTCAGGTAATTTCAGTGATTTTTTTTTCATGTTTTATATCATTACAGACATTTCTTAAGCGCATTATATAATATTACATCTTCATTATAAAACTTGGCCAGCTGATTCTCTTATTGTTTTAACGTCTAACAAACAATTGTTGATTTTGAAGTAAGCGTCTGCGATCAGCCGTGGTTTCAGTATGATTAGACCTGGCAGCCAATAGCGTTTGACAGCTGCATTATTTACACTCAAAGTTTGCATGTTTATATTTGGAGCGCTCTAATAAATCAGATCCATTTTTCTCTCGTTCCACCTGCTGTCCCCATAGGTGCCCTTCACAAACAAACCAACAGGAATGCATAAGCACAAGCTGTCAAATGTATGCACACACACACACACACACACACACACACAATCATAGACACATACACACATATGTTACGCATATACGGATGAGGCAGAAGAATCACACACTGACATGGGGTCTAATTTTAGCAGTGCTATATCATGCAAACACCTGACTGTGTCTGTTTCTTATCATACGTTGCATTTATTACAGTAAATCTGCACATTGTTTATTGTGTTTATAATGTAGAAACAGTTGCATGAGTTCTTATAATTAATATCTAAAAATCTGTTATTTATCTGTTAATAGATAAAACCATGGGCCAGTCATTTATCATGTCACTACATATACAAGAAATAAAATGCGTTGATAGATTAAAAACCCTTTTTTCTCAGTGGCACATTTAACATGTAATCAAGGGAAAATATTTTAAATATTAATTTTCAGGGGAAAAATACATTAGGATATTTAAACCCAGAGCATAAGCATATTCCTGAAGTTATTGACTGACATGTAGCGTTTTGTGTTGTTTAACTGGATACTGCCATTTCTTTCTTTAAAAAAAAAAAAGAAAGAAAGAAAGTGAGAAAGAAAACATTGAATTGTCACACTGATGGTAATTTCACTGTGTGTCTGACACGTAGAGTGGAAGATTTATGAGATGATATTTGACACTGACATACAGATAAATTTACGTCTCATCGCTACCTCAGTGTGCTCAGAAAACAGTAAATTGAATATGAACATTTAAATCTTGGTAACATTAGTGGAAATGTTGTTTTGACTCTTGTGCTCGTCTTACAATCTGCTTAATCACTCGAGTGAGTGGACAGAGTTGGCTGCTTCCAGCACACCTTTCTGCACTGCATGCAAACGGCCATCACTGCACTTTAGGTAACACGATCACGATTGGTTTTTGTGCCAAAACGGATGAAACTGATTAAAACATCTCACCGGGGTGTGATCTGTCCCATCTTTTAGTCTGATAGTTGGCTGACGGGACTGGCGAGCTCGAAGCCAACCGAACCGAGCCATACTGACGGATGGAGGGAGCAGGTGGTGGGACAGTGCTGTGTTGTGTTCACACAGTGGGAGGGGAGGGGGGAAAAAATGCAGCTTTTCTTCCAACTTACCACCAGCTTTGGGTTTTCATGAATAAGTTTGGACAAATAAATGACCAAAAAAAAAATTCAGGCTGTATTTCTTCGTGAAACTGTTTCCCAAGTGTTCAGGCTGACGTGTTTATTGACGGCGATGGCTGCTATGTACGAGGGTACAGCTCAGCTCTGTGGTGGACTGGTGGTGTGTGACGGCGTGAAGGGAGAAATAACTTCATTACATGTCATGACCCCCTCTTGATACAGATATATCCTTTAGGCAGCCTGTCAAGGACTCTGAATGCATCAGGATGCAGATGGACACTTTTTTTTTTCCCCCAGCTGCTATTCAATCAAAACACAAATGTGACTTCCATGTACGCAGAATGAATGGACGCAGCTGAGAGGACTTCTTAGAATGAGTTTGTTTTATTGATCAAATGAAATTAACACACACACACCAAAGAGCGAGAGAGAGAGAGAAGAAGCAGTGCGTCTAATCATGGAGTGTGGGTCAGCCAGCATGTTTAATTTAATGGGCCTCATCGTAGCTTCACGAGGTCTCACATTGTGAACTTAATTCCTCTTCACCACGTTAATTTGCATTGTGTCAATTGACCGGACCGCTTACTGTATCAGCTTGAGTCTCACTTGAAATTCAGCCCATGTCCTAATACCATTAGGCAAATGCAAAGTTGTGTCATTTACACATTTGGAGAAGAAAAAAAAAAGGGGGTGGGGGTGGGGGGCTTGGGTAGAAAGAGAAAAGCCAATTTGCGCCGGACAAGACTCGCCCGTGATTATCAGTGGATGTTATTACTGTGGAGAAGCAGACGTTTGAAGGTTATGTTTCTGGGCAGTAATTGAAATGCAAAATAACATTAGGATCGATGGCCATCTCTGTTTATTTATGAAATCAATATCGTAACTGTCCCTCATGAGTCCCCCTCTGATTCCCAATGACGGCTTAAGTCTCTGCTCGTTTATTCTTTCTCCCCCATAACCTCCCTCTTCTGTCTCTTTTTAAAAGGCAGTTAGGGGTGTGTTTGACTTTGCAGCGAGAGCAATTTCCTGGAGGTGGTGGACGTGTATGTAGATGGGGGTTGATACTCCAGGTAAGGAGACATCATCCATGTGGGAAATCTATGCAATCTCTCCTCGTGGCAGTGACATTGAAGAGGCCATATGCTGAAAGTTCTCTGTAGGAGTGTGTGTGTGTGTGTGTGTCTGTCTGTGTGTCTGTTAAAGAGAGAGGCAGAAACAAAATATTTTTATATATGCGGCATGCAGCAAATACCCAAATATATGATAAATGTGAGGTTAAGTCGCTTATTCTCAGAGCTTTTAACACTTTTAACTCAAACTTCAGGTACTACTTTATTAGAACTTTTTTTTCTAATAAAAGAAAATGAATTGGTAACTTTGGACTTTTTAAAAGCAATAACAGAAAAGCGTCTGAAGTGTGAATATTTGATCACATAAAGGTATCGCCTTTGGCTCTGAGAACTTGTGATGGACATTTTTCACTATTTCAGCAAACAATTAATCAAAAAAACATCGGCAGATTAACCAATAATGAAAATAATTGGCCCTAAACTTTATTTTTGCAAAAGCAGAATTTGTCTTTTAGCAACGTGAATACAGAATGCACACTGATTCAAAAGAACATCCTTGAATAGTGGAATAA
Organism: Amniataba percoides; assembly: GCA_037176925.1. Lineage (NCBI taxonomy): Eukaryota > Metazoa > Chordata > Actinopteri > Centrarchiformes > Terapontidae > Amniataba > Amniataba percoides. The sequence continues at coordinate 11,435,649 of JBAJHX010000031.1, read as the reverse complement.
AATTATTTTAAAAAATGTAGCACAACCAGCCACAAAGAGGATGCAATTATTACTGTAATATAAATAGACACAGAAGAAAATCTAGATTATTTAAGGAATAACAGTTTAAAACAGCAGTGTCTTCAGTCAATTAGTTTTTAAATGTCAACTGATTGATGTTAACAATTTTACAGTTTAGAGACAAAGACAGCAAATGCATTATCTCATCCAGTAGCGATTGGAAAAGAAGTGAAAGTGGTCTATGGACACAACAACATTTGATCAAACTACAATTTTTACATGTAATATTCACATGTATGTTCTGCCAGGCTGTCATTTAGGTTTGTTTGCACCTAACAGAAGCTGCATCGTCTGAGCAGATGAAGATGTGCACATCTTACAGATTTGAAGAAGCGTTTTTTTTTTCTATTGTAAAATGTTTAAACAATGTATTTTAATGAATGTCTTTTCTCTTAAAAACGACTATCCGCAGCAGCGTGCGAATCAGGCATTTACACTTTAGAACGCACACATTTTTTTGATGACCTTCATTTGTCACACGCATGTTGTTGTTACTACTTAACACTTGGGCGACACACGCTACCCCATTTTCCCGCTCGCGTGACCATTCATTTCCCAGACACCCCGACTGCGGACTAACAGTGTAATCTATGTGTCAGGCAGGAAGGGGCACTCAGTTTAAAGCTGATAGAGTTTGCCCCAAACAAGGACAGCCTATCATAGAAAGATTAATGAACTAATTTCATGCATGGCTCCTTGCCTCTGTCCTTCTGCGCTTCCATGTTCGACTGTGTGTTCAGCACCGTGATTTACGCCGTGTTCCGAGCTACAAGCTTAACCCCAAGCTTAACAATAATATTTCCCCTCAGTGGGAAAATACATAGTAAAATATGGAGAAGCGGAGTTTTAACCCTTCGCTCGTCGAGCCAAGGAGAGCATGAGGTCACTATGAAGAACTGCTTTGAATTTTTTTTTTTTCCCTTTGACTCTCTCACTAAAAATTTATTGTGCAGAATTTCAGAGGCTGGAAAACATATTTCATGGTTTAGAGAAGAGGTGGATGGATACAGGATTTATGTAGGGAAGCAGGGGATCTGCAACACTGCCAGCATTAGGAGGCATGCCAAAACACACACACACACACAAACATTTGAGATTTTAAGCTGCTCTGGTGGGACATTTTCACACCCGTCACCCTTTGGCACTGAAATGAAAATTTAAAAAAAAAAAAAAACAGTGGTCACTGATCTGAGCGTGTACATGTCAGGCAGGGTCTCGGTCACATTAGGCATTATGGACAGCTCTCGCGTGGAGTCGTGTCTAGACGCTCTGTTTCGTTCAGCGTGGTGGACTGACTGAAACCTGCATGTCTGCTGCTCCGAGGCGTCCATTGTGGGACCGTCTGGGCCTCTAAGAACAGCAGAGCAGAGAAGGCAGGTGACCTTCACGTCTGTCTGATGAGTCTTGCTTGTCTGCTCGGTTTGTGCCATTTTTCTGCGCGACGGAGCAAACACTACCCCATTAGATATTAGGTGCAATGCGTACGTGTGTGTGTGTGCGTGTGTGTGTTGCCAAGGGAGCGGGGTAGGTTGAAGAGAGTCAGGCTACGTTCAGAAAACTGTATGTCTCTTTATAATAAAGGGGGAAACCAAATTATGAAACTATGAAGCTATTTCTGTCTGCGCGAATTGGTGGCTCGTGCCATTATTTCATTTCGACAGATTTGAAAGGACCCATTAGAAATTTCCATTAAACCTAACAAAAAAACATCTCCCAAGCGTTACTGTGTGCTAAGTGTGGAATGAACTACTTTTTACATATGCCACAATGTACTATCCCGTAGGGAATCCCCCTATCTGGCTGCGATGATGTATTAACTGTTACCACGCCGCTCTCTCCAATTCCCTCAGATGGGAGAAAATATACCTTCCAATTGACTGTAGGTGCATGCTGATTGCTAACAAGATTTAACGGGAGCCCTGTGAATCTTTTATAAACCACAATAGCCTCAGAATGAAGACTAACATAATGTTGTATCGCTCTATCTCGCACTATGTTAACAGTCCTGACTGATTAAAAATGCATAAGGAATGTCTGGGACCCGTAAGAGGGCGGTTTATTTTTTCATGCCTCATCTGGAACAGGAAGGAAGCAGAGGATCAATAGATCTGATCTGGGCCCAGGGGTAGAGGCTATCTCCTCCACCTCCTCCTTGTTCTCCTCCCTCCACCCGTTAGCAGTTAAAAGAGAGGTTTCATGTTGTCTTGGCCTGATGACTTCATAGCTTTATATAAACACTTGTGCAAAGAGGCAACAGAGGGAAAATTCAAGCTCAACCACAACACCAAATCTGGAAAAAAAGGGGGAGCACCCTCCCCAACAGGAATCAGCATTCATTTCCTGTTGCTTTCAGACATTCTTAACATGGCTTTCCACTGTTCTCACCCAACATTTAGCACCCGTGAGCTTAGCCGGCGAAGTCGCGTAAGATCAGCACCAACTGTGATGGAAAGAGCCAGCAGTTCTAACACACACACCCAGGCCTCATTTCATGCTTTGAGAGGATATTATTGAAGCTGCTGCGGGTACAACAACATGCACAGGCTGTGCTGCCATGAAGAGAAATTACTGTCCAACAATAGCAGTAGGAGTAGTCATTGTTTTATATTGTGTCATGCACATAAAGGCGCCCAGCCTACACTTATTAGACAACATTTTTTAATGTGTAGCTTGGTGGCAACTGAAATTGCTTAAGTCAATCCAATTTATTTTATTTAGCCAAAATTCATGAATTTGCCTCAACACACACACACACCCTTTATCTTTAGACCCCTGATTCAGATTCAGAAGCAAAAACTTCCAAAAAGCTCTTTAAAGAGGGGGAAAAAGGGATGAAACCTTTGGAAGAGCAGCAGAGGGATCCCACTTAATGAAATGAAATGAATATTGTTTGTATATAAGTGCCGTTTTCCCCAAATTACCTAATGAAATTTGGGATTAGGGAACTTAATCCCTGGTCAGCGCCTTTTCCTCAGCCCGTCCAACCTCTCACTTAAGTCCACCGTAACCCGGCACCGTCCTTTGGCAAACTAACCGGGACTATTGATTGGGTCATGTATTACCCATGATCCTCCATATGCTGAGTGTAACACCTCTCTCTCTGTCCATTAACAGCCTTCTGAAGTTTCATTCATTCATTTACTTCTGGCAGCCGACCAATTGTGGGCATTGTTTTCAAGATGTATGGGGCATCTGTTGACATGGTCGTTAGTTACCATTTTGCCTGAGAGAAATAAGCTACTGTAGTATATCACTTGGCATTCCAACACATAAATGGTTGTGCGTGTAACATAATCTATCAAACTCAGACGAAACGGCGCGCTCCATCACAGCTGATGAATCTCTCGCCGAATAAATGATCAGGCGATGATGGAAGAAAGCAGCGCTCTGTACATCTTGTCAGACTTTTTAGTGGTGATAATTTCCTTGATACTGCAAGTTCTCTGATGAATGTTTACTTTCATGTAAGGCTCTTTGTGTCTCCATAAAATCTCTGCTTATTTGCATGTGAGGTAAAGAGGCTCCATTTTCATATTGCTGCTGTTGAAAACAGCAACAAACAAAGCATTTTAATTGAAAGATTACATGAAGCATGACAAGAAAATGAAGGAATTTCTCTGACTTTTTGGGCTGAGTCCTTACATAATTCATTTAATGTTTTCTGTTATCAGTCGAGAACAATTTAATTCAGAAGGATAAAAATAGTGCCTGACAAATGCTACTGTTTCATTATCAGCTTTTGTCACAATGTGTGTCACCTTTAAGTCTTACAGCAGCTCAGTTGCTCTCTAATTTGCACTGAATTAACCATAAATCCAGTTCCTAAACTGACTGCAGCTCTCATCCTGTGTGTGTTCATACAGGTTGCTAACCAGAATGCCCTCTGAGGACCGACACTTATCTTCCAGTTGTGGTTCTTACGTCAAAACTGAGCCATCCAGTCCTTCTTCCTCGCTAGTAGACACCGGCAGTCACCACAGTCCCAGCGGCAACTCTGACGCCAGCGGTGGCTACGTTAACGGCAGCAGCAGACACTCGCACGCCCTGGACTCCCCACCAATGTTCAACCCAGGCATGCTCGGAGGTGGCGCGGCCTGCCTACGCCGCTACGAGGAGTGCTCCGGCGGCGTGGCGGACGACTCGCCAATCAAGTGCGAGTACATGCTCAATGCCATTCCCAAGAGGCTGTGCCTGGTGTGTGGCGATATTGCCTCAGGGTACCACTACGGGGTGGCCTCCTGCGAGGCCTGCAAAGCCTTTTTCAAAAGGACGATACAAGGTATTTCCCACCTCTTCTTACAACTTTCACTGGCTCACCTGAGCTCATTTCTACCTGCACACTCTCAGTTTAACCTGAGAATAATTATATTTTCTGTAATTTCCCAGGTGGTTCAATATTCTGCAAAGACAGTGTTACCTCTTTCTGTAACTTCTGTCATAAGTACTGATTTTTCTTTATCATCTTAAATACTTTTTATTAGCCAGAAAACATGTTGGCCTGATAAGGAATCCACTGTCATGTGTTCCATGTGTTCCTCTGTGCTGGTATCCAACGTCTGCTCTTATGGGACTAATACGAGGTAGTGATTACGAGTCTACAGCAGGCATCAGTCCCAGCCTGTAAATCTGCTCTGAGTTGTGATTTTTTTTTTTTTTTTTTTTTTTGTGTTTGCATGTGAATCCTATGTCTGGCATCGACTCTGCCATGTGTGGCGGCCGTTCCAGAATAATCACTCGGATAGAGATAATATGCGGCAAACTGAGATGCAGAATTTTGAATTTTATCTGATGGATTTGTGTCTGTAGACTTGGAGTCAGACAGCAGGTTAGTGAGGCCTTGGCTACAGTTAGGCATGTAAATCTGAAAAAGGAAACGTTTTCTGTCTAATCCCTTCTGGAACCCGTTTCTAATTTTATTGTTAGCTGGCAGAAAAAAATACATTATAGCGCATTACAGCAAACATAAGGTAAGGAATGTGGCTGGTTTAATAAACATAGGTGGTTATTTCATTTGGTCGTCAGGGTAAAGCTCTCTCAAAGCTCTTTCGCCGTAGCCTCTGTAGCACTTCACAGGTGTGTAGGTATACACATCTTCCTGCTTCTGTTAGACACCACAAGTATAAAGCAGTGACTTTTCTGTTGACTAAATCTAACAGTATTTCTTGCTCTGCCACACAGATGCTCGGGAGTTTGTATTTTTGCAGATATAAATAAATATCAGTGACACATCAACAAAACAGCAGTAATCTTATTATTACCTGCTGAAGTCAGTGTGTCGAAGGAATCCATTCAGCATGTTGCAATATCAACATAAGAATATTTTTTAGGTGATGCTGAAAACACGCAAATGTGCAATTCAGTATGTTTAAAAGGACAAATAAAATGCAAAGAGTTGTTTCAACTGGAATTATGTTTAGTTTTGTCACTCAAAGGCTGCATGTGTCACAAACTGACCAGCAACACAAAAACAGACTATAGTGCTCATGTGTGACTTTGTGTTGTCTTGCACAGATCCCCCCCCTCATCTGCCTCTTCTTCCTCTCGCTCTCCTTCGTGGAGGACAGGCCCATAATGAACCTAATCTGTCCGTCATTTGTCCTGAGCCCCGGGAGTTTCAGTCAATAACAATCAGTGTTGGGTGACTGTAATTAAGAACCAAGCATTTCATTGGGAGAAAGTCGAGAAAGGAGGGTGGGAGGTGTGGATCTGTTCTTTGCCCCCGGGCCCCTCCAGCCCACACCCAAGGGGGAGGAGATGGGGGCCAATTAGAAGCTCAGGCACGTGTTATCGGTGCAGTAACAGAGGAAGCGGAGAGAGCGAGAGCGAGAG
>JBAJHX010000031.1:11344270-11427038 GCA_037176925.1 Amniataba percoides | reverse complement strand
TGTGTGTGTGTGTGTGTGTGTGTGTGTGTGTGTGTGTGTGTGTGTGTGTGTGTGTGTGTGTGTGTGTGTGCGCACACATATGTTGTGTCTTTGGCTGTCTTTCTGAGCCCGTTGTTTACCATTTTTGATTTGGTCTCCCTTTTCTGTGCAATAATTTTAAAACCAATTCCTCCTAATTGCTGAGGTGAACCTTTTTATGCCCACAGAATTAAGGACGACTCATTTTTCTGATCCTCCACAGGGAATATTGAGTACAGCTGTCCGGCCACCAATGAATGTGAGATCACCAAAAGGAGACGCAAGTCGTGCCAGGCCTGTCGCTTCATGAAATGTCTTAAAGTTGGCATGTTGAAAGAAGGTGAGTGTATCATCTGCCTGTTTTTGTTTTTGTCATGTTTTAATATTCATTTGAATTTTAATCGATTCAGGGCAGGGATCAACAGAAATACTGGCATCAATTTTAACAAGAATTTAAACATTTAGATCAACAGTTCATGAAAATAAAAATAAAAAGAGCATCAAAAGGGAAAAATATTGATAATTATATTGCTAATAATTTCTAATCCCTGACATCTGATTTCTGTGTTTTATTATAAATTCAGAATGATTTTGCTTTAAATGTTCTGTATGGGACCAACAAGCCAAAAACAAAACAAAACTACAAACCTGTTAAATGCAGTCAAGATTTTTTTAACCAAATTTTTTTAACCGTTTTTTCCTCATGAAGAGCTTGTTTATAAAGCGTTTTAACCTGCAAGCGGACAGATAAAGGAATATTATATAGGGTTTTACAGGAATGAAGAAAAAAAAAGGCTTATCTCTGTTTTAAAGTTATAAGTTAATAAGCCGGCTGTGGTTTGGGGGGGAGGCACCAGTTACACCCACCCCCCCTCAACGAGCCTCACTCACCTCCCCTCGTACCGCCGAGCCGTTCAGCGTTTAACTCAGACGGATGGAAAAAGCTGCTGAGTTGGATGTTCCTAAGACTGACTGAGAAGTGTAATAGTACTCTTGAAAAGCACAGGCTGTTCCCCTAAGACTTCCCTCTCCCCCGGGCTCTGGGTGTCTCTCTCCCTCACCCTCTCCCTCTCCCTCCCTCTGTCTGTCTCCCTTCCCCTCTCTTGCCTGGCATATTGATCCGCTAAATGCTTTCCGAACATCCCACCTCACTTCCTGCATGTGTTGTTTCTCCTCCACTGAGAGACCTTTGGGAGTACAGAGGGAAAATCTAGCCGATAGATTTTTTTCTTTTTCTTTTTTTTAAAAGGGAAGTGGGTTTTTTTTTTGTTTGTTTGGGTTTTTTTGCATTTGTATGTTTAGCTAGAAGAACTATTTCATAGTGATGCACAGAGTCTATCTTTGAGTTGGAGAAAATAATAATAATAGAATAGGGACATTCCTTAGGTGCTCCCTTGTGTTTTTATGGCCTCCAAAATGAATGTAATAGACCTGACCTTTTTTATGAAATGAACAACAGTAAAGTAAGTGAACAAAACAAGTTATTATACTAAAATGTAGCTATTTGATTAATTCTCCCTACATGTTGACAGTATTCGAAAGTTTAATTTTTAATATTTGGTTTGTAGCTCTACAGACAGAATAGTAGTGATCTGAGGTGTATCAAAACATTTCAGAAAAGAAAAAGTTCCCTTATCTTCCCTTATCTGAAATCCCTTATTTTAGGATCAAAGATGGCGTGTAAAATAGCACAATAATCACCCTTCAATTGTGTTTGATTGGTGCTCTGTAACATTATTGTTACAAGGGAAAAAAATTGATTTTGATGCACATTTTGTTGTTGTGGCAGTGTATCTCCTATAGACTGGACAGCGGGAGGAAGAGCAGAGGAAAGCAAATTATTATGTGTCAGTTGTTCATTGAATTCCACGTCATGTATTTCACCGGCACACGAGTTTCACTTACTTCATATCAGGGCTTCTCAGACTGTGAGGAGGTGCATGACGCAAAGATACTGCGGGGAGGTGAAAGGGACAGGTGAACGCCGGTGTTCTGAAAACAGCAGCAAGTTATTATAGTTCGGTCGTTGATTTGGCTCACCTGTCAGCGGTGGGAGCTCGCGGATGTGACACACAGCTCATGGAGGCAGTTAAAGTGCTGTGAAACCTGTGGCGCCCCCAATTGCTGCAGTCAGTGTCAAAATTTGTACTCCTTCTCTGAGCCATAACTCCTTCAAATCTGAACACACGGATATGACACATATATTTTTAGATTCCTTATGCCCTTATAACTAACAAAACTTGCCTTAGAATCATCACATTTTTAAGTTTCCTTCACTATGAAATTAATCCAGCGTGTACATCTATGGGTACAGTGCAAACAGGAACTACTAATAACAAATTTGGTGTACTTTTAATGCTACCAGTTTGCCTAAATGTCTACAAACATGGGGTAAACAAAATACAGGGCTTCTTCTTATAGGTCATATCTGACTAACTGACAAGCATTATACAGACTGTAATTTCAGAAACTATTTCAAAACACCATTACTGAATAAATTATAGAAATAAAATAAAGAATACTTTTTTTCATGTTGCACTATAATTAATATTTTTGTCTTTAAGGTTGAACAGAAAGTCAGATTTTTAAAAACCCTAATTTACATCCACCGTACCAACACTCGGGTTTAAAGTTCAGCTGATAGTCTATCCAGGATATTTGACAGGATATTCTTTGAGCTCCGACAGCATTAAAAAACCAGCAAGACTCCACAAGCGCAATGTTCTGGTGTCCAGTTTGGAGACGCATTACGGCAGGTTAACTTCTGGAGTTCAGCCCGCTGCCATCCGCACTGATTGCTTGATATATATCCTGACATAAAAAGCAGTGTTTGGAGAATTTGTTTATAGGCCCCACTTAGAGACACAACAGTCATAAATTTCCTAAAATAAAATCACCGTCACACAGTTTTGTTGTGTCCTGCCAGCACCAAACGCTTCTCATAATAGAAGCCAGCAGCGGTTAACTGCAATCTGTGCTGGTAACACAAGATTGTATGTCAGACTCTTGCTTCACATCCACTAAAACAGCCTCAGTGTGCACTGACGTAGCCGTGTTTGTTCATCCCAGAACCAGGGGTCATCCATTGTGCTGCCATTACAGCACTATTTATACATGCGCCCACTCTTGATGTCTTCATCCCAGCCCAAATATCTCACGCCGAGGCTTTGACTCTCGGCCAGCAAAAACAACGTCGCTTCAGAACTAAGGCTGAAACTATTAGCGCACACTTAGAGGAAAAACGGTGGGGTATTGTCTGTGGCGGGGAGGAATTTTGACACCGTAGCCTCCGCCGCCTGCTGCTCCCGAGATGCAGCATCGCAGCCGCGGCGACACGTGGCCCAGTAGGTGATTCTCTGAAAGTGATGGCATTCAATTAAAAGGAAAAAGGACACTTAATGGTGGCATAGTGCCGTGGCGTGGCCTCTTACAGACTTGCGGGGGGGACTTTGATCATGGAATCAGTGGGGGACAGCGGCTTGCCCTACTTCATGTAATGAGATCACTGTATAACAAGTGGCCAAGGGCTGGTCATGGAAAAGGAATAATCACAGTGTAATGTGAATGCAGGTGTCAGGCTCGAAGCAAAAGGGTGTTGAGAGATCTGCTCTAGATTTACCAGCACATGTTGCTCCGTAAATCTCCTCTTTTGACCCAGATGTTAACATTTTTCTGGTTAATTTCTGATGAATTTTTTTTTAACATCGCTCCCAGTATCCCAAAGTTTTTACTCATGTTACTGTGCGGCGGCATCATAAGACATGCCTCCCACTGCAGAAGATGCTGAGAGAACTTATGCGATCAGTCGTTCTAAAAGCGGCCTAATATTTCCACGCGGACCCTCTAAGCTCGGCTCTGAGCATGCCATCCTGAATTATAAAGTGCCAGCTGCCACAGTTATAGACCATGCACCATTGCTGGGCGGGTGGTGGTGGGTTGGGGGGGGGACCTCCTCCCTGCAACACCTGCCGCTAATCAGCTGACTTCAGTTCTCAAAACTGTTTTGGTGGCATCAGGTGTGTTTTGGTGTGTGGTGTAGGTCCGAGCAACTCAGCTGCTCTCAAATAGTCGATTAACATCGTTTAGAGAGAAGCAGGGGAAGCAATTTTATCTATGAATTACATATTTTTTATCCCTAATCAGTGCAAGATGATTTAATTGTTATGTAGTAGGTCTCTTTGACTGTCTTTTCTGCGTGAGTGCACCTTACCACCAGTTTTTTGTTGCCAAGAAATTCATTTCATATCTCGCACCTGAGAGGAAAATCACAGAGACTCTTTTGAAAAAACGTTTTAAGCTCGTCTCCTGATACGGCTTTACAGCAGAGCGCCTGGACGAGCTGCGGCGGGCGGCCGTTTGAGGAGACCGGCCTCGCTCAGTGACCCTTTAAATGTCCAGCTGAGGCTGATAAAAGGTCACAGGTCCAGTGGAAAAACCCTCACGTAATTACAACTCACGGAAGGTATGGTGTCAGTCACTACTGCCAGGAGTCAGTGCCCGAAGCTAATAGCAGCGCTAATAACCCCATAGCATTACTGTATGGTGTTAAATGATGCAAGAATTTTCTGGACTGGATTAGCTTTTTTTTTTTTTTTTTTTTTAATTGTGTTTTGAGTTTCTTTCCTGCTCAGGACAGAAGCCTTTTTTTTTTTTTTTTTTTTTTTGTAGTTTTGGCGCTGCAACAAAATCTGTGTAGGTCTCAATCAAGTAATCACATTATCATGTTGGCAAATTAGCATGTTTAAAAAGTATGTCCCATTGAAACAGTAGCACACGCAGCCCCCGCAGGCCTACCGAGTCTCTATCCTGAGTGAAAGTTTTAACAGTTTCAACAAAAGACACTTAAGCCTTCGCTCATCTGAAGCCGATGCTCGCCGGTTTTAGTGTTAGCATGGTGTTTCTGCGGTGTATTCTTTGCTTGCGGGGATTTTCTGACACCGCTGTAATGTGGTGGATGAATACAAGCTGCCAGACTATTTTGGCAACCCACACCGCTGTCTCGCCCTCGGCCCGACCACAGATAGGGATCAGCAGTCTTTCCTGAGCGAACGTGGCTACCGGGGTAACGTTACAGCCTTATTTTCCTTCAGCCACATACACAAAAGATTAGTAAAGCCATATCCAATATCACAGACTGTCAGGTCCCTTTCCAATCAATAGGCTTAGATCAGAAACCGATCTATACGCTAAGATTACATCATCAAAATAAAGAAATGGCGAAACGTCTATAATGCATGGGTGCCTTTTTAAGTCTGAGCCGATACATTTGAACAGCAGAGGTCTACAAAGCCGGCTTCCCTGCATCGTTCTACATCTGTGTGTTCAAAGGAGATGAACTGCAAAGACGGCGTGACCCTCTGACCCCCCCTGTGCCTCTCGATTTTTACTTGTAGTGCAAACTTGTCTATCTAACGGCATATGTATGGGGGCCTTGTTTGCTTTTTAGGGGTGTCAGAGTAGCTGGCAGACTGCAGCTGAGAGTCAGCGCCCACCCAGCGGCTCTGCGCTGGCCTGTCCTCACTGTCTGGCAGGTGATAGATCAGACACGGAGGCTAACACGCGTTCCTCTGAAGAAGGGGATTTAGCCAAGTGCTGACCTCTTTACAACCCTCCGACACACACATACTCACCAGACTTGCGACACACACATTCGTGCTCACACATGCCAAATGTATATCACCCATGACAAGTGGGATCGGACCTTGAGGGACATGTTTTCCTGCTACCACCCTTCTCCCCTTTTATGTCTTTGTCTCTTTTGCTCACTCCAGACGCGCAGCAATTTGCGCGAACACCACAAACCCAACGCCGGCTACGTCAAATACACTGGGGATCCTGAATCGACCCGGCCATCTCCAGCCGTGCAGATGTTTTCGATTACAGGCGCATTTGTGGTCAGCGTGGTTCTGTAATACGCAGTAATACCCCTTGCGGACACGCCGGCTCAGATTTATGAAAAGTGTTAAACATGATAAAGAGAGCGATGCCAGTGTGTGCCGTTATGGGAGAACAACTCCGGCTTTGTCTCGTCAGCCCGTCGGGGGTTAGAGCAGGTGGGATGCCATCCTGATACAGCATGTACCAATTTTCCTGTACCCTCCCTTCGCTCTCTCGCCGCAGCCCACCCAGACTCAGCGCAATCAAACAAAAGCCGTCCAATGCCTTTAGCTCTCTGCAGGCCCGGCCCTCAGAAGTAGCTCTGGAAGGGCAAGGTCCCTCCGCTCTGCGCACAGGGTGAGTGACCGTGCAGGAGGAGGGGAGGGGGCGCACGCTGCATCCCTCTGATTTTTCCCAGCTAAAATAGGGAGCTCCTAATCTCCCTTTGGCAGCGTGAGCTGGCCAGCCAATTCTGACACATTCTCTAGAAAGAAGCGCCTCTGACAGGTGAGGGGCTGAAAATAGTTGTGTGAGATACATACACACATGCACATGTTCATATCGTGACACACAAGCTTGATGCACACATGCAGGCACATTTGTGTTCTGCTCTATATGGTATTTCTTCTGTATAGAATACAATTTTTTTGAGACTTTTATTATTTTTATTCTTACTTTTATTTTTTTTCAAATACTTTTTTTCTTTTGATGCATTTTTTTTACAATGAGTTTCTGGCAATTGGATTTATGCTGCTTTTTTCTATCATTTATACAGTGTGTACAGCATATGGCTCACTTAAGTCAGCTCGTGTCTGCTTTTTCTGGGAATTTACAGTTTTAACATTAATAAGGTGTTAAATATTGGCAGGTATCATATAGGATTATTCCAGTGTCTTTATGTTATTGTTACTGTTTTTATGCTGATACAAACATAAATAAATACAAGATTCACTATTTCCTCACCAGAGCTGGACCATGTTGGGACTTTTATTATTAATTTTACAGAAAAAGTAATTATAGTTAACTAATTTTAAATATAATATGCTTCATGCAATTCCAACATTTGAATGAAATTCCTTAGTGAGTCTTCCAGGTGTTTGTATTGATGTGGCTTCATTATACATAAAATCCTGGCTACAAGCCTTTCTGTATAATTTTGATTTTTTTTTTTTTTTTATGTAGACATAAAAGGATGGCAGCTACTCTGCTTTTGTGCAGTGAGTAGGGATCCAAATAAAGAATAAATAATAAACACATAAAAGAATCAAATAAATCCACACAACACACACACACTCACACACAGCGGCAGCCACATAAAGGAAAACACGGCCGCTTCAATCAGGAATGTGCTTTAAGTTTGCACGAGTCAATAAAGATATTGAATGTGAAAGGGAAGCCGGGGTCAGGTGGCCGTAAAGATTGCTCCTATGCAAACATGCCTCATCGTCTTTCCCACACATGTACACACACACACACACACACACCCAAAGAGCAATGATGGCCTGTCAGCCAGTATCTTTGTGTTTCAGGCCGTCTCTTTCATAGTCTGTGCAAAGTTATGAGCATACTAATACCGTATGATCTTACCGAGCCAATAACATTCAGCACACACTTCTGCCTCCTCCCATTCCCCACGCTCTTTTAACCCATAACCTCACCCCGTCTGTCCATATTTTGGCTGCAGCTCTTTATGAAGGACCAGCAACTGTAAAAAATTGATCTGGATGCTTTTAAGATGATCTGTGCGCCCGCCACGACCCTCATGCCACCACCGAGGCATCTTCTGGACCCGATTATCTCGGGGCACGGAGGCTGCTGCGGTTCTGGGCCCGAGGTGTGGAATTTGGTGCTGACGATGACGCCCCTTCGTCCCTCCCCGGCCCTCTACAAGGGGCCTCATCCAGCTGTCTTGTTGTGGTCAGATTCTCAGTACTGTGCCGTATCACATGGGGACGAGATAATCCCACACTGGTCAGATCAGGTGCTGGCTGGGACAGACAGGGGCTGTCACGGAGGAGACGTACACCCGATGCTGAAAGGGAGAGACAAAGAGAGGGGCAGACAGACGGAAAAATGAGAGAAAAAGAGAAGGAAAAAAAACAGAGATCTTGCAGAAAACTGATACACTCAGCCAAAAACAGCAGCTTGTTCTGTCTTACTCCCCGGCCCTCCTGCTTTTTAAACATTATCTAACCCTTTTTCTCCCCCCCCCCCTCCCTCCTTCTCTGTCATTCTCTCTGCCCTCCTGCTTTGGGTCTCTGCCGTTTGCAGCACCGCTAAGCTGTAAACTGAAACTGGTTAGCGCTGAGCTCTTAATTCTTGTCAGCGTCTATTAATTATGGGCCAGTTGGATGTTCCAGTTCAAACAGCCCCCGCGGATCTTGGAATTCTAACTCCGGCTGTTTGGTCACTTGTCGCTTGTCGCAGCCACATGACCCTGCAGCCCGCAGCAGGGGAAACTCTGTGTGTGTGTGTGTGTGTGTGTGTGTGTGTGTGTGTGTGTGTGTGTGTGTGTGTGTGTGTGCGCGTGTGCGTGTGTGTGTGAGGATGGTGGTGCATGTCAGGGACAAAACCAGCAACAATTCACTGTCACTTTGTCTGACAAGTCTGCGGTGTGTAGATTTAGGCTGTGCACCTGCTTAATGTGCATTTTGCATTACACAAACTTATTGTTGCAAAACCCTTTGGTTACTGCACATCCCCTTTATTAGGCCTGTGTGTGTCATTAAATAGAGAGAAGCCACTGAATTGATTTAATATCTGGAGTATATGCGCACAGTTTCCCGAAGCACAATTTATAATTTTAAATTTACCTTAACCAAGAGTAATGATAAGAACAACTACTAAAGCTCCATCTATCGCAAACCCTGCTCCTAGCTGCCTAACTGACTAATTAAAACCGCATCCACATGTGTTCAAAGAACAAGAAGTCTATTTGCAAGCCTTATTGATTACTTTAAGGCGTACAAATGGAAAGCTGTGTTAGAAGAGGGGCTCTCGATTTAGCTTCAATCTGCCAGGCATAAAATGATCTCACTGTGTTTGCTGGGAAGAATGAGCTCCCTCTGGGCACGGTGGGTAATTAGGTTAGTGGATAGTCGGTGTCAGGAAATTGAAAGACCATCCTAATCGGATTCTTTTGTTTCCAGGGGAATCAAAGGAATTTATATGAGTCACTGGGAAATCTCACACGACTCAATTCCACTTGACCATGTAAAATCTGTTTGCTCTCCCTCAGTGCTCAAACAACTTTTGATACAAGAGTGTAAATCCAGCACATAAGGTGCGTCTGATGTAGCCCGCGTCCTCCGAGATGGCTTTCAAGATAATCCCAGATATGTCCGTTTGTATACTAACTAGATACTTACACTCTTGCATCTGTAGCAAGGAGGTATTGAACTGTCCTATCTTTAGGTAGAAGGTCAAAAATAAAAGAATTGCATATACAATTACAAAATACAAAATTAAGTGCTATGTTTTCTGAAAAGTTTCCTGAATGTGCTTGGTGGGAATATATTGTAACCAGAAAAAAAGCAGTTCTGGGCAAAGCTGTGGATGAAACTAAAGAAGTACTTGTCAGTGTTGGCTGTATAGGCTATTTATAATGAATGTAGAATCACCGGCATTCTTAAGAGAGATTTCTGACTCAGCAAAATGTATACAAAGACGTGTTATTATTATTATCTATATTTTTTCTGCAGGTGTGCGCCTGGACCGGGTTAGAGGGGGTAGACAGAAGTACAAACGGAGGTTGGACGCAGAGAACAGCGCCTACCTCGGCCTCACCATCCCCCCTCCAGCCAAAAAGCCATGTGAGTCCCGCAGCTTGGTTTTGTTTGTTTTTTTCTGTGTATAATCATGCTACAATCTGGTTAGTCTTTTTTTTTTACATTTTGCATTATAGTATATTATGACATGCTACACTATGTTTTAAATTAACATAAAATGTATTTTTTGTATATTATATATACATATATATAATGAATATATAATTTTTTTTACATATTTAGGTGTGTGTATGTGTATTTCTTGTAATTTTCTGTCCCAGTATAATCCAGCTTCTGCTTTTATTATCATCTTTAAAAATAAAAACCATCTGTACGTGCTGCTGCCTGAAATTGTCTCAACTCAACACATTTCTGTCTGTCTCTCTCATCTCTCTCCATTTCTGCACCCGTCCTTCCCTCCTCTCAGTGACGAAAATCGTTTCCCATCTGTTGGTGGTGGAGCCAGAGAAGATCTATGCCATGCCTGACCCCACCATGCCCGACGGAGACATCAAGGCCCTGACCACGCTGTGCGACTTGGCCGACCGCGAACTGGTCGTCATCATCGGCTGGGCAAAACATATCCCAGGTAGAGAGACGCGACTGCTAATGAATGACTGTGTTGTCCAGGGGTTCGTTTTTTCGGATCATATTGATCTTTTAAATTAATATTTCAACTATTTAATAAATCCTTTTTTTCTGTAAAGTCAAATCTTTGCTTTGCCAAAAATCAATAGATAAAATATAAAAATGTCATTATTTTTTCAATTTTAAAAAATATATTTCTTACATAGTCCCTTATGAGGTTTGATAACTGGGCTCTTCAAAAGTAAATTTATCCATTTTTGTAATAAACCTGCATTCGTACTGTAATTTGCTGAAACGAATACAGTATGAGATTACCAAAGTAGTTCACTGACTGTTGCACACATAAACACCCCCCACACACGCACACACACACACAGGATAATTAACATCTGCTACTCATATGCACCTAAGGGAGAAGCTAGTCCCATATTCTAAAATCTAATCAATAAAGAGCAGCTGAAACCTTTGATTTGACTGGGTTGGGTGGGAGAGTCTGGGGGGTGGAGGGGGGATCCGCCCCCATGTCAATGTATTCCATTTCAATCCCAGACTTAAAGAAAGCAATCCTCTTACTTACTTAAGGACACTACACAAGGCCTATTGTAAAATTGATTTATTTAGGGAAATACTGATGGATTTCCCTGGTCCTTGTTGACGGATTCTTAAATAAGACTTGTTATGCAAATGTTCAGAGATCTTCTTCTCTTTTCATCTCTATCAGTTGAAACAGATGCTTTGGCCCCCGGTATGTTTAAAAGAAGCGCAGGTTGGACTTACAGCAGATACATCTCATTGATCCAATCAAGTATAGTAACTGCAAAAAACATAACCAAAAAAAACACACAGGTGGCCAATTCAACTCAGTTCAAAATGATGTAATGTAGTGCTTCAAGAAGCAATTTACTGCCAGTTATTATATCGTTAATCAATTAAATGCCCATCACAGTTTCTCAGAGCTCATCTTCAAATGTGTTGATTTGTCCCACCAACAGTGAAAAACTAAATATATTTCATTTACAATTGTAAATAAAAGAAGCAATTCCTCACGTGAGAATGCTCGAAAGAGTGCTCGATGTTTAAGTTTGCTACTGAAAAAATTGATCTTATCTTATTGAAATAATAAAATTAACAATAATGCAATGTCATTTCTAAACTACTAAACACAGTAACATAGTAACTAATAAACATCCCACTTGTGGCTTATTAAGTTGGACCTTGTATAATACAACCAGCTGTTTTTCATACTGGTCCGTCCATGGTTCGCTGGTAGACTTGTTTTGTCATCAGATTTCCGTTTAACAGCTTAATTAATGCAATTTGGGGAGGTTGAAGGTGTGTTGATCCCAGGCCTGCCTTGGGAAGCTTGGAGGATTGACTCTGCAGAGACACAGGGGAGCTGTGCGATCTGATTAGGAGATCTGGCTTTAGACAGATGCTGGCCAGCGAAGTAATGGTGGATCAGCTGAGGACGAAAAGAGCACTGCTAACCTGATATTTTTCATACACCAAATGCAGTTTCTACAATGCGATTCTTCAATTTAATTACAGCTACAGGAGTGCAGAAATGAATTCAAGAAATTTACATACAGTCGTAATTTTGGACCTCAATCTCTGCTACATTTTCCGTGTATAACTATTGATCCTGTACGTTGTGAAGATCTAAATCCAGACCTGACAGAGTTATTAAAGGGGCATGTGGCACTCTGGGGACATTTTACCCGGGGCCAGCGGGTCAGAGTGTCACCAAGTAACGATTAAGACAAAAGGGGTCCCTACAGTTTAACAGTCCACTCCCACCATTACACTCATAGCCCAGTGAGCAAATGGCCTTAACGATGAGGTAATAAGAGTCATTACTGCAGATCGCTCCATTAATGTAAATGTCCTTCAACATCCAGATGTGGAGACCTGGGAGGAAACATGCAACACACTGAGTGTGTTTTTTGTTGAATTTGTTGTGAATAGCTGAGCTCAGGATTACTTAGTATGATGTGTTTTCACATGAACATAAGTTTACTTTTTCTTTGAATACATAAGCAAGTATGTACAAAACATGAAATTTGAAAACACATCGTGCCTTCAAGATGTGGAGATGTGGTTTTCCTGTGCGTTTGTAGCTGAAGTGAAACATGTCAAGAGGATGGCTGTAAGTCATCGCTGAGGCAGCCACCGATTGGATGTTACACACGTGCACGACATGGAAATGGAAACACATTCGTAGCACGGCCGTCAACGGGGTCAGAGGTGGCCACTAATTTGCGCAGCTGTGCAACACACACACACCATCTCAGACATGTAACTGCACACAACACGTGTAGATTTGTACCCCAGGCAACAGCATTCAGCGCCCTGTGGTATTTCACGTTCACTCAGTTCAATCGCATCGCTTTCTTCCTATTTCCTCCCTTTTTTCTCCGCCACTCTCTGCACCATCATATCTTTCACACGCACTCTCTGGCTTCCTTGTTCTCTTGTTCCCCTGGCTCTCCCCCTCCTACTCCTCCTGCTCGTATAGGGCCCTCTAGTCTCATTATTACCTCTGTCTTTTTATTAGGCCCATTAGGGCTCTTAGGAGGCCTGTAATGATACTAAATGAATAGAGAGTGAACTGCTGTCTGTTTTAGACCCAGCTCTCAATGACAGCTTCAAGCTTCACTGCCAACCGCTCAGTCTCTCCATTGTACTGAATAGAGATTCAATTACTTATCTGATCTGTACCTGTACTGTACTGTTGCATAGCCCGAGCACTTTTATTTCCAGCAAACAATCACCAACATCCCACTCAGTGTTGAGGATTGTGTGTATGTATATGTAGAAATAGATGCGGCGAATAATGTTAATCATGTGGTGCAGCCATTCAGTATGTCCTGTAACACGCTGGGTTGTTGTGTAGCATCCCTTAATCCTGCAACACAAAGATGAATTTATGTCCCCTATGTGGTTTGGTTTAAGCAACAAAAACACCACTATGGTTGGGGAAAGATCATTTTGGCTAACTGTTAACAAATGCACCATGTTTCGAACATTTAACTGAGACCAACCAAGTCTGGTGTGTCCAAGTGCTGTGAGTGCCTAAAAATAATATTGAGTCAAATTTGGTTTAATTTTTTTACATGCTTTAGTTGGGAGAGGGTGTTTATTTAATCCAGATGACATTACATGTCTTTCAAAATGTAGGTGCTATAGCAAATTAGTTAAAACACCATCCGACTGACATGCATGATTTCTGCAGACACAGCATGTAACTGAAGTATAATTACAAACATGGTGGTGCACTCACTGTGCTCTGTTGCAGAGAAAAAAATCAGTCTTATACGGTTTAAAATTAAGGCCATTATTTATTTATTTCATTTATTTATTTGGCTCCCCATTAGCCAAGCAAGCAAGCTAAACTTCCAGGGGTCGACCTATTACAACCTTTTTCTCTGTTACACGTTTAGCTTGCCAGTCTTTATACTTTAAACTCTTTTTGCCTGATTTCTCCTTGACTGCTCTTTGTGTTTGTAGGCAGACAAAGATAGGATGGTTGATAATAATTAATTTTCTTATACTGCAAACGAAACCTCTGGTATCTCTTGTCTCTGCTGTTTTTTTCCCTTTGGTAATGACAAAAAGCAGGAACAGAGACGCAGACGCAGACATTCCCCCATTTGCTCAATATTGTTTCATGTTTGGTCAAACGGCAGTAAATCAGTAGGGTGAAATATTGATATTTCATCAGGGGGGAATCACCCTCCATGGCGACACTTAACTCAGTCACCTCCGGGCGACGCACCTGAAGCTTTGGGGCGACCCCCGGGGAGACAGGAAGTCACTCCATAGCCTCAGTAAATTGAGTGGAAAGGGAAAAAAACACAGGACGGGGAAGAGAAAAGAATGATGAAGAAACAGAGGAGACGGCTGAGGAGGGCAACGCTCTCTCCGCTGCATGTGCAAAGGAGCATTGCAACAAAAAAGAAGAAGCTGAACACATACTGTAACAAAAGAAAGTTGAATTATTAACTGTATGAGTAGTTAATAAACACTCATTAGAACTATTTTTTGTCTAAATTATTACAACCTCCTTATTCCAAATGCACCTTAGAGGATTTAAGCCATTAATTGTCCCTCTTTTTGATGATGGGGATTTAATTCATTCCTGATGCAGACTACAGTATCTACATTCAGTGATCCCGTAGTCCCTCCATCCCCCCACTAAACGTGTACCGGATGTCCTCCATCAGCTGTCTGTTTGTCAGATCTGAGGCTTGGATCGATCCCCCTTTCGCATTTGGTGGACTGATTACAATCTACTAATCAATGACACCCCTAGCACTCTTTTCTCTCTCCCTCATTCTCTCTCTCCCCGCCGTTTCTCTATTTGCTTGATAAGAACCATCGGAAGGAGCGCCTTTTAAGTCAACCTGCCCCATTCCCATCCATACAGCCTCAGATTTAAGTAAGCAGAGTGGTGGGTTCAAGGCCCTGGTCAATACCCCCAATCACCTTCCTATTCACTATAGAGTGGTGAAAGGTATTGTGGCGGCCGAGGTCCTTTCAGATGTCCGTCTGTTTGATGTGCTGTGTGTAAATGTTAGAGCAGAGAGTTTATGCGTCGACCTCCAGATCTCAGATGAATTGTTAGAGTTTGCAAGGTTGAACACAAGAGACAAAAGCATCAGGAGGGTGTATATCAGGTGGAATATATTTGCCTTTATTCACTTGTGCTGGATGTCACATTTTCTGGATTGAAATCACATCATAATACAATGATGTCACTCTGTCGCAGTAATAATGCAATTGGTTCAAAGAGAATTCCAGTAATTGCGTTTATGACAGACATAACTTCTCTCTCTCTCTCCCTCATAACTTGAGAGTGCATGTCCACTCCAATACTACAGCTCTTGTTCAATAAACTTGAATAAACTTCATTCATCGAAAGTTTTTTGCTTTCTTGCCTTCATCAGGGTGGAATCTAGGGTTGCTTTTTATTTTCTTTGTATATAGTTCATCAATAAGTCATGTGACACACAATTAATTTATTGTCCAAAGCAACTGTGCAAAGAACTGCTCTACTGATGCTAGATGGTCAAGTCGCAACATACTGTAGATGTGCTTTAACTGAAATTAATATTCTTTTCTTTTTTTCTTTTTTTGTAAGAACAACCTGAAAACGTCCTGTTCAACTGGCTCATGCATGTAGTGCCCAATCCTAATCATTGATTAACTTTAGACAACGAAACAGGCATGAAATGAAAAATGAAGGAGGGAAAGAAGGAGGGAATGAATCCTGCTAGGCTATAAAAGAGTTTTGTCACTTATTTAAGTTTAATGAATAACTTCATATCATGACAGATGGTGACACAATCCAGAAATAACAGTCAAGTGACTGAAGCCACTTTAATTTTAGCCCATTCATTTAGTCAAATTTAACATCTAGAGTGAATTTGTCATTGAAAAAAAAAAACATTTTGTGTTCCTTCTTCCGTACCATGAGCAGAACAAGAGATGGTCAGGTTTACGAGGGGATTTGTCCTCACTAAGCGGCGTCTCATGTGCTTATGAGCTGGGCTGCAGCCGGACTGACTGTTGACGGTTAAAACTGCTTGGGCTCATGTTTCAAAGGCCTCTACACTTGACTGATTTATATTCTTTCCTTAAGCCACCACATACAGTCATCTGCCTCTGTTTTCAAGTCGGACTTCTCCGGGGATTACGCAGCGTTGTATACATAGCCCATAAAACATATGGAAGACTAGAGACGGCCAATTACAGCGCAGCGAGGTTAATAGGTTGATGTCAGGATATGTCATGTGGTTATATAGTGTGTGTCCAGAAGTACCTGGAGAAAGGAAATCTCCAAAGTAACAAATTTCCCTCTTACTGCAGGTTTTTCCACTCTCTCGCTGGCGGACCAGATGAGTCTACTGCAGAGCGCCTGGATGGAGATCCTGGTGCTGAGCATCGTGTTTCGCTCGCTGCCTTGCGAGGACGAGATCGTGTACGCGGAGGACTACGTGGTGGACGAGGAGCAGGCGAGGATATCGGGCCTGCTGGACCTGCACGTCGCCATCCTGCCGCTGGTGCGACGCTACAAGAAGCTGCGCATGGAGAAGGAGGAGTTTGTCACGCTCAAAGCCATCGCATTGGCTAACTCGGGTACAGTTAATCTCCCCGACACCGAACGTTGTTCAAACCCACAGAACCTCATTTTAATCTCTAGTTGAGACAATGACATTTGCAAATATAGCAAATATTTTCAGCTGTATATATGTGATTGTCGCACAATGTTATAAAATAATATTTTACTTCAACCTTAAAGCTTCTTAAAGTGGAAGGTAAAGGGAACATATAGGTTATACTCTAAAATGTACATTAGATTTATTTTGCTTTTTGGCACTTAACAAACATGGTCAACTTAAAAGCACCATCAAGCACTTATTTTCATCAAAAAAACATTTTCATTGCATCCAGTTGGGCAAATATGCTTTATTTTGCTCTACGAATGCGGAAGAGTGAGCTTGACAGGGTACATCTCTATGTTAAATCTCAAGTAAATCTATATAGTTGACATTTAATTAAAGCAAACAAAGAAATAAAACAAAAAAATGTCAAGTGATTGTCAATATCTGGCGAGGCGATCACTTCCACAATGAAGGATACCTGATAAGAGGGGACAAAAAGGTCAGAGGCACGGCTCTTTAATTTAACACTCCCTATGTATTGTAGTGTGTGCGCTTCTATATTTTAATTTGCGTGTACATACGAGAGCGTGTGTGTGTGTGTGGATGTGTGAGTGACTGTCACATTGCGCTCTCATTCTCTCCATCTCCATAACAGTAGCTGCCAGCGCGCCACAGCCGAGGGAGATATATTTAGCATTTCATTAGGAAAACAGGGGCTGTCAATAAAATGTGTTAAGTGGAGTGGAATGAGCGTCGGGGAGCGACGGGCCTCGTTTGTTCCAATGTGAAGATGCTGCGCCCGTATCGACAGTTTGCTTTTCATGAGGCTGGGCCTGTCCCCCCACTAATCAATGCCTGTTAGGAGTCTTTTCTCCTGCCTGACTGAAAAATGAAAAATGCTGAGCCCGGAGCTTTAGTCTTCTGATGACAAACTCTCCATGGGAGAGTGGAGAGAAGGGAGGATAAATGTGAGGGGAGGGCTGGAGGGTGATGGAAAGAGAGGGATGTAAAGGTAAGGGAGAAGTGTGAGAGAGGAAGGCAGGGGTTGAGGGGGAGGATCAGGGAGGGCGAGAGGGCAGCATCGGCTCGTTTGAACACAGTCTCGCAGAGCTTCGGCTCCAGGGGTCCTGGGGGTGTGACAGCTGTGGAAATTCATGGCCATTGATTTTGTAATTAGCGGAGTATCGACGGGATTGACGCCAGGCTGCTGACGGATTACATGGAAATTGTTTCTTCAAAGTTAGTTTTGCATTCCGCCCCTAACCTCCTTCAACACACACACACGTGAAAACACTCTCCTCGGTGTGTTTACACACACTGACACACATTTGAAAACATATTCTCTCTTCTCTCTCTCTCTCCCTCTCCCCTCCTCTCTCTGCCTCACACACACACACGCTCGCACAAGCCAAACGAGGATCAGATCAGTATTAACATGAAGGTTTCAAATGAAGAGCGCTGGAACACATGTGCGGTCCACATAGCCTAGTTAATTTCCCAAGATAGAAACGCAATTTACACAGAAGGCGACTGGTAAAAGAGACTTAATCAGTCAGTTAGGAACATAATTAGCCTTGTACTTTCCTTTTTTCTGCCTCATTTACATGTTTGTACACGGTCTTACTTCACTCCACAACTTTCGTGACACACAGCGGAGCCGATCCACGCTTCAATCAGCAGCCACGTTTGGTTTAGCTCTGGTAATACGGTGCGTTTAGGATGAGACGAGTCCATCTTATTCTGTTAGATTTACCAGGAGGGATTGTTTCAACTCAATTATGATACTGAATTGAATCCACACTTTGTTGTGCACTATTTTATCTATCAGTTAATGAACTCGGGATATGATGCATACACAGATTAGACCTGACAGTATGAGTCTGTGCAGTGAAATTGGCTGAAAGCAAACAACTGCTTGTCCATTAAAATGCTCTCTGTCAGCTTGTCCTTTGGAGGACGAGCCTGTTTTTTTTCTGACTTGTAGACTTACACATAGAGAGCAGGTTTTAATAAGTCTCAACTGGTTTTATTTTAGAGCCTATACATAAGGGGGCCAACTGCTCTTTCTTATGGAAATGAAGGCCATCTGCCGCCATCATTCAGCTGAACGATATCCTAGTAATGCAGCCATCTGAATTCATTAGCGGGGGGGGGATGTATGTGGTCCATGATACTGAAAGAAATGAATCTTTCTCCTGTCCCACCATATATTTATACAGACCTACAGTACCTCTGCCTCTCTCTCCCTAGAGTCCTGGCTACGCATAGGCATTTATTTAAGGAGCATCATTAACCACTAACAAGAGAAAACCTCTCTCCAAAATTGCATGTTTGTGAAGACAAGCTGCAGAACTTAAAGCTGCAAAACGCTGAGTTGTTGTTGCAGCTGTAGGTCTTTTGTTGTACCGCGGGTCAATAGAAACAGTTTTCATTTAATTTCATACATTTAGCATTTCACGTGTTACTTTAAATTAAAAACAATCTTTCTTCCTTCCTTCCACCCCTTTCTGCTCCAGACTCCATGCACATAGAGAATATCGAGGCGGTCCAAAGGCTCCAGGATTCTCTCCACGAGGCCCTGCAGGACTTTGAGGGCTCCCAGCATCCAGAGGACCCTCGACGGGCAGGCAAGCTGTTAATGACCCTCCCCCTGCTCCGTCAGACCGCCACCAAGGCCGTACAGCACTTCTACAGCATCAAAATGCAGGGCAAAGTCCCCATGCACAAACTATTCCTCGAGATGCTGGAGGCCAAGGCTTGACACCCGGGCCAGATATTTGACAGACAGCTGCATCACCCGATGGGAGGCGAGGGCCAGCCCGTAAAAAAAAAAAAAATTTAAGACGGTGTGCCAACTGACAGTGAAAGGATGAGGATTGGACTACTGAGTCATTTTAAAACTTTTAAATGGTAATAAACATAAAAGAAAAAAGGGACTTGAAACGGTTTTAAAAAGGGTGAATATCAACCATGGGATCATGATGATGTATATAAAGATGTTGTGTACAGAAATCAGGCAACCGAGGTCTTGTTATAACCAGAGACCCATTGCTCTATATCACCTGAAGCTTCTGTGAATTTGTTTCTTATCTTATTTTCATCTCGAAATGAAAGTGTGTTAATATAAATGTCCTAAAGAACTGTACGGCCACGTAGCCACATTCTGTGTTATTGTTTCTTTCTTTCATATTTTCTAATCTCAGTTGTTAAAGCAATAGTCTCTAACTGGTCTACATATAATATGTGTACTGTATATTGTGTGAAATTGCACTTGGGGGAGGGGAGAATTGTTAGACATATTCTTATATTCGTCATCAAAGAAAGAGGTACCCGCCGTGGGTGATGTAAGATTCTCGATTTCCTCGTGATATATTTACCTCGTAATGGCTTCATGGACACGGCGGTTGTAGACAACTTGGTGCTTACAGAAGGACAATGGTTGGCCAGTGATCATAGTTCACGAAGAGTTTGCACTAAGCATCTATGAATAACGCAGCAATAATGGGGATTGTACTGGCGAGCTCTTTCTGGTGGTTTTGGCTTACAGTGACTAAACTCCCTCCTCACACCTCTCTGTGTTCAGTGTCACACAAATATTGGCAACGAAGTATACTGTGAAAAATACACATGATAAGCTATATTCTGTGCTGAGAATTTTTAAAGGTAACTGTATGGCTCGGTTTAAAAAAAGGTTTATTTTATTCAAATCAGGTAAAAGGTAAAGAACTCAATACTAATGGCAACATCTATGCAATGTAATGCAATCTAATCTGCTCTTTAACGCAACCTGATCATCCTGCAATAAATACTACATCTGCAAAGTTTATAACCCTCAGTTTGTGTCAGATAGGTGCTGATTCAACTCTCTGGTGAATTTTCAGTCTGTAGTTTGTGATGTCGCTGTATTAGATTGCAATATATTGTATAGGTTTTGCTTCGTCTTGTTTCCACCCCCGCTTTGTTTAGGTTGTATGCTCAAACAGCAAGTGTCACTATATTGACATAATTAGTTTCATGGCACATAAGTTCTTTGTTTGTTTTTGGTCATAGTTATCTGTGATACCAAAGTCTGCATGTTACCCTCAGACATCTTAAGAGTTTTTTTTTATCCTGTATTTTGTTCTCAGTGTGGACTACAGGTTAAATATTATTCATCTGAAAAGGGAAACTTAAGCGTCAACGCTGAGACATATTTTACATGATTGATCCAAATAACTGAGACAAACCCATATAGCAAAGTCCTTGTTGTGTCTTCATGAATGGAAATATTGTGCTAAATTTCTCCCCTTTTATGACAATGTCCAACTTAGTTTTTCAAAATATATAAGCAAGGTCAAAACCTACCTATATGCAGCTGAAACTTGATAGATTATATGTTTCACCCCTGTGATACATCAGGGCATCAGTTTCAGGATGGCAAGTTTAAACATTATGTGTACTTTTTAAAATTACAGATTTTAGCCTGTTTGTCTCATTCATCGTTCCAATTTTCAATGGCAGGCTTTGTGTTAATGTGATACTATAACAGATTACTAAAGGTTTAAATATGTGACGACGACAATACAATGACACTTGTGTTTCTGAGAAATACTTGAATCACCCCCTTGACTGCAACTGAATAACAATGACAGAATATATCAGATTGACGTTCTGAATCCTCCACGCTTTTCTTTGCTCATTTTTAACGAAGGTGCTAATCACTCTGACTGGCTCTGTGTACACATCCACGATCTCTGACACACTGAGCTACACAAGCTAGTTTAATAAATCTGCATATACCAGAAGTGATAGCAGACTTTTATAGCGTATTATCTATCAATCGTAAACCAGTTGCCAAATTATTCAAAGAAAGCAATCAGAATAATGTGACTCAGTTATCGACATGATATCCTAAGACCAAGATAACACAATAATACATTAATCAGCTGCTATTAGCGTTTCAGCGAGACAGATATCGTCCCTTATGAACACTTTAATGTGTCAAGTGCCATTAGCTTCTGCCCAAACAAGAAGACATAAAGCCAAGAGACCAGTAAATACAGACGAAGGCCAGTTCCTACACTTGAAAGGAGCCCCACAGGAGCAGACGCTATTGATTCACTGTAATGTAATGCATAGATAATTATAACCCAATACAGTAGAGAATACAACTCCCATGATGCAATTCCCCAGATGTGTAACCAGCTAATCTATCCCCATTTGAAAGGAGGGATGTATCACCTCTGTACAGTAGCAAACCAAAGCATAGAGTCTCCAGATACTTTAAAATGAACACTGATGAAACTTCATTTTGAGTTGGTCAGTGAACATGATTGCTGTTATTTAGTGAATGTTATTAATGCTTATACCTTCATTGAACCATAAGCATCCTCTTAAGCCACAACGCTAAACCAGATGAAAATCTTTCCTCTTTTTTTGTTGAGTCGATACGCGCATTGACCTGCCTCTTTGTCAATATGAGACTCTGTGTGAAGTCTCACACAAAGAGGTGACACTGCTGTAACAAAGTGATGTTTTTCATATTACGATGGTTAAAGGAGAGCGTTTCAATGAGCCTCCATCAGCTGCTGCTGTTCTGGCTGTGTGAAGCGTTAATGAGCACGTTCTGGTCAACCAGACCAGGCAGGCCGACCTTCTCTCCTTCCTCTGACCAGAGTTGCTTCATGTTGCCTCCTCCGAGCACTTTGAAGACGGATGGCAGATAATCGTGTCTCAACTTTCCCTTCATCGCAAATTAATAAAAGGAAAATAAAAGAAAAATGCTTAATTTATTTTCAGAGTTCTAAAACGGTTCTACTGCATCCAATTAATTCTAATTGTCTCCTAAGCTGAAATTCTCAATAGAAATGGAGCAATTAAATTTCTGCTTTGGCTCTACCTTGGGGACAAGAGACGTTTTATTTCGGTTGACGGCGGGGAGGGTTTGTCTAAACCTTTACAAAGGCGATTTCATGCGTGTCTGTAATAGTTTCATAACAGAGCGATCACTGGGCTATGCAAGGCAAATATGGCCACCTATATGTTCCTTGTGTTGTGGAGCATCAGACTGACATTTAGTTGTGCTTTGTTTACAACGTGGACATACTGTACAGTGCTGTACACTGCAAATGTATTGTGCATATTTCACCGTACTATACTGTAGCTGCTGTGCATTGATATAACTAGGATCATTTGTTTAAGTTGCCCGTTTAATGAATTCCCCGTGATGTATGAGCAACTTCAACGCAAATTTAGAGCCCACCTGAATAGTTGTATAATATAAATCACTGTACTGAGTCAAGTGAGAATAATAAGTGAGTTATATTTGGTCTGAGATGGAACATTCTCTTGTTTTCTTTTCCTTTTCTGTGTCTCTCAATGCTGAAACACACACCCTGTGTTATCATCGATTTTGGTTATCAGCACAGCAGGACGTATAGCGAGTGAAGTAGTCTAGACCCTATACCTCAATCCTGTATTTTGAAAATTACACTGGGTTTGGAAACGGGCCATGGGTTCCTCCTGGGAATCAGTGGCACAGAAATAAAGTGACATCACTGACTGGGTATTAAAAAAAATGTAGATGAACCTACTGCAATTGGGGAACACATTCCTCGGAGGAGAAAGCTGCTCATTCGCTGTTCCATTTGCGGACTTATCTTATCTCCATGCACTCTGAGATGACGAGATTTACATAAAACACGGAGGAACCTCCCTGGCCGTTCTCGTCCGCGGTGTATAAAGGACCCTCCTAGGTGTATGTACCGTAGACATGTGATTACCCAAGAGGTTTACTCCCCTCAAAAGCAATATGTTAGCAATTGTGATGTATGCATCAAGTTAAAAGGGAGCTTTGGATCATTTTAATTATAAACTTACCCTATGCTCGGAAAAGAACAGGGTAGCACGCACAGTCCTGCTGAGACAAAGGGAGAAAATGTGATCATGTTGGAGCTGAGGAGCAAAGAGCCGACCACAGCTGGGTTTCACTGGACAGTAGTGTGTGGCATTTTCTTGTGTTTTTGTTTGTTGTGTTCATGCCTAATGTATCCATGTGTAAATATATGCTTTTTTTTTTTTTTTGGAGTGAGTCAGATCTAACAGTGCACTGAATGTACAGTGACAATAAAATCACATGGTTTATGTAATCACTGCAAATGATTTCTTTAAATATCTGCACATTACTGATGAATATGAGACCAATTAACAAAAAAAGTGAACTTTTTGAGTTTGTTTGGCTTAATTTATCTCCATGTTTGTCAAGATTACTAGGCCTTTAGACCAAAATTGGGGGTTGGGGGGTGTATTTTTTCCTTACACATTAAAATTATGCACTGCCTTGACATTACCTACAGTGTATATAAGACAGATATAAAATTAAGTTTAAGTTTAGACACACATAAAAAATGTTCTTAGGTTTGTTTTGTAATATGTCTATTTGCTGTAAAATACATACTTATTTACGTACACTTAATTTCATAAAAGTACACGTCTCTCTCTTTTAAACTAACTCTCACCATACAGCACCTGTATTAAATATAAAGTAAGTTTTAAATTATTTGCTGTAATGCAATATTGTGTTTTGCTGTTTTAAATCGTATATTTTTGTGTGAAAAGTCAATTCAACATTTCATATCAACAAAATAATATTCTTTATTTCATGCTGTCATCAGAGGCATCTATTATAATATATCCGGTGTTACAGTACAGCCTGTCCTGATCTCAGGATAAGAAACATTCAGGCAAACGGTGCCCACCATGACCAATCATGTATGTGTGTGTCTGTCTGTACATTTAGCAAGATGGTGCCTTGGGGTGTAACGGCATCCTCCTGCCCCGACTGTCAGTTGGTTAGCTGTCTGCACAATGTCCCGTTTGACCTTGTGTTGGCTACAACACTGGCTGAATGCACATCTGACACACTCCCTTCCTTTGTGGTGCAATCCTGTGGAAGTCATTTCATTTACTGGGCTTTCAACTTCAGCCAATATGGGGGTTGGGGGAGTAAGTCTGTGTTTAATCAGCCTGCCACAAACCATTCCCCTAAACAAAATCAACTATGATGTCCGGCGAAAAGATCTCTCAACAGAAGATTGAATTAAACATATAAATGGGCTTGTCACTTTTTCATTTTTTATTCAGTCTCTTGGCACGGCTACGTCCGCCACTTCATATTATTGCTGGAAATAACAACTGTGTAACTTGTGGATTGTTCTGCACAGTGTGTCAGCATTAACCAGTCTGTTAATATAGTGTGCGTGTCGGTGTTATCCGCACTTAGTAAAGAAGAATAAAGATGAAATAAAGAATAACTGATGTCATCAAGAAAAAAAAATCCTGCAAGGAAAGTATATAAAGCTAAAAAACAGAAGAAACCACATAATCACTCAACTCATGAACTTCTCATCAATGCAGCTCTTCTCTCAAGGGATTGCGGATCGTTTTTTTTTTTTCTCTGTTTTCAGTCGTGTAGAAGGGAATTAGGGCATGGCCCACTGTCCTCATAGTGACTTTCCGTCTTGTAAAACGTGTTTTATTCTCTTTAAATCGTCACCAGTTGTCAGGCCTGCCTGTGCTTAAGAAAGGGCATTGACACTGTCACACTGCGGTCTGTTAATCAGCCAACCTTGTTTCCTGCGTCTTTCAGAAAATCTATGATCACACTGTTAGTGCAACCTTGTACTATCACCACGGGCTTCAGCTCAGCTACCGTACGCTCACACGGCTGCCTTTGACTCATGCGAGGATTATTCAGCGGCTGAGGTGAGAGTCCACTGAGAATAGGCTGTAAAGTGTCAGTCATGGTTACCCAGAGTGGTGTTGTCTTAGACAATGTAACTAGGTGAAAGTGAGTGAAGGAGATAGGAAACCATCAATATGCTCCCTGTGTAAATTGAAGAAGGTCATGATTTATGGCTCCCGGCTACAGCGTACATACATGCTGAATCTACTCTTTTTTTTTCCCTCTGTCGCCCGGCTCAAGGACAGGTAAGGGTGCCTTTCTCCGCAGCTCATCCCCACCGCCGCGCAGTCTGTGGCACTTTGTGATGGACAGCCCTGAGAAAGGCCAGCGTTTTTCAAAAAGGAATTGAGCGCCATCTATAGGTAGCCACGGCGACTGAGTGACGGCACCTCCGGTTGCGGAGAGAGTGCAGGGAAGCAACTAACGATCAGATGTGCATTAAAAGTGGTGCACTCTACTACCTGTGACTCCTCGTGCACCTGCCTCCTTGGATTTTTCATCACCTCATCAGTCACGTCCGTCGCTCAGTCTCCTTTTACTTGGGGACTCAGACAGAGAGGGGGCAGCTGTGGGTTTTCTAAGGCCTCGCAACAGCTGCAAACCCCGCATGGCATTGCATCTGTTCGAGTCTTGCAGCATTATAGCCTGTATCTCAACTAAAGCAAGTTGCATTACAGTTCATGGTGGGGTTCTCTCTGGTCCTACCCTATTAACCAGTGAGCAGATGGAAATTATATGGTGGGGTGTTAGGCCTGAAAATGGACTTGCAAGCATCTTGCTGTCTCAGGCGCGCAGCTTAAAATGGGACGATTTAAATAAGGCCACACGAGAGAAATCAGGACTTGCCTATAAATTCTTTGGAGGTGGCACAATGAATACCACGAAGCCTTCTCCGAATCTTAAAGTTGATTATTTATTTGGATGATTTATTATGTCTGGGTGCCTCTGACGTTGTTACTTTGCCTTTGAAAAGGGAGCCAGACGTAACAAATGGTAGCGCTCATTAGCATTTGACCTCCACATTATGCTTTGTTTACCTGCTTCTCCTCACCTCTATATCTCCTCAGACAAAATCGGGGCTTTCACAGGAGGCTCCGAGTGTGACACAGTTTTGTTACTGGGCGGTACAGGTAAGTATCACATTTGCATTGCAAGATTTCTCAAACAACTTGAGCATGCAGAAACAAGGGGAGGGGAGAAAAAAAAAGAAAAAGGTGCTCTGCTCCTCGGGGACGTAGCCACTCCCAGACACTGTCGTCTAGGCTCTGGAGTCCTGACAGCTGCTTAAATCCCCGGAGATGATAGAAAGAAGTATGAACAAAAGTTATGGTAAAGAGTCACAGGCACATGCTGTTGTGTGAAGGGGAAGACGCAGTTGGGTTTGCATTGGAAGCTTGTCACCACTAATTGTTTATGGCCAGAAATGTCACAAAGGCTTGATGTAACATGGATTTAAGGTGCATGATTTACCAGATTCAGCTTGTCCAAATTTCCTTAAGTGGTAAAAAAAAAAAAAAAAAACTGTAAAAAAAAAAAAAAGAAAAAAAAAAAGAAAATGAATGAAAATTTAAGAAATATGAATATTTTTGTGCTGCCTCCTGTCAGGTTCATTCATATAGCAGACTTGGTGTAAGGTACAGAATATATCAAATCAAATGAAAATAAATAAATTAAATGTAGCTGAAAAATGTCTCCGTAAAAAAAAAAAAAAAGAAAGAAAAAAATCATTACAATTGCAATTATATGCTCTGTGCAATATTACCATTTCCACGTTTCATGGGCAAGCAGGTCATGCAGGCGTGTGAAGAGAGAATCATAAGCAACAAGTAATGGTAAACTGGCAAACGTCCACAAAAACACACCCAGGCACCACACACACACGCACACACACACACATTATATTACCAGACCGGGGGGTGTGGCAGGTAGCTGTGTGTGCTGAAGTTAATTGCGCAACGAGAAACTGTTCTCTAATTTATTTCTCGCCTGTCCATACAAGAGTGATCATGAAACCCCATTCATTTCACAGAACACAATTTTCATATTTAATGAGCATGACTCCAATACAATTACAGTAATTAGTCAAATCTCACTCACGGCCAATGGAGCTCGCCACCATTATTAGTGGATCTTATTAATGATGTTGCACATGTGGTGCTCATAGGGTAATTGAGGGCATGTGTGGGTATGGGAACAGGGGTTCTGGGGATTGGGAAGCAGTGGTGGTGTCAGTCTGTTTGCTGTCTCTGCTGGGCCTTATGTTAAATGGAGGTCTGCTTGATATTAACTTTGAGATGTTTAGACATAGTGGCAGGAGGTGCTATTGATTTGACAACTTGTCAACTGGTTGAAAGGTGTTTTTTGGTTTATTTTTTTCCTTTGAATAGGTTGAGCTTGAATTCCACATGAATTCAGTTCAGTCGCTGAAGTTGGAGAGATGCAGCCGTCTGTTGCTCTGTCAGTTGACCTGGTAGTCTGTGTTTTAGATGCTGCTTTAAATAATTGCATATCAGCTCACAGCATCACCGCTGTGCTCCGAACCCAGGAGGATCTCACAAAAAGAAAAAAGACTAAGGGAGACGCTGGGAAAAGAAGCCCATTTACTGTGAGTGATGATACTGCAGTGTCTGACATTTTGGAGGTTTGTGGAGCTTCTCTTTCCAGACTGATCCTTATTAAAACCCATAGAGCTGTGTTGTATCTGCAACAAGCGTACGCAGCAGCAGGTGACGCATCTCCCACCAGCGTTGTGTGCAGATTTTTCCCCTCGTGTTGTTGCAGTGTAGTTATGAGGAGGTGATTTTAATATGGATTTAAAAATGTGATGTTGCTTTTAGAAATTTAGAGAGACAGCAACTTTTTACATTTTGTCTCTCAAAAGACGCTCAGAAAGGTAAAGGCAGCACTTTGTACACACACCATGTTGTCTTATGTAGTTTCATGTGCTTTGAACCAGTTAGAGTCAGGATGGGTGTTTATAAAGAAGCAATAATTCTAATCAAAGAAAAGTGACTTAATGGCCTCTTATCCAATTAGGGGCAGTGTCACCGCTGAGTTAATGAGTGTGACGCCGAAACAGAAAAACCTCGATTAACACAACATAATTAGCGGAACATGGTGGAATTAGACAGCAGCGATGACAGTGCTTTGGTGTTTTTATAATTAAACACGGGAAAAGACAACAGTTAAGCCACATCTTAAAACCCCAGTCTCATTCAAGCCAGAGAGGACATGTATTGTTTTTGGGAAAGCTCTCGAGACGGCGCTGCTGTCGTGTGAAGTTTGAATTACAGTTCAAAGACAAGAGCTGAAAGTGAGGGAGGTCACGGCAACAATGTGCCGTGTGGGTTTCAGGGAGGCCTGGAGGACTCGCGCGCAGCTACAGAAGGTGCCATGTTTGTTGTAGAGGGGTGGAATTACATCTATTGTAAATTTCACAACAGTGTTTCTGCCTTTGCTGCTCAAGAGAAAACACAAGGGCTTGGATCGTGAGATTTAGCTTGGAACAGATTTGCGGCACAGATTAGAGTTCCATATGGTGGCATATTTCTGCCACCATGGCGAAACACGAGCACAAAAACTACATCTATTCTTATTTGTAAATGAGCAAGCGCTTTCTGATATAAAGAGTGAAGCTGATGTGTTGATGAAGAGACAAATGCTTTATTTCTTTTTAATTTTTTTTGCAGCTGTAATTCCAGATTTTATGTGCGTTACTCTTTATTTACTTTAAAGCGGCTGTGATGAATGTAGCATGTCTTTAGTGATCTCTTGGCGTTTTCTTCTACTCATATTTGTGGTTTAGGGTGAAACTTACGGACTGCGAAGACGTTCATATTTTCCCAAAAGATTAACTATAATAAGGTTTGCGTTTTTTCTTTTAATCTAGTACGACTAACAGGTCAAAGTGAACATTTTGCCAAGGTTTGTGACCAAATATCTTAAAAACCCATGACATTCCCATCAGCTTCAGCTGTACTTTGTATTTTCGTGCTAATTAGCAAAGCGAGCATGCCAATACACCAAACTGATGAAGAAATAAAAAATGCTAAACATGGTAAACCCCAGCAACTAGCTGGTGAACATTTAGCAGCTAAAGAAGCAGATTTCTTTCTCAGGAAATAGTTGAGACCAAAAAGAGTCAAAAAGAAGAGTGACTATTTGACCTACGTTCAATATGTGGGAGAACACATGAGTGAAAACTGATGTCAATGTTTCACCACGTTAGCT
Source organism: Amniataba percoides (assembly GCA_037176925.1). Lineage (NCBI taxonomy): Eukaryota > Metazoa > Chordata > Actinopteri > Centrarchiformes > Terapontidae > Amniataba > Amniataba percoides. Next base: position 11,397,672 of record JBAJHX010000031.1, on the reverse strand, counting down.
TTATGAGGTGACAACATGTCGGTGTTATAAGAGCTTGTTGCACTGCCCCCATGAGGCCAGAAAATCAATCGTTGCAGGTATAAATAATATTGTGAAAAGAGCTTGACATTGACATTACAATTCACGTGAATGAGCAGTTGACCTGAAGGTGTTTCAGTTGTTTGTGGAAATTAATTCTCGCAACACAGTCTCGTTCAGGACTCGGTGCTGACAGCGAAGGGTTGTTGGGATGCATCTCAGTCTCAACCCACCGATTATTCGCGCTGCAGCATACTGGAGGGCAGGCCTTATTAGTGATGTGCTAATGTGACATTAATTGCTTTTACTTTTTCACTCCATTAAGAGGCTGCTATCTGTTTCAGGAGCCTGGCCAGATGGTTTATCGGCTCTGCTCTGGCAGCGGTGTTGCTAATGGACTGAAGCGCGGAGCTGTAAAATAACGACAGCAACAGGCGACCACGAGAAATGCCCATAATTGAACTGCGAGCGTGGAGGTACAGCACACCTGTCACATTTTGCAAATCAGGGCAGCTGATTTGAAAACTGGGTTGTTGTTTGAGTCTTTTGCTCAGATACTGACCTGACAAAAATCAAAACAGAAGAATAGCAGAGGAAAAAAAAAAAGAAACCTTTGACCTCAAATAGATTGTGTCTGTTTGTTTAGAGTATTCTTAAGCTTTTGCTGAAGAGCAGTGACAAGTCTTCATTCAAAATATCGGCAGCCATTGACTATATGCTGAAAATAAGGCCGCTGCATTGAGCAGTAAAGCCAAGACCAGGGTCAAATGCTAAATAAGAGGAAACTGGCACTAGAGACACCCAGGGGAAACCTCTTCCTGTGTGTCCTTATTCCCTTCCTCCTCTGTCCTTACTCTCCCATCCACCACCCCCATACCTTGATGCCAAACCTCCATGACCTAGGCCAAGATCAATAGCACAGTTTAAAGAGGATGGACTGTGTAAATAGAGACGATAGATCCTGCCGATGAGGATGCCTTGACCACTGATGGCCTCTGACGGATGCGGTAGCATTTGATCAAGTCTAACATTGATGGCTGTCAATACATTCGACACAGAGCGGTTTGGACCCTGCCGGTGGCACATCAGGACTATGAAATGTGTAATGGTTGGGTCCAGAAGTGGGTGGTCACTTTTTAGATAATTATTGTTTGAGTGTTACAATCGAGAGTGAACTGGGGCCACTGGGGATCTGGAGTTGCAGGAAGCTATTGGCAAATCCTGTTCACCTTGGTCAGTCCAGAGTGGCTGGTGTATTATTGCTTCATTATTAAGTATTTTGATAGATCCTCTGCTCCAGCTTCTAAATTGTCAGAAATAGCAAACTACCCAGTTAAGATGCAGATCTAAAGCTTTAAGTGTATAAATCAGTATCAAATGTTTAAGACGTCATCTTCATCACTTTTTGATGACAATTGTTTTTCATGTACGAGCACGATAAGAAATCAGTCTGTGTTGCATGCACACAGTTCTTTGTGGAGATTAAATTAGCTGTTACCACTTTCCACAATGATGTTATGCATCAGGTTGGAATTCCCCAAATAAAATCTGGATGCCATGCATTTTCAAAAGTGATTTATTATAAATAAAACATTTTTCTGCATCTTTGAAGACCCGCATTAGCATATCTCAGGCATCAGCGTTTTTGTGCAATATCCCTCTTTGCAGCAGTTTTAATGGACCACATGTATGATTATTTACATAGTTTACAGCTTTTCAGTTAGATGTAATAATATTTACTGGACTAACCTCCAGTTGCATTAATAAACTGGCATTCAGTGGGCCAAAACTGGACTTTCAAATGAGAACATAGTGGAGGTTCACATCAGGCTTTTCGGTTAAGAATTGTCACCCTTTCTGATATTTTGACACCAGGAGAAGGTGCAGTGGAGGATTTTATGCATTTAATAGCAGCCAAATGACAGAATCAGTTGCATATTTAAAAACAAACTTATAATTAAGATCAAATGGATCCTGGAACAGAAACATAATCCGAAATCCTCCTATTTTTTGCTACTGTAATCTTGTTCGGTCCTTTTTAAGCTTCCAACAAGCACCAATTAGAGAAGCTGCAAGGTGCAAATGTCAGTGTAAGATGAATTGAGTGGATGCAACCCCTGCAGTGTGTAATCACAGTCAACTACTGACTTAACATCTGTGTGGCTATACCATGTGTTGTGGAAACTACAAAATTCTTGTAAAATGTAAAATGTGTCAAGCTGTTTAAAAATGAAATAACGAGTATGCCCTTTTCTAGTTTTTGTTAACTGTTTGTTACCTTAAGAGTTCTCCGACTGCTCAGCATTACACTCCTATAACATCGTCAGAGTGGAGAGGTTTAAGAAAAAAATGAGCGGTGCAGCAGAAATATCAGATTTTTTTATTACACACATTCACAATCTGGCATCTACATTAACCACAATGCAACGCAACTACATACAGTTTAACTGAGTGAGTTCACATAGGCCTTTTGAATTCACTGATTTCACACCCCCAGATTGTCTAATTTCAAAACGGCACTGACGTCACTTGAGGCGGTTCAACCAAATGGCAACAAAAGGATTTACACAACAATCTTCAAAAATGCAAGGATACAGCCTGCAAGCAGACTTTGATGTGTAAATTGGTGGCATTCCCTACTCATGAAGAAACAGGCCAAATAATGTAAGCTACATCAGCGTGTAAAAAATTGCTGACCTAGTACCTTGATTGAATGGGTGAAGTCATGGTGTAATTCATTCCTGCAGCATAACTGTGTGCAAGATTTATGTTTTTTGAATGTGGAAACCAACCTCTTTTACACTTTTGTATAGACCACATGAGCAGATAGCATCTGGCCATCTGAGCTAATATTTCTTCAGCCAAAACAAAAACATTACTCACCTGCATTTACACAGCGTGCATATCCAACATTAGACTTTGTAAATGCAGAACGTGTTAGTCATAATTCTGCTTATCTCACATGTGTGACAGCTCACATTTTAGTATATAAACCAGCCCATTACCACCCCTGTAAGTTATATGCAACAACACAATCTGCTGAACCTGTAGCCGGCCAGCTGCTCATATTAATCAAACAGCCCACTTCCCTTTATGACACAAAGCAAATAGTCATAAATGCTCTTATCTGCCTTTCTAATAGTGTGGACGTTACAATCAGATTCATGGTGGCATAAACTATTACATTTCATCTTTATCATATCGAACAATCACTTCTTTTTCATGAGCATCGTTTATAACCGCCGGACAGCTTGTTGCGTAATGAAATTCAAAGCAGTCTATCGGCTCGGGGGATCTCCCACTCTGTTTACTTATATTTACATATATTTATGTGGATTTTGTTTCCCCACAACAGGCAAACAGGCATGATGAATGTATGGCTGCGTTCCCACGGGGGACATGTGGCTCCCTGCAGAACGGATCTGTGGTCAGGCAACTTCCAGCTTTCCTGTAAAGTGCAGAGAGCCTCAGTCTGTGCAACATTTCATTGCAGTGGAGCCTCTTCATCATCTCAATGCGCGCTGACAAATAAAAACTTCTTCAGTGCTTTGGAAGGGTGACATTATTACACCAATGTCTGTGCAAAATGTAGCAATGTTTAAATGACTGACAGATGATTTAATCATTGAATAAGCTGAAAGAAAAATATATGGAAATTCTATTTTATTCTAGCCAACAAGGATATTAAACAACAGCTTTATAGGAAATAAACAGTTTATCAAACAGGTGAAAGCCCTGCAGTATTCTGCACAATCAAATGTGAAGGAAATTTTTAGACCTCTGCTTTGTATACTCCCCCTTTAATTTGCAGCACTTTGATTAATCAATTAATATTCCTTTCTCAAGGTCTTTTTATAAACCTCATCATTAATAAAAGCAGACATTCAATTAGCAGCCAAATCTTGATTGCCAATTTTGTCATAACAGTCTCCCTTTCTACGCCTTTTCTTTTTTTGGGTTCGTTATAGTTGGGAGTATGGTGTGGGTAGGAAGAATTAACTAATTTCATTAATCTAATTGTCATCGCTTTCAACCATCCCACTAATAAGTACAAATTAATATGATTAATCAATTTGACGACATAAACTCATTCAATTACAGTTTTTCAAAGGCAAGTGGGTGTGTTGGGGTGATAGGGAGGTGCGGCGAGTGAAGGGAGGTGGGCAGCCGAGCAGCTTGCTCTGTGAGGAACCCAGCCCACAAAATTGAAGTCAAGTCAGGCAATTAGTCATTGTGAATGATAAATAATTGGTGATGAATTGTGGAGGGCAGATACCATACTAACTAAAGTCTTGTTTGATTCTGTGAAATTTAGTCCTTTTTTGTCGAAAAATAACCAAACCATAGAAAGTAAATTATTGGCTGTTTTACTATTTTAAACCAGATTGTGTCTTGGGCCATAGAATGACAAACAAATGTTGGTTTAGATAATGTCGATAATTAAAGAGATAATTAACTCACTTTACACAATTGAGGGTTTTTACTAAGTTAACATTTCATTTTCATTTTTGTTGAGCCAAAATTAGAGTTAGTATGAATTTGTCTCAGTTTGCCTCAAAATCCAATAAGTTGTTTTCTTCTTTTTTCTCACTTCTTTAACACAAGTGTAGTTTACTGTTATAAATGTATTACAGGGTTTATTTTACTGTAGTGTTTTACATGGAGTCCTGGTTGTTGCCCAAATGTTTGTAGTGTGGGTGATATGGTGATATCTTCTATCACAGTATATGTCATTTTATTGTGGGTATGTATTGTATATTACTAAAGTATTTTGGGGAAAATGAACTGAGGAACAGTTTATAGGTGAGAAAAAGAGAAAATTGTATAGTTCAATCTAATCTATCCCTGACAAGTAAAGTTACTTTATCACATTGATGCAAAAAAGAAATAAAGATCTAGTTTTTCAGTAAAGTATTCTTTGTCCACAATGTGCGAATGCACCAAAAGAAAATGATAGATAACACAGCATGAGATGTATGGGAAAATTTCACAATTTCATATTCAGTTTATTGTCATAAAGCCCAACCCTAATTTTAATATGATAGTCTGTTTTCACAGCAGACATTTTGACTTGTCATTGTAAGAAAAAGTGTTGCAATAGCTCAGTTCTGTTCAAGTGTCATGACAGTGTGACAGTGAAACAGCATGAACTACAAGAGGACTCCGAAACTGAAGCAGCTAAATGGAATTCAGCCATCAATCATTTTATTATTCATACTGTGTTTTCCTACTGTGACAGGTCATAGTGTCTTTTAGAAAGAGGACTGCTGAATATGTTTGAAGCAACAATTATTAAAGCTATAACATATACAGAAAAGCAAACATACAAAGCTACATTTGAATACCAAACTACACAACACAACCAGCATTTTCAAGGTCAATGACTTCAATGATTTTCCTTTGTATTCCTCCCCGTAGCTGTCCTAATTCAAATTAGGCTCCTAAATAAGATTCAAATAGCAAGAACTGCGGTAGATTAACTAGTCTGGAGCATATTTACTCGGAGCAGCTGTCGGGATTTTATTTGTATATTTCAGATGTACTGTGCTGAGAGGAGGATGTGCTGGCGCAGCACTTTGGGTGATGCCCTTTAATGTGCTCTATCTTATCAGCCCAGCATCACCCCTATTCAAACCAGTGTCTGATTGAGCAGCGTGATGTTGTTTGGGTCTTACATTGGGGATAGTTTATGGAGGCACCGTCTCTAATTTGTGAAGTGAGGTATTATAGAGGAGACAATTAGACCGAGGTTCGATTGCCGTACAGAGGCTTGGATGCTGACAGTCAAGAGAAGGCTTTCAAATGTCATACCAATTAATCTATCCAGCCATCAAACAATATTCTGGAAACAAAGTCAGGGGGGGCGATCAATCCGCATCACTTTTCTCCTCACCGGGTTATGGGAAAATTGATTTGTCAAACAAAGCATTTTGGAAGCAGTGCATGGACTTGTTCAGGATCCATTAGCCTCCATTGAGCATTTTGTTTAACATAGGATTTTCATCACAGAGAAAATGCAGTGTCCTCAATACTGTGAGCCACAACTTTACGATTTCTGATTTCTTTGTTCTTGCTTAGAAAGCTTTAGAAAGTGCTGATGAAGATTGAGAAGGGGGTTGGGGGGGGGGTGTAACTTCTAATGCATTTGAAAATATTAGGCTGTTGTTTTCGCTCGTATAGTCATCACAAGGAACATGTCAAATGGTATTAACACGCTTCACAAATGAACAGTTTAACAATCAGGCCCCACCCATCCAAAAAGCATCAGCCATTAATCCCCAGTATCAGTATTATTGTACACTGTGGGGCTATCCTGCCATCCTATACAGCGTGGCTGCCCTAAGCTGTATCATGAATTCCCTGTGCAGTGTATTATTCTAAGGCAGAACTGTATCACATTGTGCCCGTCATGCTGTTTTAGAGGGGAGAGAGCTTCCTCTATGGGATTTCTCCCAGCCCCATCCCCTGATAATGTATCTCTCCCTAAAGGCTAGGCCTCCGTGACCTTGTCTTATTCATCGAGGGCGTCTTAAGCGAAAGAACTGAATCCTGAATGGGCCATTTCCCCTCTTTTAACACCCCTTTAATGTCATCAGTGAAATATGAAGTCATTAGGCGATATTAAAACACTGCTGACAAACTAATTAACGGGAGACATTAAACAGGACGGGCTTGATTAATCCGCTTTAACGATTCTTTTTAAGTGGTTCTGGTCAAAATTAATACAGATTTACTGGTGATCTTAAGAAAAAAATACTCTTATGTGTATCAGACCTCAAGGGCAATCTAAAGTCACTGGTCTTTTACCTCCCACTGCTCTCCCTCCTACCCTTCCTCCTTTGTTGCTAAAAACCGTCCCTGGTCCCTGAGACAACAAACTCCTGTAAACTGTACCAGTGCAAACACTGTGGGCCTCTCCTGAAAGATTCTTCATTCATTGTTTTATACTGACTCCACTGTAGTTGGAGAAGTTACGATATTGTTGTTAATTTAAATCATATTGTTCTTTTTAATTGTTAATTTCCCCAAGTAGGATTAATAAAGGATTCTTCTTTTTAAATGAGCACCCCAAGACATTTCCATGTCCATGAAATGTTTATGGAGCTGGGATTTTGTTGGAATTAGTAACTTGGATTACAGTTGTTTTATATATTATTACCATTATTATTGGTTCTGTTGTTGTTTCATATGAGACACAGACCATCACAGATTTTTTTTCGACAGCCAATGGGTCCTTGATGAGTTTAAATGTCTTTGTAAATGTCTCCCTCTTGTGGTGAAATCACAAACATGTTCAGTGAAGACCTCTAAGCGCGCACACACACACACACACACACACACACATCCTATCCCAATCCCACTGTAAATCTCATAGCTAAAGGGGGTTTTAATAGAAGGTGTTTTCAAAAATGGGATTCTGAATGAATAATTGTTTAGCTTGTACTTCTTGATAAACTTGATTTTGCAAGGTAAGGACTGTATTCATAGATGTGCTTTTAAAGGTTAAGACTCCATATCAACAGATGGAAGAATTATGATCAAGTGTGTATGTTCACACACCTGAACAATAAAGGTGATTCTGAATTACCTTCATAAACTCACTCTGTTAACTTAATCTTTTTTCTTGTTTGAATGTATTGTTTTGTTTTGCGTACGTTTGGTTATTGAAATATGTCCAATGAAATAACAAGAAATGGTTGGTACTTGACTATATTTGTATATATATATGAACATACGAGTATAAAAAAATAAATAAATGAATAAATAAATAAAAGTGTAACGTTCCCCGGAAGTGGTCATCTATTAACACGTGACGCTTTACGTCATTAGTGTGTTCCTCCTCCGGATCATCGGCTCGTTCAAAGATATTTGTAACCTATTTTCTAACACATTTTCACAAAGCTAAGCGCACATTTGTTCCTATAACGGTTGGCAGTTTCTTACTAAAAAAAGCGGTGTTTGTAACAAGACTTTAACGTGGCCCGGCTCTGTCAGGAAAGGAAAATGTAGCTCCAGACTTAGGAGAAACTAGCTCCTTGTTAGCTTCGTTAGCCCCTCGGCCCCGGCTGCATGTGAACACAAAGGCCGAGCTCAGTGAGTCGTTTCGTCTCTTTTAACCATGTATCCCTCCTGGGGGAACTTCGGCGGACCCCAGTCCCAAAACTACGGAGGCTCTGGGCCCCGTAAGCCGCCCGGCGGAGGCCACGCCGGCCCAGGTGCGGGTTTCGGCGGCTTTGAGGCTCCGTCCGGCGGCTCTCTGTTCTCCAGCCTGCAGGAGCAACACCTGCAGCAGATGCAGCAGCTGCAGATGTTACACCAGAAGCAGCTCCAGTCTGTGCTGCAGCACGGAAACACGTCTAGTCCGTACGGCGGCGGACACTCCGGTGGTCTCTCGTGGAACTCGGAGGGACACGCTGAAAGCTCTCAGTCATACTACAAACAAGAGGAGACTCCGGGCCAGCCGATGAGAGGGCCCCCCGGTCCTCAGCAGGGTCACCCGCAACCTCCACCGCAGACCACCTCCAACGAGCCCCAGCCGGTCCCTCCCCCTCCGGAGTCCCAGACGGTTAAACCACCGGCGATAAAACCACCGGAGAGCAACAGCGCTCCCAAAAACAAAGAGGTGAACAAGCAGCATTCATCCACAGTAGAGGAAGACAAATCTTTACCTCTGCAGGTAATGTGTGTGTGATACTGTGTTACAACACCTGAGTATTTCCTCCTTTGCTGCAGCCAGAACATGCTGTTTAGTTCAAATTACTGTAAAGTATCTAGCGCGTGACGGTTCATGATGTTTAATGAAATTTATGTGTAATTAGTAACGTGTTTGCCCTGTTTTGTTTCGTTTTGGTGGCAGGTTATTTCACTTTTGTGCAAATTAATGCATAACTATAATGTTGTGTGCAAGCATCAAAAGTGTAAGAGAAATATTCTAAGTTATGCAACTGATAAAGGCTTTGAAAATTGTGGAGTTAAAAGATAGAACCACTGCAACCAGTGTTACTAAATGAATTTATAACACCCATAACTCATGCTCAGATACCTGAGAACAAGATCAGTTGTCACATGTATCCACATCAGTTACTAAAGAATAACCCACTGTAACAGGAAAATGGTAAAAGGGCTCTACTGTGGTCACTATGTGCAACGCAAGTATGTTAACAAGGATATTAAAATGGTTAAGGACTGGAAAAGTGTTTTGATAGTTAGATCAGTGCCTGTATGTGATGTGAAATTGGGTTTACTGTAATTTTTATGTTTTCAGAATTATGAACAGCTCAAACAGCATGCTATCGCTCAGTCCTTTTAAGGTACACTCAGAAAATCCAAGGTATTAGATAACCATAAATGTGGATGAAGAGAATAATGTTCCTTGTGTCCGTAGTCTGATGTGTCCCCGTAATTCTTTCACACAGGAGCAACAGCAGCTTTGGTACAAACAACATCTTCAAAATCTACAGAAGTTAAAGCAAGAGAGAGCCAAACAGAACCAGAAAGATGGTGATGGCCCTGTGCCTCCATCATCCCTGGGGCAAGGACTTCCTCCTCCGCCACCTCCATCAGAACCACCAAAAGGTGCACCTCCCCCACCTCCGCCAAAAGAGGAGCCCCCAGCACCACCTCCACTACCTGAGGATGTAAGGGTAAGTATTTCTGAAATGTTCAAATTCTAAGTTGTCAGTTTTAAACATCAAAGCCCATAGTAGCTTCAGACGGAGTTGTGTCAAGTTAATACCAGTCGGATTCCCATATTGCCTTATTGATTGATTATCATGGCTATGTATCTACCGCTATTGATTTATTAAGAGAAAATATCCAAAAGACACATGGTCCTTACCATTTGAACCATTCACTTAGCCTTGATAGGGGACAGTTACTTTCATCGAAGTGAATATTTGCAAGAAGCTAATTCCATCATTTTAATTTTTAATGAACAATGAAATCTGTGACACCACCACAATGGTTTGCAAGTTCTGTATTTGATAGCTTTTAAGAACATGCCAAATCCAGTTTTGAACTATAGCAGAGATATTTAATTATGACTGGATCTAAACACCATTTGCATGAATTTATAGTGTGGAAATGTTGGAAAATCATCTAAATTTACAGATACAGTAAGACCCACTCCCCCATCGGTATGCCCATCTAACCCCAATTTTTGTGATGTCATTCATGTCATGAATGTGTGAAATTCTTGAACTCAAACACATTCATTCATTTCACCCCTTGTAATGGTAATAATGATTATATCCCTCCTATTTATTTTAATTCTCTTACATGTCCAGTTTATGTTACATAAGTTAAAGAGTTGATACTCATTCCTGTTGAACCAGATGTGTAACACATTGGATATTAGTGTAATGTGTTCTCAGCAGCGACTTGCCTACATTCACAATAGAAGATCATCTGTTTCGTTACAAACTTTTCTAAGTTATGTCATAAATATTTTAGTGTGTCACAAAAATGCTTTGCTCCAATCTTGCCTTTTTTGTGATTACAGCCTGAGGTCTCACAGGATCCAGAGGAGGCTGCTCGCCTCCAGCAGTTACAGGCTGCTGCAGCGCAGTGGCAACAGGTGCAGCAGCAGAGAGCAGGTTTACAATACCAGGCTCTCATGCAACAACATGAAAAGCTTCAGCAGATCCTAGAACAGTACCAAAAGTTGATTCAGCAGCCTACAAACTTACAGGTAAGTAAATAGTAGCTTCTTTGACAGCTGTTATCTGGGTGGGTATCTTCCCTGATCTAAGATGACCTGTCAAGAAAATTAAGGTGGGAAGAAAGCATAGTGGACCAAAAAAGTGTGAAAGAGTATGTAGGAACTCCAGCAACACAAATCTGTAACCCCAGGAGCATCTTAGAGACACATAGCCTTTCATTTTTAAAAGAAATGCCTGAGTGATTTCTTTGTTTTAGATGTACCTTTATGGTAATACTAAAATAAAAAAATTAATAGCATCTTTTCCTCAATTTTCCCTGTTTCAGTCGATGTCTCCTGAAATGCAGTTGAGGCACTATGAAATGCAGCAGCAACAGTTCAACCCTTTATTTCAAGATTGGAATTGCTCCTTTGTCTTGTGGCATGAACAGTTTAAGACTTATCCCCACAAAGACCAACTGCAGGACTATGAGAACCAATGGAAGCAGTGGCAAGAGCAGATGAACGCAACCAATGCTCACCTTCAGGAAAGGGTGGCCACTCTCACTGCCATGGTGCCATTCGCGTCAAGCCAGTATAGTAGTGGGATGTTGGGACAGTATGGCCAGTACCCTGGACAAGATGCTCAAATTCAGTCACAGTTAGTAAAACCAGGTATGCAGCCTTCTCCTGCTGCTGTCGGTCCCAGATCTCAAGGTCCACTGCCTGCTGGATTTGGGCCCCATTCAGAAACACCTGCTGGATCAAGTGTGAGAGGAGTTAGCCCTGCTGGCATTGTCAGACCCCCAGGTCCACCCACCATTCAGCCACCAAACTTCAACAACATCAGAGGACCACGGTCAGTTTCGATCACTATGTACTACTTTGACTGCCATATTGTTTTAAGTATTAGTACATTTATCAAGAGTTTTCAAAAGAGCAATCTTGAGTATTTGAATTCAGATGAGCCATTGATATTTTTAAGAGTACTTCACATGCATCATGGAAATGTATTGTTCTATGTTGTCATATTACTGTGTCTCTAAGACAAAGTTCGTCTTAATAATCCTTACAGTTTCTGTTGTCCTAATATTCCCAGGGGAAACAACCCTAGATTTGACCAACCACAGCAAGGTTTTGATGTTCCTCCGAGATTTGACCATCCACAGCAGCGCTTTGATGGTCCCCCAAGGTTCGACCAACCACAGCAGCGCTTTGATGGTCCCCCAAGGTTCAACCAAACACAACAGCGCTTCGATGGCCCTCCTCGATTTGACCAAGCCAGAAACCGCTTCGATGGTCCCCCGAGATTTGATCAACCTCGGCAGCGCTTTGATGGTCCACCCAGATTTGACCAACCTCCATTTGGGCAGCAGCCTAGGTTTGAACAGCCGCCAAGGCACCCTGGCGCACCATCTCGTTTTGAACGCCCGCCTGTGCCCCAGCAAATACAACAAGGTTCTCAGCCTAAGGTAGAGCAGGCCACTAAACAGCCTGTCAGTGTGGATTCCAAGACTCCAGCAAAATTAGTCACGCAGCCACAGTCTGAAAAAGAAAAAAGTGATGCTGAAGCAGATAAAAAAGTCAATTCTGAGGACATGACAGACGATAACTTGCTTGCAACTGAGGGTTTTTTTGTCCAAAATGACCCCATTCCTCAAACGTTACAAACAAACACAAAGTCTGAGGAACCAGATGGAAATAATGCTTCTAGCAATAGTGAAAAACCCAAACCCGTTAACAGCAAGCCTTCTGTAACTGCTCCTGTGGCATCAAAAGTTACTGCTGTACAAAGTCCCCTCAAACCAGATAAACCACTGGCCAGCAACAACCCCCCACTGGTTCCAAAGCCCCCTGCAATCCAACAGGAACCACAGGCCTCTGGCCAAACTCAGTCAAGATCAGATCCTCCAAAGCCTCCACCTAGTAGGGGACGAGGTCAGCCCCCGGCACCTGTCCAAGTGCATGGACGAGGGCGTGGGCAGAGGGGCCGCGGAGAGTTTAGGGGACCCAACATTGTACCGCATGGGGAGAAGATGGGAGAAATGTCTTACAATTATATGCCACCTGATGAGGGCTTGCCAGAAGAGCAGGAAGAGTATAATTGGCAAGATCCTTCGTATGAGGAGTCTGGTGTAGGTGAATCAGAAGTGCCTCCTGAAGAAATCTGGATGCCAGAGGAACATCATTTCCCATCAGAAGAAGAGTATTATGAAGAACCTATAGGAGGACCTCCTATGGAGAGAGGGGGGCCCCCAATGATGAGGGGAAGGCCCCCTATGGGAAGAGGAGGCCCAACTATGGGCAGAGGTGGTCCTCCTATGGGAAGGGGAGGGCCACTTTTGGGTAGAGGAGGGCCACCTATGGGGAGAGGAGGTCCACTTTTGGGTAGAGGTGGACCACCTTTGGGGAGAGGTGGACCACCTATGGTTAGAGGGGGGCCTCCTTTGGGTAGAGGAGGTCCTCCTATGGGTAGAGGGGGTCCCCCTATGGGAAGAGGAGGACCACCCATGGGAAGAGGAGAGCCAATGGAAAGGCATTGGGAGGAACCAGAGTCAGTGGAGTACTCAGAGGAAGGGGACCCTTACTGGGGAGAAAGGAGACCTCCAATGAGGGGCATGAGACCTCCATTTCCTCCAGGCCATAGTCGTCCCCCACGTGGACATCCTGGTTTTATGCACCCAATACGAGGACGCCCCCCTCACCCAGCACATGGGCCAATGGATCATGAGCCAGTAGGTCATGGAATGGACACTGATAATACTGAAATGGATCCAGCAAGGCATCCCATGTACCATGGACGTGACCCTCATAGCCATCCAATGCATCCTGATATAGGGAGAGGCAGACGTCATGTACCACCACCACCTCGGGAATTGATGGATCATATGGAGGAGCCATTGTACGATGAAGGAATGGAAAGAGAATTAGGGTGGCAACCGCCACATGGAAGAGGCCCTCCCCTGCCTCCACATGAGGTAATAGATTCGGGTGGACTAAGGAGGCGACCTATGGGTCGAGGAATGGCTAGAGGCATGTGGCGGCCAGGTCCTACACATGAGGAATTTGAAGAGGGATATAATGAGGGTTATGTTGAGGACTATGGTCATGGGGAAGATGGGTATCGCTGGCGGCCACCTCACTATCCCCCTGATGATCATCGGCAGGATGCAAAGTACTTTGAATCTGAATGGGACAGAGAGCGTGCTCCTCCTGAGAGGGACTATCCCCCCCGCATGCCACCACAAGAGTCTTACAGGGATGGGCACTGGCGAGACGAAAGAGAAAGGGAAAGAGAAAGAGGTCCTCCGTATCCATATGATGAACATGACAGGGGAAGAGGAGAACTTAGAATCCGTGAATATAGGGATGAGCCACCATACCGGAAGGAAGAGCCGCCATACCCACCACCGCCACCTTCAGAATGGGATAGGCCTTCAAGACTTCCTCTGCCACCGGAAAGAGGGTATCCCGCTGATTACGAGGATCGCAGACCTCGTTATGATGAGCACAGAGAAGAACCTTCTTTGGATAGACCTCCACCGTTACCCTCCGCTGCACCTGTCACAAACTTGCCAGACGGCTCAGTTGATCCAGCACCACAAGGAACAGGCGGAGCAAATGTACTTGCTCTATCCCAGCGTCAGCATGAGATTATCTTGAAAGCTGCTCAAGAGCTTAAACTTATAAGGTAATTTCTAAAAATGTATCACCGATTGCTATGTTTTAAGTTATTCACCTTTTGTGAATTGTGCCCCAAAAACACCTGAGGTGATGGAATATTTATTCAAATTTAGTAATGCATGCAGCAGTGATGGAAGGATTTTTTTAAAATGTTATTTACAATTCTAGCATTTTGCTAGAAAATTATCTAATTTACATTATGTACATTATGTATATATACATTAAATGTGGCTTGGGGCTTTTTATAGGTGAGCAGAGTGTCCATTCTTGTCTATTCCTTTGGGTCTACAGGGAAATGCAGGAGGGGAAGGCACCTAGTAGTGAACCTCAGCCTCCAACAACTGATGTCCTGCCCGATCTTCCTGCTGGTCTTCTTGGTTTGGAGATCCCACCAGATGTCAGGAATGTTCTGAAGGTAATACACACATGCATACACACACAAATATGTGATGCAAATTACATTTTTGTAATTTTTGTCCTCAGCCCTTAGATCTATATAAATTCAAATCTCTCATCCTTAGGGCATGACTGCAGCTGCACAGACATCTGTAACAGAACCTTGGGATACCAAACCTGCTGCCACAGATTACCGCCCATCTCTTTCTGTGGCACCGGCACCTCCTATGATTCCAAAGACTGTGGATTATGGTCATGGGCATGGTATGAGCAGATGAGCTCCTCTAATCATTTTCACAGATGAAACAAGTTTCAAGACATTGTTGGTAATGTTAGCATTCAATGTTTTCAGAGCCAGGAACCACTGTTGAGCGGATCTCCTATGGTGAAAGAATCGTATTGAGGCCAGATCCAGTGCCATCAGACAGGGGCTATGAAAAAGGTAAGTTCATCTTTCTTTACTCAAACATTGCTAGCTTTTGCAATTTTGTAACCATTGTTCATTGATGAACTATTTCATTCTCCTAGAACCACTTGGTCCCAGAGATCCATATAGCAGAGACCCATACTATGAACGACGATCAGACCCTTACCTGGATCGCCGGGATTACAGCAGAGAGAGGGAATTATACAGAGAAAAGCTTCCTCCTGAATATGAAAGAGAAAGATTTGAGAGGGAGCGGTATCCTCCAAGAGAAAGAGATGACAGGTAACATGTTTCCTCAGTGGCTCTGACACTCTTTTTTTCCCAAACTATAGGGCAGTGCGCAGCTTTCGAACAGGTGTAATACTCTTTCCTATTTGTCTGTTTTTGATTCAAGCACGCAGCCCATGGTTGAAGAAAGGTACTATATCACATTGTGCCATACATTGTGATTAGTTATCAGTGCGTGCCAGTTTGAAACAAGCCTATTGGCAAAATGAAATGTAATAATGCTCTTCCTCTGTGTAGATCTCCCCTGGCACCTTCCTTGCGCTCAGCATACAGAGAGAGAGACCGGGATCTTCGAGAAAGGGATCGAAGTGGCAGCCGTGATCGAGATGAACATTATGCAAGGCCTGGCTATGATAGACCTCCATATGAGCGTACTGGACTCGACCGTAGTGTGCCTGAACGTTACGGTCATAGCTCCTCACCTTATGGTATGTTTGATCCTACATATCTTAAACAGATGTGTGTTCACATACTTGAAATGTATAAGGGAGAATTTCAATGAAAGTTCTTGTACATAAAATCCAAACTAAAATAATGAGCTTTGTTGCTTGATAGACGAATCAACAAAACATTGTGTAACCAGCAAAGAAAATTCATAATGGCAAGAAAAACCAATGCAATTTAGAGAAATGCTTCAACTGCAAATAATATTATACAGTAGACAGAAGAAGTTACCCAGATGACCGAGGGCCTCCTACTGCACCACCACTTCCACCTCCTCCTCAGCCACCCCCAAGAGTTGAGAGGAAGCCAGAAATCAAGAACATAGACGATATCCTCAAACCACCTGGCAGATTATCTCGGCCTGAAAGGGTAATAATGACTTCTGCAACATCTTATGTAATGTAATAATATCACATTGTTAGCCGTATAGAATTGAGGACTCATTTAAATGATATTTGTAACAGATTGTCATCATAATGAGAGGGCTTCCAGGGAGCGGAAAAAGCCATGTTGCAAAGCTCATACGGGTAAGTGAAGTCCTACTTTCAAATTTTAGTGTAATGGAAATTCAACTTGATTGTAACAACACTACTCAATATGCCCATTTATGTTTTGTCCCTAAATATGTGGTTTAACATATCAAATTTCATTGCATTTTGTAACAAATGGAATTGTTGACATTATTAAGGATAAAGAAGTTGATTGTGGCGGTGCACCTCCAAGAGTTCTTGTTTTGGACGACTATTTCATGACGGAGGTGGAGAAAGTTGAGAAAGACCCAGATACAGGAAGAAGGGTCAAAAACAAGGTGAGTTTGACATGCAACCATAACAAATTGGCGCGAAAGTTGTTGGAAAATAAAATTCAGTATCAGAGATTAGAATGCTTCAATTAGTAAAGCATTCTATGTGTTATTGTAAACATTAAAAACAATGTAATACAAAAATTATGTCTTGCAGGTTCTTGAATACGAGTATGAGCCAGAGATGGAGGATACCTACCGGAGCAGTATGCTGAAAACATTCAAGAAAACACTGGACGATGGCTTTTTCCCTTTTATCATTTTAGACACCATTAATGACAGGGTTAAACATTTTGATCAGTTCTGGAGTGCAGCCAAAACAAAAGGCTTTGAGGTGAGTTCTTTTAATGAATTAGTTAGAAAAGCTGTTTTGTCAGATCGGCTCTGTGCTAAAGAGGTTTTTGCTGTCTTTTATTTCAAGGTGTACCTGGCTGAAATGACTGCAGACACTCAGACTTGTGCAAAGAGAAATGTCCATGGGCGCACGCTTAAGGACATAATGAAGGTCTGTAAGATCTGTTAGCTCTCTCAGATGAATTTGTAATGTCTGCTAACACTCATACATATAGAGTACCCTTCTTAATGGAGCATTCTGTACACAGATGTCCAACAACTGGGAGCCTTCACCACGTCATATGGTGCGCTTGGATGTCCGGTCCCTGCTTCAGGATGCTGCTATAGAGGAGGTGAGGTCTTTAAGACATGACATGATGGTTCTCATAATATTATAGGCTTTTTATCAGTAATGGAGTCAAACTAACGTACTTGTGTTATTAGGTTGAAATGGAAGACTTCAATCCTGATGATGAGCCTAAGGAAGCCAAGCGAGAAGAGGAAGAAGAGGGTGATCTGGTAGGACAAGAAAAATCGTACTTTTTAGCCGCATAGTTTTCAGAATCATTTCTACTTACTGTTATTTCCATCTACCTCATATGGTTTACCCAGTAATATTTTTTTTATCCTTTATTCTTTTTATCATGTTGTTTTGCTTTATTGACCAGGTGACATTTAAACAGATAACAGATTGACAAAATAGGTCAAATTCATGGAAGATCATTCATGGAAGTTATCTTTTTTTTATCAGGGTTACCAGAACAGAGAAAATATAAGGACAAAGGATAGAGACAGTCAGTATGCTGTGAATCAGTTTAAGAATGCAGTTATAGCTGCGATAGTCCATCATGTTAAGGAGCAGCTGCAAGAGTTTAGATTTAGATAAAAAACTGTTTGTTTGTTTTTTGACCATGTGCATTTCATATTCAATTGTTAACTTTGAAATAATTCTCATCTTCACACCAAGAGTCACTGAGGAAAGATCTTCCCAAACTTTAGCCAGCATCATTGGGAATGAAACTTGATCATTCTGATCAGTTCAGATTTTATTTCCCAGTTAAGGCACATTTTTATCAAAAGACAGAAATTAAAACAAAATAGTTTAATTTAAAAAAGTATAAAAGTCAGGATATAATGTTTTATGTACTGTGTTTGAAATCAGTTGTGCATTCATTTTTATTTTACAAAAACACAAACTTCAAAATTGTGAGATGTCAAAAGAAATAAGAGAATGACATTTGTCTGCCAAATTAATTTTATAAAGATGAGGTAACATTTCTTTTCATAGCATTTAAAATCACACAAGACTTTTAGTGCTTAGACTTTGATCATGTATGTTGTTCAACGATTGTTTTGAAACTTAAACTACAAAAGTTTCAAATAATTAATTACCCGTCCTGTTGCTGACAAAATCAGAATCCTAATATCCACTTTAAATGTCTCAGAAACAAGTTTAGAAAGGGTTTGTTGCTTTTCCACCAGTACCCAACAGTACCTACTCGGCTTGACCGCGTTCCATTACAAAAAAGTACCACCTCACTGTTGGTGGAGCAGTGGAAAAGCCGAGGCGGCCCGAAACTCCAGTGATATCTTTTGTTATGCGAGACAAACACGAAACAACTACAGAGGCCATCAGAGAGAAACAAACATATAAACACAACAAAATGTCTGCACCTCGTTGTTGCTCCACAGACTTGTTTTCTGTGCAGCAATCTCTGATCGTGTTCATTGTTGTTATTGTGTTTTAAAAATGCCGCGGTTGATTCTTCTGAACGAGTCGCGCTCCTGACGCATCACGCTCTGGCCAATCAGCGGCCGCCCGTCTGCCAACATCACGCTTTCGGCCCCACTCAGCTCGCTTGGAACCCCGGCTGAGCAGGTACTACGATAGTACCTGGTACCAGGTACTAAAGCGTAGTGGAAACACAAACCGAGGCGAGCCAAGCTGAGTAGGTACTAGTGGAAAAGGGGCCTTATAGTACCACCTTTAGGGACTAAACAATGCTTAGTGCCAAACTGGGCTGCACATTGTCATGAATTTGTGATCAATAAAATGTTATTTACGTAAGAGCAAAGAAAGAAACAAGAAGGAAAACCTGTGGGTGTGCAGTTGCCTGTAATCAAACATCTTAAAGCAACACTTTTAAGCAGCTATAATCAGTATTTTTCATAGTAACAGCAAACCAGTGGAATTCAGTGTGACAGTCTGAAAGGAGTCGCTCGTAGTCATGACTCTACAAAGACTGATCTCCTCAGCTGTATATAGTGAGTCTCCCCTCACTGTGAAGATGTTTAATTGTATGGATTGGTATAAACAATCCGTACAATTTCTCCACATGACATTGTGGACAATATAAAATATTTGCATTTACAGCCCGTAATCACAATTACAGTAAACACTGAAATGCTGCGTGCTACAAAAAAGCTGCACTTTTTTTAGTTGGTGTTTCATTGTCATTTATTGATGTGCTTTAGCATAGTGAAAAAGTTTCATGTATGAAAAATGGTTTTACTCTTTTATTATGTTGTTGTTTGATATTTATTTACTATCATACAAACACAAGTTCTGCCCCCCCCCACATTTACAGTTAGAATACAATTGTTAAACATTGGTCAAAGCTTTCAACAAGCTGCAAGTACATTACACTATACACTGTAAAGTATTATACCGCAGTTTTGCAGAAGCTTTGTTCCTCAAACTGAAATCATCATTTTATAGTTTATATTAGTTTTAAGAGATATGAAAGATGAGATATTGATTTTGCTACCACAGGAAAATGTTCTTGAAATGTGAGAAATTGCTTTGTAGGCCTTTCTTAGAATTTAGATACACAAGCTCTGCACCGACTGTGCTATTTGTTCTTTAAACATGACCGGATTTAATAAGCTGACTTGACTATAGTTCGCGTAAGCAAGCATTTTAATATATATATAAAAATAAATTTTAGTCCACTTAGGATTAAGGACATTGTCCATTATTGTTTAGTATTTGTTGTTTCGTTTGGTTGTACAGTTGTTGCACCATTCAGTCACGTTTTTTAGCTGAGAGAAAACTCTCTCAAGATGATTCTTTACTTATCTGATTAAAGACTGAAAATATGCATTGCACAAAAAAAAAAAACAATGACTGACATGCTTCCACATGTGTACGGTGTCTGTATCACTGAAGAAAAATTAAGAAATGAATGAAAATGTAAAGTTGTTCAGACCTGCAGTTTCACACAGAGCATACGCGTCATCTCTCAACTCTTTTCATTTTGAGCAGCAGAGGTTGGTGTCCCATCCACACTAACTTTAAGCTAAACTGTCTGAACTGCAGGTCTAAAACTGCTGCATTGTGCTGCTGCACTTGAATCACGCTGGGTGAAACTTTGAAGCCAATGCAGTTTCTAATATCTGTATACCTTTTTAAAAAGACATAATACAAATAGGGTCTGTTGTTAAGGGTGAAGAAAAAGATACCTCAGAGTCCAAACTTTTCCAGACCAAACAGTTTAAAAATGTTTAATACTTAAACAGTAATTCAACTGTATTAGATTTCATGTAAAGAAATGTTTTTATCAAAAAACAACAATTGAAACTAATTTGATTATGTAGCTTGCTACATTGTGGTAATGGACAGATTTTTTTTTTTAAACATCTTTGTTGTAGATTTTTCTGACATCTTAAATTCTAGTGAATGAAATAAACAACAAACCAACATAATGACAAACCGTTAACAAAAAATGATTTACAGACATGCAGGTATAAATTGTTAGTCTTATATCAAAAAATGTCATACACCAGCTTCCTAGTATAATAATCACTGTGGTGGACATGGGAATGAAGGCTGACACATTTTCAGCGTCACTAAAGAAAACCAACTCACAGATATGCTGATTATAAAGTCCTCAGATTTCATCAGAGGTGTCTGTAGTTTTAATCAAGTTTACCTAAACTTGATTTGCTGATCCGCTGGTGGACCCTGAGGGGTATTTATAGTAAATAATAACTAATAATTTTGTACAGTCATACAAAATATGAAAATACAAATAAAATGTACACTTGTATTGTGTAGTATAGTAACACTTGTATATAGTGAATGGCAGTTGCAACAAGAAGCTCATACAATCAAAAGCTTTACATTTTTTGCAGCTACACCACACCACACCACACCACACCACACAAGGATAGCAGACATAACACACTTCATCTAATGGGTCTGAGCCTGTTTATGTGGGAGTCCCCAGTGTGGTGCATGTTTGTTGTCCCCAAAAACAACAAAACAACACAAAGGACTCAACTTTGACAGGAAGAAACCTCCATTAATCTTCCTGTTCCTGAATCTTAATTTAACACTTTAACGTATCTGCTACTCAAGGAAATGTGACCAATCATATTATTACTGTGTGTGAAAAAGTATTAATTTTTGTATTTTTTTAACAAATGGATAGTGGTACTGCTCTATCATTCTATTGTTAATATACAACACATTTTAGCAGCCTCTAATTCACTAAGCCCTATATCACAGTTTGATGTGGTCTGATTGTCTGTTGTACCTGTGACCACATCGAACAGTGACGTAGTGTTGAGAAAGTGCACAATGTATTTTAAAATGAAAGTTGGTAAGGAGACAGCGGGTCTTCTTTGTGTATAATCTGAGGAGTCTGTTGTCTTGTAAAGTGACAAATGTATCAAACAAAATTCCTAGCTCATACACAACCAGCATCCATCATCACAGGTGTTTTTGTTTTGTTTTGTTTTGTTTCGTTTCTTTACTTATATGCCCGATTTAGACTTCCTGTCAGGTAAAAGTGGGCAGATACAGACTGTGATTGACTCACTGATGTCTTAGCAAAGTTCTGCCCATCTTTAACCCGAGCAGATGTCTAATCAGGAAGAACAGTTTTAGATTTTGCACACAAATATGTATTTTGTGTGGACTGCATCCTAAAAAAATAAACCAAATAATAAAGTCAATACAACAACAAATCAATAAATGCACAAATATATATTTAAGAGTACACATCTCATGTGGAATTTCACATTATTTTTATGTTCATTAGCAAGCTTGTAAATAATGTTAGCCCCTTTCCCGTTTAAAACATTGCTCTATTATTAGTGCAGGTAGCATGACTTTGACTGTTGATTCTTTGCCATATGCCTGAACTGCGCAGTTTTTAAAAGCGGCTTAAAAGTTTATCCAGAGCTGCTGTCAAACCAATAAGACCTCAAGCTTAAATCTTCCCAGTGTGGACCATTGGGTACATTCATGTTGTTACAGCTTTTCTGGAAACAAGAAGTGGGCCACAAGAAAAACTGTCAGTAAAAAAACAAAAACAGCATTAATAAAAAGAGATAAATTGAGCTTATTATGTAGTTTGTGGACTTTTAAACCAGAAAACCGGGTGCTTGTATCATAATCGTAACATTTTGAGAAATCAGAGTCACTGTTGGACACGCATGTATTGAAACAACAGTGGCACATTACATTTGGTCAGCATGTCTAGGTCTAATTACAAGTCGTCAAATAACTAAAAAGCTACTCTTTAAGTAACTACTGCCAAAGGAAAATATCTTGCTATGCCTGCTCAGAAGATTTTCCTCTAGCATTTGACTTACGGTTAACATAGACTTTATTGCCACCCAACATGCTGTTTTTAAGTACATTTTGTAAAATGAAGGTTGTGTAAACAAAACTGTTTCATTTTTGTTTTATTTGTTTTTTTTAGTAGAGGTGAAAGATATCAGTTCTATAAACTACAAACTGTGTTTGTATGGACTAGACTTTACCTTTTCTGTTCAAATAGAATAATCTCAGCTGGAATTATAAGGTGCTACCACATCAACATGTGAGCGCTGATCATGATTTTGATTATTGTGCTGCTTTGCTCTCAAAATTGGAGCTGTAGCTTTCCAAGATGAACTAACAACCCACACTTACTTTGAATAGCTTGCAAACTCCTAAAAAAGGACACATAATTAGGTGTAGGTGTTCTCTCTCAAAATTCAGCTCCAATTATGTGGTCTTATGATTGAATTAATGAATATGTCAGAAAGATACATCTTTTTTCTTTTTTAGAAACTGCGTACTGCGGATAGAGGACTGTTTGCAATGTTAGCTCGCCAGATAAAGAGCATCAGTGTAATTTGGCAGCCGAGGATTGGTTAGAGAAAGGTGGTGTCAGAAAAATTGTGTGTTTTTTGACCACGTTTAGTTAGCGCTAATATACGTTGAAGTTTGAGCAGCAGCTCTGCAGACTGGGACATAGGACCATTGTTCAGTTTAATGTAAGCTGATCACCTTATTGTTAGCTTACACGTGGAAACTATATGATTAGTGATAGAACTGCTCACTTTGTTTTTTTAAGCAGGTTTGCTTGGCGATTATTTTTCTTTTAAGGAAAACACTTTGGCACCGTATTTGTACTGTCTGAAGCAGAGCACAGCTGTTGTTCACTGTATTTTTTTTTCTTTTGCATGTTGCCAAGAACAAAGTCTAAACACATTAGATTTTCTCAACTCACAAGACTGAAATATTTGCATGTCAGTGTATGTTCTAACAAGTCCTTATGCAGCCTCATTCTTCAGTTGTCTTTGTCTACTGATAAACCAGTTTCCTCTCTTTTCAGCCAGCCCCCCCTCTCTCCTTCTCTTACTCCTTTCACCCAAATGTTTAACCACTGCAGTGTGTCTTTATATATTATAGGGCTACATTCCAAAAAGCAAATGGGAGATGGACACTTCTGAGGCAAAACTTGGTAGGTATTCCTTTTTGTCGGTCTCTATTGTTTTACCTCTGTAATTCAGAGTTGTCTTCACCTGACCGGTGACTCTGGTATTTGTGTCTTAAAGTTCTGTGTGCTTTTTTATTGTAATTACATATTTATTATGTAGGGCCCTATGATTTTATTCTATGAGCAGAATGAACAAAAATGTTCGTTTTGGTCATTTACAGGCAGGCTGCTTCTGTCTTTGCTCTCTTGGAGTACATTAAAACTGTAAATATATTCCTAGATTCAAACAAATTCGGACTAAATTCAAAAGTTCAACAACAAATAGAAACACTAGAAAAAATCAAACAGAAACTGATTTCATTTGGCCCTACATTTTATAGAGTATGTTGAGATGATGGGATAATTGGTCCCATCTGTGAACTGCACAGTGCTTATTGTTGCTATTCTTTACCCTTTGTCTGTGCACACAGCACGACAACAACCAAAGCTACTCATGTAATTAAAGCCCATTTTTGTTCTATCTGAAGAAAACATTTGATTATATAAAGGGTTAATGCACAGAGAGAAGATCCTAGTCTGCTCAAGAGGAATAACAAAAAAACTGCTCTCTATGTTAGATGTTATTGTTGTGACTGTGACGACCTCTGCTAATACAGGTCATGCTGATTGACTTTTCATAGAAAAATGAACATTAGGATGATGAGGTTAAACTTTTTATTCCGACATTAACAGTAATCTTCCATTCATACAGACAAGTTGGATGGCTTGGTGAGCGGTGGGAAGAGGAAACGTGAAGACATGGCAGGCCTAGAGGACTACCTTCAGTTGCCAGACGACTATGCTACACGCATGTCCGAACCAGGAAAGAAAAGGGTAAACTAACAACGCAGTGTTTCAGAGCTGTTGCTAGAGGTCATATTCAAATAAATATATTTGTTTGCCAAGGCAACATGAAAATACTGAATGCAAAAAATAAATACATCCATTACCTGATCATGACATTACTTATTAGTTGTTCTCCTTTTTCATTTAGGTTCGATGGGCTGATCTTGAAGAACAAAAGGATGCGGATCGAAAGCGTGCTATCGGCTTTGTAGTGGGTCAAACAGACTGGGAAAAAATAACGGATGAGAGTGGCCAGCTGGCACAAAGAGCTCTCAACCGTACCAAGTATTTCTAAGAAGATTATGTTATCCCCCTTTTTCCCCTTCAATGAAAGGTATGTATGTTACTATTTTACAGAATGTGATATATCTGTTTTAGTATCCAAATGTCTGTAAGATCCATACCATTAAATTTTCATAGGAGGACATTTTTAATTGCTTCACAAAGACATGTATGAGGCCTTATCTAATTACATGCCTTCCTAAGAAAAAACGATACTTTGCAGAATCTTTGTTTAAACCAGTTTTATCTCACCATCGTTCAGCAAGTCATTGCTTCATAAAAACTAAATGAAAGCAATTAAAATGTGTAATTCAAAAAGTTGGACTGGTGGTATATATTTTTCCTGGTTTTATCAGTTGTAACAGTGCTTATTCCATACAAAGTGATAGTTACCAAAATGTCTGACTTTCTAAGACAAGAGTTTAATCTAACTGTCATATGCAAAATAGAAACTTAATTGTAGAATAGCAGAAATAAATGTCTTTGGCAAATTTATCAGTGATTTCTTCTTTTTTGCAGGTGCCCAGAATGTGAAAACACTTAAGCTTACATTCGATTCATCGAGGTGATATCATCAGTAATTATTAAATTTATTAAATTCTTAGTTTTTGTTGATAAGGATACGACTTTTTTTTCCCTTAGTTTTAAACTGGCACTCTGGTTATTCAACAATCAATTTGTAGTAAATGATTCTGTGCTTCTCCTGGTCATATATCTTGTATTCAGTCATGTTTCTTGCTGTTTTATACTATAAATGCCTTCTGTACTGTATACTTTTAGCACAGTTTGTTGGTCCATGCATACTTGAAAAAAAGACAATAAAAGTTACCAACTTGGGGAAGGTTTCATGTTTTGTCGTTTGGGGCACCAAGTGTATTTGGTGCAAAACAGAAGAAGAGGAATCTGCTAGAAATTACAGGGAGTCCTCGACGTACATCAGAGTTCCCTTCCTACAGATGCAACATGATTTATGGCGTAAATCGGAACCTACCGTAATTTCTGGACTAAAAGCCGCTACTTTTTTCATTTGCTTTGAACCCTGCGGCTTAAACAATGATGCAGCTAATTTATAGATTTTTACGGGCTAACGAGCTTCATGCCGACAAAACATTTAGCCTTGTCTCATCAGACCAATGAAATTACAGCACAGGTCATAGTGTACCAATGAAACCGTTTGAATTAAATCAAATGCACTCACTAAATTTTTCAGATCAGTCATTTTGCGCTTCATGCACACACACTCGTCATGGAAACACAGGAAGAAAGCATATGATGCAGCTTT
Source organism: Amniataba percoides (assembly GCA_037176925.1). Taxonomy (NCBI): domain Eukaryota; kingdom Metazoa; phylum Chordata; class Actinopteri; order Centrarchiformes; family Terapontidae; genus Amniataba; species Amniataba percoides. The sequence continues at coordinate 11,371,476 of JBAJHX010000031.1, read as the reverse complement.
CAAGTTAAAGGTGATCGATCTGGCTATTGAAGAAGGAAATAGAGTTGCGGCACGGCTACTGTGTTTGTTTTTTTAGTTTTTTAACCAGTCGTGTTACAGGCACTGTTTGGAAACAAGCATTTATTTAATTAAAAGTAAAAAAAAATCGTTCTGTGTATATATCTCATGTTACCATGTGGACAACTGCAGTTTATAGACAAGTACGGCCTATATATGTACATAATCTTTTTTCTTTTTAAATTTAGTGAGTGCGGCTTATATTCAGGTGCGCTCAATTTGAAAATAACAAGATTTTCTTGATAAATATATGGGAGGTGGCGATGTAACCACAAAACGCAGTAGGTCGAGGACGTCGTACGTACCTCTTGTAATCAGGATGAAAAATAGTTGTTCACATCTGCCCATCTTCACTTTATTAACTTCACTTATTTTTGCAGCTTCTGATTGTGACATTGAGAAAATGCATCTTAACAATGACACCTGTAGGCATTAAATCAACTGCAGTCATCATCCTTTTACGCATGGTCATGCTCCATTAGCATCAGCCAGCATCAACCAAAACAGTGACATGTCAGACAGGAGATTAATTGTGATTGACAGGCATTATGTCAATAGTTTGTTTTTTGATTCCATTTACTAGGCTCAGTATGAATCCAAAATAAACTGATTTTGTTGGTATGTAATTGCAATAAACTTTTTAAATGCTTATTTTTTTAATAGAGTTCAGATCGATCAGGGCTATGCTAACATTGTAGCTCCCCCCTAAACAATCAAAATATAATCTAAATTATGCATAAATACAAATAAGATTATTGTTAACATATATATGACGACTCATTGTGTAACCTTAACATTATATCTGTATAATTATGGTAAGTAGTATCATAGAGCTAACTAGTGTTGCATACTGTTAACAATGTTAGCATTGGCAATGCTGGTGCTGAGGAGAGGACAGACACTTGGGAGCACACAGAACCGTCCCAAATCACAGAAATCAGTCTGATGGGTGTTTAGAATCAGAATAGGTCTTATTTTTTCCCACATTGGCATACAGTTATTCTGTTACATGCAGAACCTTTACTTTTTGGAATTAAAGAGAGTCAACGGTAACATGATATTTTTGTGATTGTGTTTTCATACACATAAATGTTGGCTTACATGACAATTTGCTCCACTTTTGTCCCTTGGTGTAACAGTCTCTATTTTATTCTTTTTATTAAATATATTTGTATTACATATATTCATTATACTAAAATATTTATTTAATCTAAAATAATTTAAATTTTTACCACAAAGCTCGATGCTACAAGGTAATTGCACTTAAGAAGAAAGTACCAATTTTAAGTTCAAGAGTTTGAAATTGAAATTGAAAGTTTGAAGTTTAAAGACAACCAGTGTGTGCTTGTGACACATGTTGGTTTTTCTTTGGCTTCACGTGATTTGAGTGATATTGCGAGCATTGGAAGATGGGGTGTAATAAGTACATAATGGCAGAACTGAAAACCATGTCTGTTGTCATAAACTACACTGGATCATTACAATAAACGTAATGATCCAGTGAAAAAAAAGTTTCAACTCTTATTTTCCAAAGATAGCCAACTTGGCAAAGTAACATCTGTAAAGGGAACATTGAGGTTGAAGTGGCTGAAATTTCTTTAAAAAATATGAAAATCTCACTTTTACCACATGAAGCAGATTATTTCTGTATTTGATTACAAATGCACATCATCTGAGCCCACAAATAACCTAAATATTAATTTAGGTGAGAGAGCATGACGCTAATTCTTTTGCTTTTGGTCACAGGTTAAACTTTGAAAGCAGGCTGAGAACTGGCTAAAAATTTTGCTGCTTGGCACACTTGAAATGTACAAGAGTTTGTGCTAGAAGTTAAGTGTTTTGTGTACCTGCAGTTGGGTTTTCCAGTGAATTTTAGTATAAACTGTTCAGCACACATGCCGTTGTGCATGCTGCATATTAGTATTCAGTCTAACCAAATGAATTACCCTGGTTAATATATGGTGGTATAATGTGAGCAGATGTTTTCTACTTTTTGAAATATTTTTTTACATATGCAAGCGCTGAAAAGGACCCAGAATTTTCAGACATCTTTCATCGGGATTATCAACACTTTTTACTTGAAACACTGAAGACAAAGCAAGAATCACCAGTTGTGACTGAACACACCTCTAAGCAACCACTGATGAAGACCACGTTGGATTTGCCTCTCAGCAGCCTGTTGCAGTCTGTCATGTGGAAAGTGCATGGATGGATCTTAATGGTGAGTATGGAAGAGAAACAGAAACTGCTATTTAACTCTGAAAGCTAAATTAAAAAGCTAAAAAGTAATAGACATAATTTCTTGGTTCAGTCATTTAATAATTTATGTAATTTTCTTTTTTATATCCTGTACATACACACAGAATGGCAATAATAACCTGGGCTGAATATTAAATGTATTTTTCCTTATGTTGTGTGGACATTATTTTGTGATTATTAAACAAATGTTTAAAATAAAAGAAAAACAAAATACAAAATATGTATTATTACTATATAATATGGTTGATATAGCAAAATACATATTTTGTCAAACTACCTCAGGATGCCTTTGATAAACACAGCCACTGGTCTGCTGTGTGCATGAAGACTGGAGATAAGCAGGCTTGTACTTCACTTACCTATTATAATATATTATGCTCTTCATTTAACATGAAATATTTTGCTAATCAAGGCACGAGTAAGTCCACATTGTGTCAGTCACCACTGTGGCACATGACGCTACCTGGTCGGTTCTCATCCAGATTGATGACTTTTGAATTCAGCTGGTACGTCACTGTCCAGTTTACAGATCACCTTGTAGATTGATTTCTTCCACGATGGATCGCGATCCTTGCCCATCGTAATGGCAACATAAAATTCTCTCAGCGTAATCTCAGCAACCTCCACAAACCTGTCAGGGACCTGTCAAACACCAGGAGAAGAAAAAAAGCCATTAATTTTAAGAGTTGTTACACGCACCAAAATAGTGTGTGTTTAACATAAAGGGGGTGTATTGTATAGTAGCATTACATTTTAGACCTGGCAAATCAAGGTAAGTGACAAGTCAAAATTTAGGAAAACTAATTGCAAACAATAACAAACCAGTCTAAAAGATCAATAGCAAATTGCATCAAATACAGGTCACAAAACAGATTATTATTTACTCTGCTGTTATGTTTTAATGTTAACCTTTAGCTTAATGAGCACAGTGGTTTGGTTTACTTTAGTAGTACTGTACAATTGTCCAGCATTTCAACCTTTCCAGAATAACAATGTTACAATCTCGGTACAGGGCTGGAAACTGGAGATGAGATGAGAGAAGGGGGTCTACTGGCTGTTATCTTTCACACTTTCAGAAAATAAATAAATAATAGTACAGTCCAAATGTTTCAGGTTTTTTGAGGTAGTAAATCTGCTGTGAAATCTTGTAACACATTTATGCTCCCCAGAGGATAGACCCTCTCTATTTTGAGTCTTCATCAAGTCAAGCCTATTTTACTTAAATAACCCAATATCACAAATGACAATTTGCCTCAGCAGGCTTTATAATCTATACAGCATATGTCAATTCAGATGAGGAACTACCTCCCCCCAAAAATCCTTTACCACAGAAATAAATTATTGTTAAAATTGTTAAAAAATTATGTTATTATGTATTAGCTCTTTATTTAGGCATGTTTCTCCTTTTTGTTTCCAGTACAGCCATGGCTTGAAATAATGGGAGACACCAGTGTGTCGTGTTTGAGATGTTCTTATTCCATCTAACATGCATGTTTGATTTCAGTTCCTACACAAACACAACACCAGTCACAGCTGGTGTGCACAGGTGATCTGACTATAATACTCAACAGCAGTCAGAGTTGAACAGCCGAGTGTCAGAGTGTTGTATTTGTAAAATGTTTTTCCAGAAATCGGAACAAAGATTTCCATTTTCACTTTCACAAAATTTTTAATATTGTCCAAAATACTTAAACAGGGTACTTGTAAGTTTTGAAAGGCTGTGAATTAAGTCAAAGGTCTTGTTATTGTTGCAGTAAGTTTTTTTTGTTTTTTTCAAGAATTTTGGAAAAAAATTGCACACGTTATAATTGTTCATTTAAATTAATGTATATGCTCAAATGTCCACAGCAAATTGTCAAATGCCTGAAAAGGATCCAAGAAATCGTGTGGGTTTTTCTTTTTCTGAATATAATCTATAAAATCTATTAAAAAAAATACAAAATGCTCATCCTGACAAGAACTTCATAGTATGTTTCTTTGTAAACAGGCCGAGTCACGCGTAGTAAAGCCTTCACAATAAAGCCTTCATACATGTTTTAATCAGTTTGCGATGATAGAATTTACTACTAAAATCATCTTCAGTGATCTCTCTGTCTTGTGATACTACTGTATTATTATGGTGAAGTAGTCATAACACGTGGCATTAAATATGTTAGTTAAATGTTGTTCACTGTTGTTAGATATGCAGTACGTGTGGAAGAGTACACATGTAGCTGGTTATGGTCAGTGTGCATATAAACAGGTTAGGTCAACGTGAAGATTTGTTTATCTACGTTATCAATATCCAGATTAACGAGAAAATGGTATTCACAACCTTCACTGTTAATGTGACAACTAATTGCATTTTTTAAATGATAAAATAAGTTATTTTCTGCCTATTGTTTAATAATATAGTGGAGACCTGATACCTGCTTACTGACAAAAAGAACAACATGAGAAGGTTTTTCTTCATATTGCGACACATCTCAGTCATGAAAAACCCAAATTACTCCACATATGGCTCAACCAGACACTTTTTGAAACCCTATCAGCCTTTTTCCTTCTTTCTTTAAAAAAAATCATCACTGGTTCCCTGAGCCTCCTTTCATTATAACTTTGAGTTGGTATTTTTTGTTAAAAGCAGTTACGCTGCTGAGTACCTTGACTGGCACCATATCATAATTTGATTAAATTAATTTGTTGTAAGACTTTTAGAAGAATTAGACACATTTTGAATATTACTAACCAAGAAAAAACAGATTTTTGTGATTTCTGCATGATGTTGGAATGATCTGTTCGTTTTAACACATGCAGTAACAGTCGATGTGCTGACACATGCAGGACCTCTTGCAATTACAAATGTGTTTTTGTTTTCTTTCCTCTGTACATAATTCTCCATTTTAATGCCCATGTTATACAACCAACAAAATATTAGGAACACTTAAATTCATCTCTCATTTCTGTACTAGTTACAAATGGGAAGATACAGTGAAGTGGACAGATTAGAAAATGATTTTAAGCTTTGAGACAGCTGAAACTTATAGAAAGGAACATGCACAAAAAGGAAATCATATGTTGGACTGCACATAAGCAAAATGAAAAACCTCATTTAAAGCAAAGAAATGCATGAAAATTATCTCAGCTACAAATTTGTACGATACCAGTAAGACATACAACACAATGTTAAACTACATCCAAATCATAGTGTGTGGTGGCACTTACCTGGAAGTCGTTGGCTTTGTTGTAGTGCATGTTAAGCGCTCTGAAAAGTTCTGATTCTCTTCCCACAGTCAAACTCCTCACGTCGGCCGCTCCTTCCATGAGAGCATGTCGGGCGAACTTCTCCATCTGGATGTAGTAAAACTCCCTGAAGTTACTGAACCACTTGATGAGCTGAGAGGTGATGCAGCGTGTGAACTGTGGATGAAGGCAAAAACAGGTAAGTGTGTCATTTATACACTGTAACTGGAGAGAAGCTGCTGAACATGTTGTACAGTTTACATTTAAAAATGTTAAATAAAATATGAGTAAACTGTATTTTACTACTTCCCTGTGTTTCAATTGTACATATTCTGTGTTTTACAAAACACAAATTTCTCTATTTTTCCTGATTGTAATACTGTTGACAAATAATAAAAAAAATATAAACTTATGGAATTGATTCTTTATTCTGTAATGACAGTGATGTATTTTGAAAGCATAACGCTGGTTTGAAAACACTTTAATTCACCTTGGGGGCATAAAAAATCCTGTACATTAAAAAACATGGAACATTTCTGCTGCTTATTGAGTTAGGTTAAAATTTATTTTCCTCTGAAAAGGCAAGAAAAAAGTCTGCCTTCATGTAAAACAAGTGACATCCCCAAGATTCAGACGATTGCTATCAACCGTTTTTTTTTCCTGTACCATAAGGTCATGTTTTATAGATATAAATTGCTAAATAGACACAAATGTGTGGGAAGAATTGTACTGTAGGTATTTTCTCACCTGCACATCATGGAAACATATCTTCAGTACCAGGGAGCTGGGGTAGCGAGTGTAGAAGAACATAAGCTTTGCTTTCTTCAGATGATTGGTGGTCAGACCCTCCTAAATGTACCATGTGTTAAGGAACACACACACACACACCCTAGACAAATGAAACAGTGTGAAAGTTTGGAAGATCAAAGGTAGGATTCGTCTGATTCTCTAAGGTGCAAAGTTGTTAAAAATTACTGTTAATGAACAGATTAATTTTGTAGAGGATAAGGACATTATAAGGACAGAAATATCTGACTGATTTCTACTTTAAAGCACAAGAAAAACCAAATACAAGATTCCTTCTGTAAAATCATGTTAAAGGATACATTCACCATGTACAGGTTATTCTTCACCAGGCTATTGGACTCAATCTTGACATGAGGGAGACACAGGCTTTGCAAAAACAACGGATCCACCGACACAGTGTGAGTCTGTGGGCTCCTTACAGATCTGGAGTTGACCTTCGATCTCACTTTGACCGGATTCCGATGAGTGTCAAACATCTCAAATTTTGCTTGACGAACATCAGGGCATCCATCTTGCAAGCATCTGAGTACATGTTGACTGGCAGTGTTGTGGTTCTTCTCTGGCGGATGATCTTCATGCAGAGCGGAGTCCTGACTGAAGGGGTTCGGAGGTTTCGGACGATGGTGAGCCCTCGATCCGGACTGGAGGATGAGCTTGTCTGCCCTTTCCACCCGAGGCTTTTGCACAACCAGAGACAGGGCTTCGGTTTGGATGTCTGGGACTTGCACATCTGCGTTCTCACAACATGTCAGCCTTGATTTGTTATCTGTACGAAACGGTGACTGAAAATGTGCATCGGTCTCTACATTCCTGTCATGATTTGGCGATGTCTGTAGGAGCGGCATGCTCTCAAACACCGAGTCAACGCTCCTGCTCACAGCTCTGGACAGTTCATATTTTAAAACATCTGCCATTAGTTTTAACCTCTCTGGTTTGGATTGGAAGTAGTTCATCAGCTTGACTTTCTTCCATCCTTGGTATTTTCCACTTGAGCTGCCCTCGAACTCGCTGTACGAGTGTGTACAGGTGTCCTTTGGAGATTTTTCAGGAGAGCTGTTCCAGGTGGGATATTTCTCTTCCTTACTACAGTCTCCTGTGTTTCCTCCTTCCATGTGATTAAACCTGGTTCTGAGCTGTCTGAGGGGCTCATGCTGACTCTCAAGCTGCCTTCTTGGCGCCTGGCTGGAAGATCCACTTCTTTCTTGATGCAAAGGGAGTTCTTGAATCATTTTATTTTCATGCTTGCCGTCTGACTCTTCATGCTGATTTGTCGTCACATCTGTGCAGTGGATGCCAGGAGAGCTGGTCATGCCTTTGATGATATTTTCTACTCTGGCTCTTTTTGCTTGATGGCCACTGTTGAAGTTCCAGTCATGGTGACCGGAGGCGCTGGATGCAGGGGACGGGTGCCTTCTCGTGGATAAAAGTCCAGTATCTCTGGATGAATTGAGCTCCAGCTGGCCGGCAGAGATCAAACCTGAACCTGCGTCGTCGCTGCAGTAAGCGCTCTCCGGGAGCATTTTGATGTTCTCACCCTCGTTGCTTAAGGTCACAGAAACACCCAACACGTCTGAATTTGACGGTGTGGTATCAGGTTGTAAAGAAGAGAGGTGCTCTGCAGTGCAGCCATTAAGGCAGGAGGAATACATAGCGTTGCTCCAAACTGTTGGATTCATGCTTGTCGGAATAAAAAAAGACACAAGTGAGGGGGAAAAACTCCATTATTAATTATATGATGTATGTATTGTAAGAAAATTAAAATCAAATTACTTCCAAATTTTTGGAAATGTCAATGAAAACTTGAGTTTTTTTTTGCACAAAGATGGACCTGAATTATTGTGCAGCTTAATAAATAATAAAATAAACAACATGCTTTTATTCTAGCTATTTCTAAACTGAAACTATATAACTAAACTGAAAATATATTCCAACTTTACATTATAAAACCACAATGATAAATGAAAGTCGCAAAGGAAATATCTTTTTAATCGAGAATTAAGCATTTGTTATATCATCAAGTTACATTTGCAACTAACTAACATTTTTCAAATATCTGTTGTTTTCTCCTCACTTTCTGTACCCATTCTGATGCTGCAAACTGCCTCGCCCTCTCAGTTTTCTTAAATTTGTAAATTAAAGTTCACACTTAAAGGCTGAGATCACACTTAAAGGCTGGGAAAAACAACTCACAGAAGCAGAAGAAGCAGCTACAAACATCACTACAGCATGAACTGAAACCCACCTGTTGCCTGTTGAAAAAAGGACCCGAGGAGGCTGCAGGTCTGGAGCTTGCAGGCAGGCAGGCAGGAGAAGTGCCTCAAGTATTTGTACTGGTCCAGATGAGAGCCTCTCCAGAAGCCAGGAGGTGTGGTCCAGCCTGAAAACCTATCCCCTCCTCAAGATAAGATAAAACAATCCTTTTATTAATCCCTCAGTGGGTACATTTACTGTGTTACAACAGCAAAGGGGATAGTGCAACGTAAGTAAGAAAATAAAATAAAACGATAAGAATAATAAAATTAAACATAACTACAATTATTCACTCATTTACATGTCCGTCTAGACAGAAACTACAAATGAATAACACTGTTCTGCACTCAAGATGTTGATGGATACTAATGTTGCACCATCTACTTTACATTCAAATTGCACATAGGTGAATAGTCAGTTCACCTGCCTGTACATAATTACATTAATGAGCTAAGTAATTCAAATTCCATGTATTTACTTATCTTTATTTTATTTATTTTATATCTATTTATTTTTGTTATTTCAGTGTGATTTTGTTTGTGGTTAAATTCATTTAAAAGTATTGCATATAAAACCTCGTCCAAACAATGGTTCAGTCCTGTTACCTTTAAAAGTATGTTATTGTGTTATCAAGTTAAAAATTTGCCTTTTATTCACCTTGGTTATAGTACTTGTGAGATTTTTAGTTGAGGAAGATTTCTTTTATCGGAAGCCAGCTGCCGGTGCTCCCCTCCCGGCCCCGCCGCAGTGGTTCCTCCCGCTCGGACCGCCCCCTCGCCGGGCAGCAGCGAGCTTCCGCAGCGCTGCTTTCCCGGGCTGTCAGGAGAGGGACGCGGCCGCCTGCTAGCGCCATGTTATCGAGCTCCAGATGTGTTTACCGGACTCTTGGCCGCTCTTTGTCTGCGGCGAGCCAGGTAGGTTCATTAAATCAATAAAAAAGAAAGAAACACGCAGTGAACTGAGCCTTTCTGTGTGAAGTTTGTCTGAGCGCCTGACTGAAACACAGTTAGCTTGTTAGCTCCTGCAGCAGGGCCTCGCCTACCACCAAGGACAGACAGACAGACACTCACACAGACAGAGCTCAAGTTAAAGAGGAGATACTTTTTAAAAAACTCAACAACTGCAACGCTCACGGGCTGGTGTGTGTTTTGTAAGGGGAGCTGTGTGTGTGTGCAGCTGAGCTGAGAAACACCTCAGGTCAAACGTGTGTTGGTCTGAGGAGACAACATGTCTCCACTGTCTTCTTCACTGACACCCTGTGCATCTATTAATGTGTCTGTAATGGCAAAAGAGGAGCAGAATATGTTAACTAATTCACTTAGTTTTGACATATAAAGCCTCTCAAGCTTGAAAAAGTTGATGCACAAAGACTTAAGTCAAACTATGATCAGCTTGTATTGCTGTTGTACTTTCTTCCTATCAATGTACAAAATCAACACAAGCCGCTCAGTATAAACAATAAAAACTTCACTGGCTTACATGTTTTGGTCAACCGTACATGACTTTGGCCACGTCTCACAACTCCACCCTCCGCTGGCATCCCACATTGGGAGCTTTATGTTGGGATCACCAGCGGCTCCAAAATCAGTACAAAAGCAGGCAGAAGTAGGCAGACATCTTCAGAAGAGGCCCTGCCCTCAAAATACCCACAGACATGACTCATGACATACCGCCCTGCACAGTGGATAACGTTACAGCAGCCTGTTGTGAAGCCCTACACATGGTATTTGTGTCTTCTGCTGAATCTATAAGTAAGCGCGGCATAGTGAAGTTGGTTAGTAGTTGTGAGTGTGATTTCTAAACTGCAGCCACGTTCACAGAACAGAGTTGCTGTGTGACAGTGTATTTACCTATTTGCCTGTTTTGTTTTTTGTTGTTGTTTCTTTTTTCAGTTTTAATGACTGTTAACTGAACATATTTTGGGTTTTGAATAGCCTGTCACACAAATTAAAACATTTGAAAATGTCAGCAAGTCATTTGGAAGTTGTGACAGTCATTTTTCAAGAACTGCAGGGCCTTTGACAGTTTTTAAATAAAAAATTGTCTGCAGATTAACAGATAATTAATGTAATCTTACTGTGCTGTGTAATTGTTCTTGGTGACGCCACTGAGAAGACGTAAGAGTTAAAATGAGCTTTTTTGTTAGACTGGGATAGCCCATTAATTAGTTAGTTACTTCATTTTTTTTCTTTTTCTCTTTTCAGGCCAATAATGTCCTTGTCCGACAAAGTGTTTCAGGTAAGTGTGCTTCTAACTAAGTAGACTTAACCTTTAGCTGGATTTGAAGAGTGTGTCAGTAATGTGACATCTTACGCTGTCGTCATTATTTTACTGCTTGTGGATAACTAAGCCCTTTGATTGGATCAGACTGCAGCAGAGCTAGTAATTCTTGTTGAATAGCTGAGATGCCGCAGAAGCCCGCAAGTGGTTAACTGCAGTTTTCAGAAACTCTTTTCATGTCTCATGTTAGAGCTTCAGGAGGAGAGGCGGATCCAGCTTTTGTTCATTTTCTTTCTCTCTTTTAATCTTAAGGCCTCCCTGTCTGCAGACGGCTAGTTTACAAGAATTCTCAGCCGTAAGTGTCCTTGAATGAGTAAGCACTTAATATTTTGAAACTCATTTGTGTAAGTTTTTCTTTCTGTTGCATTTCTCTAAAAATCACATGTATTTGTATTTTGTTTTTTACATTTTAGATGTGAATTTCCATCATCAGTGAATGTGTTCCACATCAGATGCTTCAAGACATCTTCTGTTCACAGTATGTATTCCTTTTCAACATTATGCGCCAACATTGACTTTGTGTCTGTGTCTGACTTACAGAAACTTTTGTTTTTTGTGCAGGGGATGAGGTTGTCACAGTCAAAACTCCTGCTTTTGCAGAGTCTGTTACAGAGGGGGATGTGAGGTGGGAGAAAGGTTGGTATAAGTTAACATGTCATAGGTAAAATGACATATTTCACAGGTGTCTGTGTCCCATATTGTATTATATGAGTTAAATGTTGAAATACATGCTCTTGTTTGTTTTAGCTGTGGGTGACTCAGTGACAGAAGATGAAGTGGTGTGTGAAATTGAGACTGACAAGGTACAAATTGGAGAGACCATCAACCTAATATCTCTGGATGTTTTTTTCCTTAATAGAACAAATAAAAATGACTCACAACTTGTGTATTTCGGACTTGCAGACCTCAGTACAGGTCCCTTCTCCAGCAGCTGGTGTCATTGAGGAGCTGCTGGTGCCTGATGGGGGGAAGGTAGAAGGAGGAACGCCCCTCTTCAAACTCCGGAAAGGAGGTGTGTGTAGTTGAACAACAGTTGTCCTTTTATCACTGCAGTAAAGAAACCTAAGTGTATATATGATGGTTAGCATGAGTTTCAGTAATATTATGAAAATAGTACATTTTTGATCATTTGAGGTTGATTTGTTCTGTTGGTCTAATGTTTGTCGGTGTTGTCTTATCACAATTTGTTTCAAAAAGTTTTTTTTTGTGTGTGTGTCTGTTTATTGTATGGAAACTACATTTGTCTTAATTTGCTTGTGTCCTCAGCTGCTGCTGCTGCAGCTAAAGCAGCTCCCTCCCCAGCAGCGGATGCACCGGCTGCAGCCCCCCCACCACCACCACCTCCTCCACCTCCAGCTACAGCCCCCGCTGCCATGCCTCCAGTGCCCCCAGTGCCACCACAGGCTGCCCAAGCCAGACCCGGTGTGTTAGCATGTGAATCTACATACAGCATTTGTTTATTATTATCGTGCAGTATGTATCTGACTAGGCCATCAGCACTGTTTCTGCCTCTAATGTCACATCTTGTGTTTCCCTCTGCATCAAGTCTCTGCTGTCAAGCCCACTGCTGCAGCTCCAGCAGCAGTTCCTCCAGCAGCAGGAGGCAGAGGAGAAAACAGGGTAACACACATGTTGATAACGCAGATTGTGCTCATCCATATCTTTAGTTTTTTTTTTTTAGTGCATTAATTTTGGAAATAATAAAGTTTTGTGTCATGGCTAACTGTAAATGTGATGGTTTGTTCTCCTTTTGTGCAGGTGAAGATGAACCGTATGAGGCTGAGGATAGCCCAGAGGCTAAAGGAGGCTCAGAACACCTGCGCCATGTTGACCACCTTCAACGAAGTGGACATGAGGTGAGCCACAGCAGCTTTAGTGAGGATTTTAAGCCTCAGCACAAAAGATTCATGGCAGAATGCTATTTGACTGCCAGTGTCACACTGTGATCATAGAATATATCTGACTCAAGGAACTTCATTAACCAAATTCCCTATTGTGGCCCTGCTGCTTCAGCAACATTCAGGAGATGAGGACACTCCATAAAGATGCCTTCTTAAAGAAGCACAACATCAAACTGGGTTTTATGTCGGCGTTTGTGAAGGCTGCAGCACATGCTCTGACTGACCAACCTGCTGTCAACGCCGGTAAGACAATGCATTTTACTGTTTTTTTTTTTTTCCTTTTGCTTAAAATAGAATTTTACCCAAAGGAACTTTACTCTCTGCCAGAAATTGTCCTTTTTATGTTTGTCTTTGTTGTCTTTTTCACTGATTTAAAATTGTTCTTGTCACAGTTATTGATGACACAACCAAAGAAATTGTCTACAGGGATTACGTCGATATTAGTGTTGCTGTGGCAACTCCAAAGGTTTGACTTTTTGGCTCTATAAAACTCATTTTTGTATAAAAACAGTTGCTGTTAAATTCTGGGTAACATTGAATACACCTGAATAAGATGTATCTGTTTAGGGGCTTGTTGTACCAGTGATCCGCAATGTCGAGACCATGAACTTCACTGACATTGAGAAAGCCATTAATGCATTGGGAGAAAAGGTAAAAAGCATTGTGCAGTAATTGATAATAAACATCCTAAAATCATTGTATTGTTATTAAATCTGTCATTGTCAGATATTTTAGACTGTGACCCAATTTTGAATAAAACTAACATCTGTTTTCTTCACAAGTCACAAGAATAAAAAAGTAATTTCTATTGTGTCCATCAGGCTCGTAAAAATGAGCTTGCTGTTGAAGACATGGATGGAGGCACCTTCACCATCAGCAACGGTGGTGTGTTTGGCTCCTTGTTTGGCACCCCCATCATCAATCCGCCACAATCTGCCATCCTGGGCATGCACGGCATCTTCGACCGCCCAGTGGCAATCAATGGCAAGGTGAGAATGAAACGTCCATTGAGACAGATGGTAAAATATTTGCAGGCAGAATGAGGACCAAGTAAGTAGGAGAGTCACACAGCTGAGTCTCTGAGCTACATGTGCATGTAGCTTCAGCAGACAACGAACAAACATACTAATATGGATACTCTGGTTTTCCAAATCTGATTCACTCAAAAGTGCTTTCTTATTTGGCAGGTCGAGATCCGGCCCATGATGTATGTGGCGCTTACGTACGACCACCGGCTGGTCGACGGCAGGGAGGCGGTCACTTTCTTACGCAAGATCAAAGCAGTGGTGGAGGATCCGCGAGTGTTGCTTCTGGACATGTGATGTGTCTACCGCCACATTACTCTCGTTTAAAGATAGCTCGGCTGCATAAAACAAACTCCACGTCACAAAAAATACCCGCACAAGTCGCACAAAAATAGACTTCACAACCATTGTTGTCTCTTTAAATGTTCAGTCGGACTGCAGGGGGGAGCTTAAATACATGTTATTATCTGAAGAGAGTAACTTGGATGTATCGGCAATCCTAGGGATACACTTAAAAAAGGCCTTAGATAAAACAACAAAAGACTGCTTGCCGTTTTCTATCACTAATAGTTTTGCTAAATTAGAGACACAGTCACATTTACAATACACAGGCTTAAAATGTTGCAGTGACATATGGGTGTGTTATTATACCCATGTGCTCTTCAGATGCACATACGAAGCAGTAGAAAAACTCTCTTTGTCACAGTTGCATAATCATGAAACAAAATGGCTTTTCCAGGGAACAGTTGGCTGCATGACTTTCTCCCTCGTTAGCTGGTGCTCCTGAACCACTTTTCCCAAAGCGGGGCCAAGCAGAGCCCACTCAAATTAGCTCAAGATGTTTTTCATGTTAACACAGGTTTTAAAGACTTCCTTGGTTTGCTGCTTGTCTTTGTTACCAGCAACAGCCTGGAAGGGGAAAAAAAGCAACCTGTCTGATGAGCGCGTATTTGGTGGTGACTTAGCTCAGTTATATTCCCGCTTCACCTGCTCATCTGTCTCCTGTCTTTTCTGGGCTTTTTTTTTTTTTTTAATAATTTGTTTTAAACCTGCCTTGCTGTTGTCGGGAACACCAAAATCTAAAAAATAATGATCAAACCATTTTTAGTTAAACAGATACATGCGTTCAGATTTCATCTCCAGAAACTGTACAAACCAGACACTATTTGTTTTTTTCATATATACGTATACACAGTATCTTGTTACTTTATGAGCAACGTGATGGGAGTAATGTTCAAAACGCACAATTTAGCAGCAGGTTTTTATGTTGACCTCCATTGTTGGAAGAGATTTTCATTGTGTTATCCTATATATAAAACACTTGTATCTATTTAAACTATTTTAAACATTAAACATCTCGAAGGTTTTATGTAACTTGTCTCGCGCATTTACTTGATAAACTCTGGACTTACACGCAGTGTCACCAGTAGACCAACAATAGTCTATAAGATCTGAATCAGTTATGAATCATATATTCTGCACTAATTCTGATAATCAGTTAATCATTTGAGTTGCGTTTCAAGTAAGTAATCCTCATTTCCCTGCCTTAGTTCATTTTATATCATTGTAAATTGAATCTCTTTGGGCTTTGAGTCATTTGCGCAAAACAAGATATCCGGAAACATGTGGGTTGTTTTTGTTGTAAACCAAACAATTAATTATTATGTATCATTACACATTAAGTGATTATGAACATAAAAATTTGTTGTAACTCACACAGTGGAGCAGACAAACCATAGACTTAATTTCACTTTAACTTCTCTTAACAGCGTACTTTGTCTTTCTGAAACACCTCAGAAATATGATGATCTCCGAATAAAACCCGACATGAGGCAGGGAGCATCTTCATGGTCGATCTTGGCTAAAACATTTCATCTCGTGCCAAATCTATTCTGCCCCTGAATTCTCCGCTGCTGACGAATTCTGTGCCAAAGACTGATCTTCAAAGCCTCATTAGCCGGCCCGCTGCTCGGCTCTTGAGAAGCTCCAAATAATGGTATCATCTCTGAAAAAGTCTTAAGGGTTGATCGGCCCTTTCTCCCACTTCACAAACACAGGCTCAAGTGTGTGCAGCTGTGTATGATACCCCTTCAGTATTTCTGTTTACTTTAATAATCACGGGGGACAATGGGTCCTAATGTACGTCTTTGTTTCTCTGCCAGCACCTACACAAATGTCTGAACAACACTGTTTGGAGGAAAAACACAGAATTCATTATGAGAACACAAAAAACCCAAACATTAGATTACCATGAGAATACTGGAGGTCCTAATGGGCCTGAATACAGCAAACAATGATACAAGGGTTCCTTTAATTTAATTATTTACTTTTATTACCGCTCAAGATTCCATTAGCGCTTTCGAGATCATGTTAATTGGCAGCGTGTGCCAGTGGGTGCATAGATATCTGAAGGGTTTGTTGGCAGGTTTTTGTTTCGTCTTCAAAATTTGGCCAAATCTGTGAATTTCCAATTGGACTGCTCAATAAGATGTGGGTTTTAAGTCTTTGTGTCCATTCAGATGAAAGATGGCCCATTAGAAATTGGCAGCTAGCTGTTTGTTTTCATTAAGCCACATCAGAGAGATAATTTACCTAAATTATTCTCTTATTTTTTTTTCTTTTAAATGGATAATTATATCAATGTTGTTATTGAAAGAACTGTATTTTTGGCCCAACTGCAAAAGTGTGTTTTAGGTTTTTAAGTGATACTAATATTAACAACCACAAAATTGACCATTTATATGTTTTATGCCAAGATATTTTTGCTTTTAACGTTTCTGAGTATGAAAAGGTTTTTAAGCACTCTCTATTTGGCGATACATCTTTGGCTCAATGAAGAGCCCTTGTGGTTTTATGCTTACTAGATAATTCTGTCTTGTCCTTGTGTATGCACCCCTAATGAATGCAACCACAGGCACATGAATTGTGTTAATTTAAGGTTACAAACAAAAAAAGACAGAATCAAAAGCACAACTACATTTCTATCTGGACCCATTAGTCTGATCAGAGCTTGACAGCAGTTGTTCCATTTAAATATAGATGCTCAAACGGTAAAGTGTCTGTAAAATGTCCTGAGCATAATTACGCAGTATGGCTGAAAATCTATGAGGGTCTGCCACAAGAGGCTCCTCCAAGTCAGGTAAGTTTATAGATATTGGCAAAGTTTAATTTCTGAATAATCTATTGTATTAGAATAACACTAACATTGGCAGTTGTTGGAGTTAAAGTCACATTTTTGTTTTGCACACTTCCTGTGGTGGCGTAAATCCAACACAGGTTTGTCAACCCCTCAAAATCTTGAAATGATAAATACAAATTTGCCTCTTCTGTTAAAAATGTCTCCTCAGTTTCTTCTGCATATTCAAGGGTTGTTATTTTGTTTTTTAGCTGGAACATTCATCACACTGTCGGCACCGCAGTAACATAACATGGAGAGATTCATCAACCCACCAGCCACTTGTAAGATCTCAAAGTAAGTAGCCACATATAAGCCAATGAGTGGTACTTCAGTTGTTTTTACATGGCGGTGTTTAAGATGTAAACAAAAGGTATGAAGGAGAAAAAGGGAAGGGAAGTAATTCAGAACCATCTGAGGGCTCAGATGATGGGGAGACATGTTAAACAGTTATGGTCTAATTTATGTATTTTTATTTTATAAGAGACTGCTATGTTTTAATATGGTAAATTTAAGTGAATTAAATCCTGTGAGGGGAGTTTTCTTTCAGCAGCTACCTACTACTGAAATTTAAGTGCACAGGGAACTGCATTAATGTAGTTTATATAGATAAGTCTAAACAATGACAAATATTTGTTTTAACTTTGTTTTAACCAGACTAATTATGTTGTGTAGTTCATTTGGAAAACAGTCATCCTTGTTTCTGTTTCTACTGGCTAAATTTGAATGTAAAAGTTTTACATAACTGTAATTTAGGTTTAGGATAATGGACGTCTTTGTCTGATCTTTTTATTAAGATAAATATGATGCACATTAGGTTAGGAACATTTTCTCATAATTTCTCACAGAAATTTCTGATGTATATTTCAATTAATTCAAGTTGTAGCAAAACGACAAATGTCTATGAAATCTCTAAAAGGAAAAGAGTGGAAGCATAGATTTGTTCTTTATTTTCTATGAACAGTAGGGTCTGAACTGTTTCACCTGAGTACTGATGTAGGTTGAGACAGGCTGGGAACTGTTTGATAGCCACTTGACAAATTTCTGCACATTTCTAACTAAACAGTGTCAAGACTTGTGCTTTTCCCCCGAAAGACTTGTGTCTCATAAGTCTTCTCTGGTGACTCTCTTCACATATGTGCTGGTGATATGGAGCCCCTTCAAGGCTCAGAGGTGAGAATTATGAAAAGTAATTGTATATAACTGAAATGTACTAGTTAAAAGGGTCTTGCAGCATCCCGATGACCTGGAATATTGCGGTGTCAGGCTGTTTTCACATGACTCAGTAAAGAGGTGCGTCGTGTTATTGTCCGTTCTCGAGCCACCTGACAGAAACAGACTGCACTGTTTGATATCACACCTTGAGACAATTCATCAGCACACCCTTAATAATCCGACCCTGCAGGGCCTGCATAAGTAATGCTGCATATGCATATTCATCAGCGTGCCGTTTCCTTTGCTGGCCATTTCATTCAAAGCTAACCAGTGTGGCCAAAACAACTAGCTTGCATCTGGCCCTATTCTTTCTCTCCTCTCGGTCCTTTGATATGGACGCCAGCCCTCTTTTTCTTCCTCCTCTTGTTCTGTTGTCATACCAGAAGATTATTTTTGGATGGAGAGAATGAGGCGTAGGACCCTGTGGCCCGGCCATGGACACAGCTGGCGGTGCTGAGGTGGGTGCAGCTGGTTGGTGTCAGAGGTTCAAGTATTCATACTGGACAGAATTGGGTTGAGTGAAGAACTACAGGGGGAGGGAGGGCAACTGGGGCCACAGGAAGATGCTGTTAGGGTACACCTGTCAGTGGTGCATAATACTACCAGACTGGTGATGTCACTTCCTCCTTATAGGTATCTGTTTTGCTTTAACTGGTTGTTGTGAAATTTGCATTGTAAAAACAGAGTACCTATTGTATATGAAACATCACATTGCTGATATATAAAGAACAAAATAAAATTACAAGCTCCTTTAATTTTTATTTGAAGATGCCTCCTCCAGTATCTCTAATCCTGATCCTGATCTATTACACCTCAGCAAACTGACTGTAACAAAGAGAAAGTTGGACATTTCTTTAACTCTTTGTATTGAACCAGTGTTCACAAAATCTTATGAGTGAAGGGTCACTAAACTGCACTTAAAGGTGCACTTCACCTCATGATAAATAATAACAAAAAACATTGACAACTGAGAAGACGTCATGTAATGATGAGTTTGAGTTGTGTTTCAAAAGATCTAGAAAAAGCTCTCATGTGGATCTTGAATTGGAATTATTTTGTTAAAACCCTATTTTCCAAGTTCAAAAATGAACAAAAAAAATTCCCACTTAAACCAAGTGATATCCAAAATCTTTCCAACCTTTCCCACACAAATAAATCTAAGAGGAATATGCATAATTGCACACCACAGGGGTAAGTGAGACAGTATGTTTTCCTGTTAATGTGGGTGCCCTTGCCCTTTAAAACTAATATTTGTGGTCCACCTCAAACCTCTGTTTATTTATTTTTTTATAAAAAGTTCCCCCTTAATAAAACTTCTTCTTGATGGATGACAGCATTATTCTACTCCTCCATCCTACATTTACCAGTTCACAGACTGACCTGTAGGTTATTGTAGCTGTGCAGTTCTTGTCAAATTTCCTGATCAACCAGTCCAGCTGACGTGAATCCAAAGGTACGTTAGCAGCCTGCACACACAACATTTTCTTCGGTGCTCATCTGTACCGTAGTGAATATTAGAATTCTACAATGCAGCTAAGTAATTTGCTGTGTTTGATATGTATGAATAAATGACATTTTCTGTGTTAGCCTGACCTTTACAGCATTCCTGAAGGCAGATGTGGATACTTTCATCACTTCTTCTTTATCCAAAGCCTGGAAGAAATCCATGATGCTCTCATTTCGCTCTTCTAGGAATTTCTGTGAAAGAGTCCAGATGTTTCAAGTTTCGAAACAGAGTGTAAAAGTAAAGAAATGAGCTCTTCACTGTCACCAGATGTCTCTCCCCTCATGACCACTGACCTTAAAAATTTGGAGGGCAGATATGTTCCTGGTGATGGAGCGCATGACTCTGTACCGAACGTCCAGAGCAGGACGGCTCTGACGGGCCTCTTCCAACAGCTCCAAGAAGGCCTCGCACACAAACACTGTCTGCACTCACACATGCACAGAGAAGGAGCACAGGTTGTGATCATTACATATTCACACGCATACACAAAGAGTTGTTTTTGCTGCACTTACAGAAATGTCTATCTGACACACTGCTGATTTTGTGTTGTTTTTAACTGTTTGGAGCAGCGTCAGAGCTCCTGTATACATCAGCGGGTTATGGTAGAGCTGAACAAAATATAGAAACATAAATTAATCTACAGTTGCTTGGAGTGCAAAACAGTCATCAAATGGTGATCAAACACGACATAAAATATCATGAATATCCCTTTCGTCCACTCACCTTGAGGACCATGAGGGTGCTGTTGGTGGCCAGGCCCTGGCAGAGCAGGCTCACGGCCTGATCGTCTATATGGTTGCTGCTGAGGTTGAGCAGCACCAACGTGCTGTTTTGTTTCAGTGCCTGACCCAGTGACTCAGCCTCGATTTGGCCAAAACCGTTGAATGACAGGTCGAGCTCCTTCAGAGTCGAGTTTACCTGAGGAATGGAAAACATTAGTGACATACAGCTGTGATACGAAACAATCGTGTGAGTCAAGTGTTTTATGTTTGTCACCTTCAGGCCGGCACTCAGAGCCATGGCACCGCTCATACGGAGGTGATTCCAGCTCAGATTTAGGACTTCAATACCGACATTGGTGGCTGAGGAAAAAGAGGAAACAAATGTAAGGTCAAAATACATTTGAAACGTTAGCCCACAAATGTCAAAATCAAACTTAAATTGATGCTCAGTTTTGCAAAGAATTCAGTATACAGGATATTATACAGTATATTAAATTTGTGTTTATTGGCTTTTTGTGCTTACAGAAAATTAATTTAAAAACACAATTTTAAAATCCAGAATCTGTTAGTTGTACTGTCTTCGCTTCATGCTAAATGTACGAGAATAATATATTTATATCTATATATAGAGTAATATAAAGACATATGATCTCTCTTTTCTTTTCTTATAAAACATTTTTATTTTTTATTTCTCATCTTGAACTCAAGAGTGTGAACATCAAGTTTAATGTGAGTAACAAGCTAACCCTCCTCAAAATAAAACATCAGATAACTAGTTAGTCAGAGTAGTTAGGAGAGAAAAATCACAGCAGAAGGAACATTTGGATTTCAGTTTGAAACAAGTTTGTTCACAAAGAACATGACTGAAATCCAATTTATTCATTTCTCTCTGTCCTTCACCTGCTGATCTGAGTAACGTCCACTATCAAACAGTCTATTCAGGTCCAACAGATGTTTTATACTCATGTTATTTGCATATTTACACTCAAAATTAAACATTGCAGTATAATGTCATCCAATAAAACAGCTCTGCCATGAATTCTACTTTTACAAAGGTTATAATTTTTCAGTTCTTGCTGTGATTACATTTACAGGTGCAGTTTATGAAAGGATCGGTCAGCGTATCCATTTTCACAATGAAATACATCAGTTATGGAATACAAAGGCGACCAAGTTTGATTAAATGTATTTTTCGGAGATGACAGCAACATTACAGCCTGCATTAATTTATTTGGATGTAGGAAAGAGGGGATCATTGTGGGATCAACACTGGTAGACTAATACAGTCTGACGTTCAGTAGTGCACCAAGAAAGCTGCCTCAGATGTCAACTGCATCCCACCACAATGGAAGCTCAGGTGATTTTTCCACATGTCAAAAAACTGTTTTATCCTCTTATGAAAAACGGAAAGAAAATGTGCACAATAACTGCGGGACCATCAGAGTGTGTTTTCTAAAATGTCTGTTGGACTTCATCATTTGAAGATTTTGGCATCAGCAGTGACTCCAACAGTACCTAACATGTGGCCCAGATGTTCTCCTCCTGCAGAACAGAACTTGTTGTGACTGAGGTCCAGCTCTTTGACTACATAGTCCCCCTGAGAAGAAAGAAAATGTGGGATTGAAGCTCAGATGGGACAGTTTCTTGGCTCATTAGTCAGGATATGGTCATGAAAAATTGCTCTTTTTACCACATGGATTCAGTGTGTTTTTCTAAAATTCAAGTCATTTGTACTGACCTTCAGAACCTCAGCTAAGTATTTAGCAGCAGAATCATCAAAATTATTTCCTAAGGGAGGAAGAGGAAATTAATTTGATTACTCATCTAAGACAAAGAGCCTTCTTACCTTCCATTTTATTCAAATGATGTGCAGAGCAGCATATGAAAAATATCTTGAGAGATGACAGACAGGGTCGATCACCTGACAGTTTGAGGCATTTGATGTAGTAATTGTCTAACAGCATTTTGGACACAAAGTCTGCTCCTTCAAGGTTCAGCTGGTTCTTGGAAAGATTCTGTATATATAGAAGTCATTTTTCCAAATGAAAAAGCATTATTGAATTTTTTAAAACTAGATCTGAGTATATGAGTGCCATTTTGTACCAGAATAACAGTTTTAGGATACTTACTAGACTCTGAATGCTGCTGTTACTTTTAAGCATCTCCATCACATAGCGTGTCCCCTCTGCCTGAAGCGCGTTGTCCTCCAGTTCAAGGTTGGTGACAACATTATCAGACTAAAACACGTACAAAAAGAAATTAAGTACTTTTAACAAAACAAGTAACAGAAAAACCTGGTTATTTCATAACTAAATGTCACTTTTTCTCTGTATTTTAGAATAAGTAGAGGGAAGAAAAAAACATCTCGATGCAGGCACTGAAGGCTCCTACTTGCAGAACTATGGCCAGAGCTTTGGCCCCCAGTGGCCCCACGCCGTAGTGGTTCAGGTTGAGATTGGCTTCACCCAGGTGGCGGAGGAATGAGGAGACAGGAGTGGCCCCCGTCTGCTGACAGGCCCGCAAGTACATCTCAGCAGGGGACAGACGCTGGCTCCGATTAGTGGTCTCTGGAAAGAAGAGGAAGAGGAAGAGGAAGAGAAAGAGGTGAGGGGTGGTCAAAGATGTCCACCATCCCTGATCTGGTCCTGCAGGATTGACCTACTGTCTATTTCCAGATCAGTGCCGCACTCGTCATCACTGGCGCCCTCTTGGTCCTGGCTTGGCTGCTTCTCGTCCTTCTCCTGGTCTGGCTGAACGGATGTCTGCTCCTTGACATCGCTCTCCTCGTCCTCACGCTGATCCATCACACCACAAGATCCCGAGAGCTTCACCTGTACCTGCACAAAGAAGAGAGAGGTGACAGTACGTTACAGCACATTTAAAGTCCTCAAATGCATCACCATTTTCATGTTCTTAAGTATTTCTGTTTTCTCCTACTTCTACTCTGCTACACCTCAGAAGGAAGTATTGTGTTTTTACACCTCTCCAACTTTAATATCTGGGATTAATAATACAAAATACAAACAGAAGTTATTCAGCAGAGGAACATTTGTACGCATCATTGCGCAAATTAACAATAATGTGCAAGGAGCCATTTTATATTTTTACTTACGGTTATTATGTGACAATAAAAGCAAAAAAAAACATTATTTTTCGAGCCTTTAAAAACTTTATATTTTATTGTTTGTAAAATGTAATTCCTTTTCGGCAAATTTAACGAAGCAGGCGACGGTTGGATTAGATCAATATATCTGATTAGAAAAAAATTTAGCTTAGTTTTTAAACAAATATTAACTTTTTTGTTTTATAAACACGTAAATTGTCTCTTTTTGTCCGAAACCGAGAAAACAGAGAGCTTACCTCCGCAGTTTTGATCACTTTATTAAATTAAACGCGAAAAAAAGATGGACTGTTAACGGCAGGAAACCAACGGCTGTTGTTAACGAGCGGGAAAGCGTCCGAGTGATGAAGGTCGACAAAAACAAGGGTGAGAAAAGAAATATAAGAGAAAAATACCTTTTTATTGGCAGAAGCTGGGCACACTTGAGTGAATATTTAGTTACGACGTAGTCCTGTGAGGTAGAATTGTTTTATGTGCTTAGTGTATGTCGTTAAAAGCTCCACAAGATGGCGCTGTTGACCGCAGACATGTTGGTCTTCGTACGTGCAGATGTTCGAAACGAGGGGGAAAAAAAACTTTTCATATCTCATATCTAAAGCGACCTTTTTCTGCTCCAAAACAAAATGCCATGCGCTCTGTTGTTTCTCTTTCAGTAACAATATGACTAGTCTTTCATTACAATAAAAAATAATATTACACCACAATGACTAAAAACAGGACTTCAGTTTGTTCTTTAAAGGAGCAAATTAAAAGGGGAGGGTAAAATAAAATTAAATGGAGTCATTAAAATAATTCATTATGAAGAGGCCCTTCTTCACAGAAATACATAAAAGCTTCGTATAACTTCTTAACTGCAGTCAATGGTCACATTTGTTAAAACATTTCTGCTGCTGAGCCCTGAAAAAAAAAGCAGTAATCAAGCAGGAATGACCGTCTCAGAGCAAAAATGAAAGTAAAGCCTCGATCTTGGCAACGCCTCTGATGAAGAAAGCAGGGTTGCACAACGTTTGACACTTGATAGCTCTAGTGTCACAACCGGGAGGAACAAAAACAAGATCCATTTCACTGAAGAAACCCTGACATACCACACGTCTGATGGGAGTGAAACAAAGAAAACAAACCAAGACATGCTCCTTCTTGTAGTTAGAAAATAAAATTTAATCTATTCAGGGTACCAGAGTCATACATAGCAGATACAGGTCCAGAACAGACATTGAAACACTGCTCAGCTGAAAAGATCTCTGCTCGTTTTCACAGCTGTTTGACAGTGCAACATAACAGACTGGAGAGATTGAAAAGACAAATCACATCAAGTGATTAACAAGCATTTCATATATGTTTATGTATACAAAGCAGTATAAAACAAGTACAATAAATGGACAGACAAAACACGTCCAAAAAACAAGGGTGTAAACATTTTGTGTATATGTGCTTTTCATGACGCCAGCGTCACCACAAATCGGATCAACCGGTAACTGCCGTCGTCGAGGCAGGGTATAGAAATCAACATTACAAAAAAAAAAAAAACTACTCCGTCTGGTGTACTTGTATTGAGTATTGAATACTAAAAACTCTACACCTGTATATTTCAGCTAGCATACAAAGGAAAACTGCAGAACATTAAGCCTTTGTGGGCCTCTGCATCCAAACAATGCCACACAATCTACTCAGGGCTTTTGTAACAGAGCACCATATTGACATTAGTGTGTTTCCTCAGCGTTGTTTCCAGTCGTACTCTACTGTTTCCATTGGTCCCTTTTACGTAGAGATGGTTGAAGTAACAACTAGGCACAGTGGGTGTCAACGACAACACTTAATGCAGAGATGAAACTGGGTATTTCCAGTCTTCCAATGGACAGAGCCAGCTCATGTAGCAGTACTAAGGAAGCCCTTCAACCTCAGGTCTTTGGGCAGAGTCTCCAAAAAGTCTTCAGCTTGGAGCTCAAGTGCTTGTTTAGAAATGTATTGCCAGTTACATTTTTTTGTTTGTTTTTGTCATTTAAAATGGCTGCCACGATGGTGCTAGTTTGGGCTTCGGGAGACTCCGCATCCCCGTGCCTCCGGGTTTCACTTGGCATCGGCAGACAGCTGCTCCAGCAGAGGGTTGGCCTCGCTCTCAGGCGTTTTGACACTGTCGGTCCTCACGATGCAGGTGGGCCGGTGGAGATTGAGCATCACCATTAGCTGCTGCCTCTCCAGACGGAGCTCCTCGATCTGAGCCTTCAGCTCCGAGTTCACCATCTCCAGACGCTCCGATTCCTGGACAGAGATGTTGGATTATGAGATATTACTGGATAAACTAATTGTTCTGAGCACTTCAAAGGTTTGCTCTGTGGTGGCCACGTAGCTTAAACTTCTGTCATTAATGTTTACTGTAGTCAGGTTACTCCTGGCCACCACCCCAAGCTGCAGTATGCAGTGCTCATCGTGAACTCACCCTTTGAAGGAAGTCAGTCCGTTCCTTCTTTTTGTTTCGGCACCGTGCTGCAGCCACTTTGTTTTTCTCACGTCTTCGTTTCCTCCTTTCCTCATCTTCATCCATCTGCAAACAAGGTGTGTTGTTAATATTTGAAACAAGATTTATATGAGTGTATTTGCTATGTATAATCATATATATGTGTGTGTGTGTGTATATATATATATACACACACACACACACACACACACACACACATATATACAGACACAAACATAATTTAGTAAAGTACTAATTTATATAAACTTTATATAAACAATCACCTAGATTGAAAAAACACTGTTGTACAACCTCCACAGTAATTCTTGTCGTAAGCACTAGAGGGGGTACAATCAGTTTATATGTATAATTCTCACTTTCATCTATTCATATTAAAAGAGTAATGTTATTTTACATTTAAATTTAGTTAAATAATTTGTTTATTACTTGTTAGGTATTTGTTTCTGAGCAACTCCAGCAGAACATAAAAGCACATCAGTCATCACAGCTGTCTTTCAAATTATTTCAATCATTTCATGAGATACTCAAATTCATCTTTTTTCATCTTTAATGACAAATGTTCAAAGGAGACTGAAAACCTTCCTCTTGTTCCTGCTTCTCGTTTATACTCTCTGGCATGACAGACATCTTTCACACGCACACACACACACACACTCCACACTCCACACTCCACACTCCACACTATACTTCTATTTCATCTTATCATCTTTCTTCTCTCTTCTTCCTCACCTCTGTTTTGATGGCCAGCGGCCTCTTCCCAAGCCTCCCCAGGAAATGCAGCGGGGACAGCATGGTGCCCAGCTGGCGGAAGTCAGCCAGCTTAAGTTGATCAGTGAGTGTGGTGGCCGAGATGCCCGCCAGCGGGCCCAGACTGGGCAGGGAGCCCGCCGCCAGCGAGGGGTCAGGTATCTGTCCCGGCATCATGTCCAACCCGGCCACCACCGCCGCTGTGGAAAGAGAGGGAGAAAGAGGAAGGGAGAGGGAATGATTAACTATCCAAAGAACAAAAAACTGAATGCATTGAGGAAACTTGGCGTCCTTTTATAGATTTGATTAAGGCATGATCTAAACCCCCACCCCCGTTTTTTTTTTTTTTTTTAATTATTTTTTATTTATTTATTTATTTATTGTATTTAGGTATGTATTTATTTGTGTGTTTTTACTACCCTAGATCCTCAATTTACAATTACCA
>JBAJHX010000031.1:11328685-11344170 GCA_037176925.1 Amniataba percoides | reverse complement strand
ACATGGGTGAAATGTTTCTGTTTTGTCTTGTTCTGTTTGCATTTGTATTCTGAAAAAGCTTCAATAAAAAAAGTGGGGAAAAAAAAAAAAAACTGAATGCAACTTTTTTTGTTACATACAAAAGAGAGCAAAGTGTATGCACCCCTTTTAATAGGGAGTTAACAAGTAAGAAATAAGCCATTTATTCTGCAAAACCATAGTAAGAAAAGAATGTGTGCAAAGACCAAAAAATAAACTATGGAAATTTAAATTTTTTATTTTTTTTTTACGTTTTATATTTGCACTTAAAAGCCCCTCAGTTTGAAAAGTTTGTCACTTTAATGTGTCTGCATTTTGTGCAGAACTGATGATGCTTCTGCATTTTTTTGTTTTTAATTCTAGGAGATCTTTTTTTTTATAGATTTACTTTCTGTTCTTCTACTCTCTGGTGGTAAGCCATACATTCATACCGTCTGCCATTAACATCTTGCAGCCATCTGTTTCTTTTATCTCGATTGTGATCTTACAGTATTGGCATTCTGTCCACAATCAGATTAATTTACTGTCTTCTGTCCTTGTCATCAAACATCTCTCTAAATACAGGTTGCTGTTTCCAAGACTGCATTCAAACGTTGACAGCTGTGTTATCTTCTTAGTCAGCAGCCGGTGAAAAAACAAACTTCACACTGTTAGCTGCTAAACACTCATCTCTGTAGTTTCACATGCAAAGGAGAGGCCATGAAACCCTTCAGTATGATCACATAAACTGGCAGCTATCTCCCACACGTCTGATCATTCGCAGATTGGTCTCCAGCCTGAATGTTTTTTTTGTTTTCCTGAAGAGGAATCAAAGGATATCAAAAGCACCCATGTCACAACAGAACTGCGTTCCACCTCTTTCAACAATTTGGGGTAGATTGGAAGGGTTGACCACAGCCCTTTTTAATGTAATCAGGGAGGAATGAGGCACAGAGTGGAGAAAAAGGAGAACTTGTGCAGGCCTAAAGGAAGTGGCTGGAGAATTAAGACGTCTCTCTAATTACTGTAAGACCAAGAGTTGGAAAACTTCTGATGGCCAAATAAAAAACAAATGTTACAGACAGGAACAGTGTAACATGAGCTGAACGTACTCTGCCCATCCCTGCGATCTCTGAGGAGAGGCAAAGCGAGACCCGTGAATTTTAAGGAAGTCTGACAAGAAGCCGTTCCTCTTATGACTGTGTTAATAACAAATAAATGCAGCGACATGAAAAACGCCCAGGAGGTAAAATGAGGGTAATAGAGGCGATGGCTCTGCCACTTCACATGTTCTGCTGATGAAATGTTACACCGAACAGAAACAGAATAACTACGGGGGCTTTTATCAGATATATTTTGGATAAAAACCTCTGCATGACCGGTACAAAATACTTCAATAACTTTGGCACGTTGACAAAATGTCAGCTGCGATTACCATCTAAACCTAGAGCTTTACGAAGATTGATGATATCTGCGCCACTCCTGCATTAACGGCTTAATTCTCATTTTCCTCTGCAGTGCTCGGCTGAAAGCTGGACCTCCACAGGTCGAGCACGAACCGAACAAAGCCCCTCTCATATGGAACCAACAAAGACGTGTATTGTGGGGTGCGGCGCGAACAGCTGACTCCGCTGGTGGGTGACTGGCTGACCAGACGACTGTATTGTAAGTTAAACCAAGTTTGCACTCTTTTTTTTTTTTGCAAGGTTTTAAGACATGTTCTATTACAAAAGCCATAGAGGAGGTAATGAAAAAAACAAGGTTATGTAACTCTATTCTAATGTACTCCACCCTGCTTATGGGCTGGTCTCAACAGTGTTTTTACAGTTGGACTGGAGTTTACTGTCGAGCACGGGCAAGACCAAATCAGCTCAATTTTGTTTGTAATAAATATAGCATCTAAAATGGCTGTATTAATCTACCTAAAAAATTGTCTATTACATCTTCGCACTACTTTTGATCTGTTCTTTGCTACCTCCAGGCTGAATGATTTATTCGCTCCAAGGACAAGTTGGTGTGTGGAGCCAGCCTCCAATGAGGCATTTTATTATTTAAATCCTGACTGCCCCCCCCAATCCCCTCCCTCTTCTCCCACTGTATGTATACTCCCATTTACACTGCACTTGGCAGCAGCCTGTTGTTTTTGCTGGAGAGGAAAAGAACAAGACAGCCCTGGTAAAAATCTCTCTCAGACAAAATTCCCTCTTTCTCAAACTCCCAGGAGAGGTGGAGGAAAGGAAGGTGCCAAGGCCTTCTCTCTCTGCAGAGAGCCTGTCTAAGAACAAGGCAAACCATATGGCAGCTAACCCAGGGGTGAATGGAGGGGGGGTCTCTTTAAAAATAGCCAGACTATACTGTAAGTTGTCAGGCCGACACAATTCAACCGCTGCATTTACACATTTGAGTTTATCTGATAGCACAGACTATTAAATTCGCATCAGATCTGAGTAGTCTCCTCTCATCTGCACGTCTGTATCTTTTACTAAACTCATTCAGAAATTGGGCAAGCATGAGAAAAAAAGGGGGAGAGAGAGAGAGAGGCATGTGACTGAGGAGTACGCTGTGTTTTTTTTAACATTGCTCATTGCCGACCAATAACTGTGCAGGAATTCAAAAGATGCAATCCAAACTAACCCCTGGGCTGAGAGAGTACAGCCACAGGAACTGAAGCACCCATTAGGAATGACTGAGCAAATCGCTTTCAGGGCCAAAATGGAGTCCAGTATCCAAGTTGGCCAGACACTCAGGACCAGGGCGCAGACTCAGATTAGGCTCCGTCTTGGACAAACACGATTCTTCAGTGGAAACTGACACTAAGAAAACAAGTCAATTCAGGAATAATCACATTTTATGTCTGGTAGGCAGGCTGGAGGACTGTGCACTGTAATGCAACCCTGCTCAGTCAGACATACTGTGAGGAAAGCCCCCTTTTCCTTGCTATGGCCTGTTGAAACATGCCCTCTGAGGCCAGACCCAGCCACACACGCAGAAATACACTTTTAGTACATAAACATATGTAAACCTCACATTTGTCTGCATGACATCAGATCACACAAATCAAAAACCCACAGCGGGTAGCTTTGCCAGCAGCCTTCAAAACAAAGGTGAAATGATGTCTGAGGCGAGATGCCTATCAATTATGAAACATAAAAGTGAGCTGCACACCATTCCAGACAATTTATAGTGCTGCTGTAAACCCAAACGCATAACAGACCCCCAACATGCTTCGCTTTCAAAGTTAAACGTGACTTTCAAGTTCAGCAGAAAGTTTGTTTTATGTTCAGTCTAATCCGTCTCTTTCAACCTGCCACACAAGTGTCTTAAAATCCCCCCTTGCTAGCTTCAACACCCCGTTGAGCCTCAAGACATGAAACCTTAAAAGAGGTCTCATCTGAGCAACAAAGGGAAAGTTTGCTGATGCGTGTCTCGCGCTGTGTAATTATACCGAAAAGCATGAGTCAAAGTGATTTTTACGTTTTTCAAAAGACGGGTATTTTCTTCTGTCCCTTTTTTTCTGTCAGCTGCAGCAGCCTGCAGCCGTGGATTAGTGGTCAGCGTCTGATGATGCAACGCCGTTACTGTGCTTTTGCAGTCAAGCAGAAAAGCCAGTGCCACAGCTTTTTAGGCCCACACTAGCCTCAAACAAAGACACCTACACAACCCATTGCCGCTGCCTCTCTTCGCTAACTACGATGAGACGCGCTGCAGCCAAGGGTGGAGAGCGGAAATGTCATGTATTACTTATGAAATATAGGACCGTGCCTGACACGGGTTCTGGCCCCAGCCCAAAACCAATCTATCTACATGTGAGCTACAGATAGCTGAAGGTGTATGTGAAGGGAGAATGTCTTGAGTGTGCATGTGAGGGGTTCCTATATGTGCAGGCAGCCGGCATGTCCCGTATATATATATTTACAATCCGCTGGTTTTTTTGCTCACACACTCTGTCTGTGGCTCCACCAAATGTGTCCATTTCCTAAGTCATTCCTGAGAGCAATTAGCAGTGCTGAGGAATTCAGACCCTTTACCAATAGCCAGCAGCACGACTGGAGGCCCTATTATCCTCATCACCTATAGAGACGATGAAGGAGAGAGAGAGAGGGTGGGGGGTGTTACAGGGGCTTTTTAAAGGGCTCCTCATTACCGTTGCATACTTTCCTTATTTAAAAAAAGCCCACTAAAAGTAAAATTCTATCAGCACAGTCATTTTGGTGACTGAATGCAGGAAAGTGTTTGCTTGCTAATCCATCTTTGCCTGCGACTCGATGACACACTTATGTTCTGCCAGATTATGCAGCTTTAAATTGCTGCATCTTAGCATTACGGGAAAGATGTGCATGCTTTCCAAGATGATATTTGACCACACTTTGTCAGTTTACTTTATTAAAGTCTCATTTTGGACTAATAAGGCACCGCATGGCCCACACACCAGCATCTTGCAAAACTCCTGCAAACAGCTTCTACAGCTCAAATGCTACACAAGCGCTGAAAATGAACAATGTGCTCAAAGGCCAGGGCCAAGGCACGCTCTCTCAATCTCTGGCCAAGGTCTCAGCGATCATCATTACCGTCTGCACTCAGCCGGGCTGTGTGTTGAGTTACAGCCTTTCGCAATCCTCTGAGGAAACCAGGGAATTTGGCACCAACTTTCCTCGAGGACAGGACAGTCCAAATATACAGTATCAACATTCCTCTAACCCTTCGTTATATTTTCATTGGAGGGAGCAGGCACAAGCCAGAGAACGGGAAGCGACGGTGTAAATAGTGGCTGTTGTTCTGATCACCCTGGACATTAAACTCCAGGGTGACAGCGTGTGGGAGTGGAAATGATTATCACAACAGAAAATTATATAGCTTTTCGTTTCGGTTCTCCTTTATGGTTCTTTATAGGCTGAATGGCTTCCATGAACAGACGGAGTCCTTCAACATTCCTCTTGTGAAGATGACTAAACCTTGCCGAAGCAATTCAGTGCAATTATGAACATTAACCCCGCAATATTGTCAATGATGATGAGACCCTCGGCTGTGGTGGTAATGAGCAAGCTAAATTTCCCCTCACGATTACAGTTTGGATGGCTCAGCAAGCTGGAACGCAGTGCGTGCAGAGGTTATCTTTTGTTCACGATGGAATTACACAAGAGAACAGGAAGTTTAACTGGTATTCTTTATTGCAGACTTCAGCCTAAGAATGAAAATCTTTTTAAGCAAATCGCAACACAAAGCACCTGCAGATATGTGCGGAGGCGAGTGGGACTGTGGTCGCCTTCATTCAAACATTACGATGTGATCATTGGCTGGATTCCTGCTTGGCCTGCTTCATGCCATTCAAACAGTCACACGTCTATATTCTGCGTCTGGGTGGTCCTGGTTGAATTATTGTAATGTTACTATTTCTCTCCACACTGTAAGTCAGGATTAGACTTCGCATGGCACCGAGCTCTGACTTGGCTCAGACAAGGGATTAAATGAATCAAAATACAAAAATGCAGACAAAAAGCCATTTCAGATGTATGGGGTTCATGTCTCTGTCAAATCCAAAGGCGAGTTATGTGCAATCCCTGACAATAAAATGTTGGCCAACCACGTCCTGAAAATCAGATTTAATGCCGTATGTTGAAGCAATCGGCATTTGTTGTGTAATGGGTGGTTGTCACTTAAATGCCGTTTCATACTTTGTCCTCTGGTGTTTCCTCATCTGCGCCACATCAGGCAGGCGCTCGCTCTGATTAAACAAGCCTCGCTGTCTGCACCGTACAATGTGTTCAATGGCTGTGAGCTAAAAGGTCAAAGTTTAGACTGACGGTTTAGTGACAACACTGGGTTTTTTTTTTGTCCAAACACAGAAGATTGGCTTCGAGCCCACAAAAAATTCAAGAAATCTGGAAATAATAGCTATGTAAAGGCATTTTCTGCTCTGCCTTAATGCCTCCTTCTCTCAATTACACCTTTGGACATTTGGGTGTTTGCTTCCACAGAGAACATCTAGTCTGTCCTGACACACTGTTTTTATAAACCATGTGGAAAGGCTTATGGGGACTACAATGTGATACTGATAATGCGATACATACAGCAGTGAATAGCTGCTCCCCCAGCATTAGTATTAGTATCATTCAGCCAGGCTGTTGCATAGTTGGCTCGCTCGCCTGCAATGCGTCTGCTGTCTGTTCAGCGTACTGGGGTGCAGCTTGGCAATTCCAGCTCTCCAGAGACGCACTGGAAGGCATTTCTACTTAAAATAAACCCTGTGCGCCCACGTCGAGCCTCTCAGCCCTGACGGCCCCGCACTGCTTGTCGGCTCGCCAGCCCTTCCCCATTAATCCACTGCAGCGTTCCATTTATGCAGAAACCATCCCACGGATGTGCCCAGGCAGGCGCTGGGGCATTTAAACCCTCTGCAGTGCACGCTTGTCCACTAACACGCACGCAGACACAAAGGAAATGCATATATAAAGGACACAGAAATAGTTTCCCCTGCATGGCATGCAGCCATACGTGGGAGCACTGCACCAGCTAAGGAGCATGCATTACATAGGAAAACTATGAACTTGCATGTCACACATTAGCCGCTCCCGTCCATCATATTTCCCATTCCATGATTGGCCTTTAACCTTCAGGCCAACCAGGGCAGATAACCAAAGCTGCCCTCAAAGACCCCAATGTGGAAAAGAAGATGATATTTAACTGGCTTATCACAACAGCAAACAAATCTGCGGTGGTGATCAAGGGGAAGTGTAACATTGGAGTGTATTTGGCAGGTTACATGCAAATGGACAGGCCTGCACAAACACAGGCATAAAGTTTCCCTTGTCCAGCGCAGAAAAGGTGCAGTTAAACATACAGAGCATTTTCACTGCAAAGGGCCAAAGCAAAGATTATAAATGTGAGCCAATCTGAGCTCACATTCTTGGCTGCACTTATCCTGCTGCCAAATACACTTCACACTTCATTTACATCACTTCTGTTTCAAGGTGAATTCCCTGTGCCAGGAAAAGTTTGTTTTAGCGCAGCAGAAGGTGACACTCGAGAAAGGGAGAGAAAACATCGGCCTAAAAGCTGATTTTTGAAAGCATGATGTACTTACTCAGAGAAAACTTGTCAGTCGTCTTCTGTCAATGATGCAACTGTGTTTGGACGCTGTAGGAAGGTGAAAAGACAGTTATTACTATTCAGAGTGGAAGAACCGTTATGAGAGAGGAAACCATTAGTGGAATGATTGATCAGAACAGAAAATGAACCAAAAACTAGTCTTCTTCTTTTTTCTGCTTTATGTCATTGTAAACTGAATATCTTTGGGACTGATCCAAACAAAGTACAACAATGAGCTCTGAGAAATGATGCAGTTTCTGGATCAGAGATTGACCGATTAACTGTTTAATCAAAAATAGATACATTAACTGATAATCATCAGATGCAGCCCTACAAACAAAAATAACACAGTCATAACATCTTACTGTCATTTTGCAGCTCTGGCATTTCTGATCTGATCTTGCAGTTGCATGCAAAGTATTGACTTTCAAGAAACAGTAGCAGTGAAAGTAGTTAAGGAGCCAGCCGATTTACATTTCACAGCAGGCTCGACATGTGGCATGAGTGTGCAGCGGGAAAAAGGGTGAAAGTCGCACGTTTCTGCGAAGCGAAATTAAAAACCCTCCTAAAGTCAGCGCAGTTTGGTGCAGCGGCTTAGCTTAGCTTCGAAAAGCCACGGCGTGCGGCTCGTGTGTAGTGTTACATAACTGTCTTCACCAGGCTTACACACACATACACTCCTGTTTAGCAACACTGAAATTAAGACCCCCCCACCCCCTCCCGGGATGAAAATACATCAAATTGCTGTGTAATTCAGCCAGCGGCTCCTTAAATAACGAGCAGCGAAGCCACAGTTGCTACAACAGTTGTAACAACAACGTCCTGAGCAAAATTTGACTCCTGCGGTGGGAGCACGGAAAACTTTAAAAACTACTGACAAAACACCTCACTCTACCTATTAATATTTTTTAAACACCAATTAAGCGACCACACACCATTGCGCGCTAATACTAACAGGCAAGCACTCGTGTAATAAAGAAAAAAACAGCAGAGTCTCTACAACGTGGTGAGAAAAAGTGTACCCCTCCAAAAAAAATGGCAACATGTGAAGGCAACACTGTCGCAGAGGAAACAGCAGCTCGACGGTTCACTTCTCTTACCTGTTATGCGTCCAAAAAACAATCCGCAGTAACAATGTGACGGTGAAGGAGTTCAGGAGTCGGATGTGGCTTTATGTGGGACTAGCTGCTCTCGTTGCATCAGCCCCGTTTAAGTACCGATGGCTCGGGAATGCGGAACTGCCCCCCCTCTCCTCCTTCCTCCGTGCGTAATAGACGGCGGAGCGGAGCGGGAGAGGCGGGCCGGAGGCTGCGGAGCTCCACCCATAGCAACCAGCGACAACAACAACAACAAGGCAAATAAAAAAAAGAAAAAATAATGGAGGAGGAGGAGAGGAAAGTTTCATCTGAGGGGCAGATAGAAACACAGACAGACAGATAAATGGGGGGGGGGCTTTAAACACA
This sequence comes from Amniataba percoides, assembly GCA_037176925.1. Lineage (NCBI taxonomy): Eukaryota > Metazoa > Chordata > Actinopteri > Centrarchiformes > Terapontidae > Amniataba > Amniataba percoides. The sequence continues at coordinate 11,335,624 of JBAJHX010000031.1, read as the reverse complement.
CACACACACACACACTGCTGTTTGTTGCTGCAGGTGGTTTATGATGCGACACAAGGTGGGCTTAAAAAATGCAGACAAATACCAAACTAACTTATTAACTTAACTTATTATAGGTTATAATGTGTGGTGGAATGTAACTAAGTATATTTATAGTAAGTTATTAAGGATTAAGAGCTTCACCCCCACAGTCACAGTACTTTTAAACTCCCATTCATATTTGCACCCTACTGCCTCACCTATGTTATATTCCCATTCTTGTTATTTATCTATTTATATGTGTATCATGTTTTTTTGTTTATTTAGTGTTACATCATATATTATATACTATTTTCTATTCCTACATTTTGAACTTTAGTCATTCTTTATTTATGGGATTGTTTGAGGGAGTCAGTATTTTCAGTACCAGTACATCTATACCTAGATTATTAATACAAAATATCAATTATTTAGTGAGTTGTTGTGTATTATTGTGAATTATGCTTCTTAGCAATATATCAAATAGTTAAAAAAAAGTAGCTCCACCTTTACCAGCTGCAGCATTTACCACTAGTACTTATGCATTATTGCACCATTGCGTTTAATCCAGAGATTTAACATTTATTATTCTGCATAATGAGTACTTATAACTTTGCTGATGCTAATGCTTCTACTTTTGTACTTTTACTTACATAAGAGTTTGCATTCAGCACTTGTAGCGGAGTAATGTTACTTGAGAACTGTTTTGCAGTGGTGGTCAAACCCGAGTCTGACTAATGTTTTTGTTTTTTTTTAAAGTCAGTGGGTACAGGAAATTTGAATACATTTGGAGGACTTCCCGTGTGACCCTTCTTCTGATCTTTCTGGCTTGTGACCCCCTAAACAAAATTAGTGTCTACTTGTGACCCCGCCTCACAAATTACGGCCTCAGTGTGGACATGAGATACGAGTAGTCTGACCCAAGAGCGGTTTTACCTCCTCAGACTGTTTCAGTTTTCATACAAGTATCAAGTATTTCACATGAAAGAAGCAAAAATGAGAGTCAGAAGTGAGAAAAACAAACATTGGTACAGAAATATCAATGCTAGTATTTTATAACAGTCATAATATTGTTTATGAAATTAATATTTCCATCAGTTGTGGAAGAAGTACTCAAATCTTTCACTGAAATAAAAGTAACAATAGCACAGTAGTAGTATAGTATAGAATAGTATAGTATAGTATAGTAATATATGTTTTAGCATGAAATTATACTCACCTTTGTGAAAGTTCTAACTCTTTATTAGTTGTTTTTATTTTGTATTAATAAGCTAAATCTGTAAAGTAACTAGACAAATGAATTATTAGACAAATGTAGTGGAAAAAGTCAAATGTACAGTATTTCCTTCTTGAATGTGGAGGTATAGAAGTAGCATTAAGTAGAAATACATAACTGAGGTACAAGGACCTCCAAACTGAACTAAACTATCGTGTTTGTGTAAATATACTCAATTACAGCCGATCAAATGTGTCTTATGAGCCTTTTACCCTGCAGTACACTCTACTATTCTTTGTCCTTATTAGAGTTGAATTACATTTAAATCCCTCAGAGCAGACTACTTGTGATTATTTAAGCCAAGAGAAAGGATGTGGCTTAATGCCTCATTACTTTCTGAAGATGTTTAAAATGTGAAATGCCAGTGAAACCCAGGAATAAGTAAATTATCCAGTGACTCTTTTAAAGACAGAAATAACAAACGTACCACCTACTGTACCATTCCAAATCAAACATTCAGGGTATAAATGTTTATGTGACAACATGTTATCCTGTTATTTTCCAGTTAAGAGAGAAGTCACAGCTTCCTGTTTAATCCCTCGGCTGTTTGCCTTTTGACTGGTAAGTGGACAGGATACTACTTTTATTATTTATTCATTATTTTCCAAAGGCAAAAATGAAAGTACATATCTGACTCTCATTTTCACAACCAACTGTTCCAACACATTTTAATGTCATTTACTTCAACTTGTTTTTCATCTCTCCAAATGTCACTCCAAATGTCATTTGACCATCAAAGCGGCATTCATACTCACACACATTTGTAGAGCTGAGAAAGACACCCAGCTTTGCTTTTCTCAGGCAAATTCACACAGAGCTGAAATCATATTATCACATATATCACACTGGTAGCTTTAGCTGCTATGTAATCCACTTTTATTTCCTTTAAACTCTCATCAGCAATAAAGATATGATTTGATTTATCCCACATTATATAAAACACACATGCACAGAATGCACAAAATCAAGTGCAGAGTTTTTCTGAAGAACTTTCCAGAAAGTTCCAGAAAAACTTCATCTGGATGCCTCCTTCTGCTGCTTCCCTCTAGTGTGGACACTTGCTACTGCATTCCACTGCACTGCCCTTGCAAAACTGAAATGTGCCTCTTTAAACACAATATAGTGAGAAGTTATACTGTCTAAAAACAACCCAATGTAGTATGAGGGAATTGTTGTTCAGCCTCTATCTTGAATTCTCATTTTAATGTTTAAAGTTGCATGATGCACTCATTGTTTTAGGCATTGTTTAGGTGAAAATATGCCAAAATCCTAATCAGCTCTGTATATGGAACAAAACGAATATAACAGTCTACTAATCTGTAATGTAATATGCAAAAAAGAGCACTTTATTCTCAAATTGAGGTGAAATCATGGGTTTTGTCACTCTAATCAAGTGCAACTTGAGCAACTTGCACTTTTTATTACCTCCCAGGTTTTTATCATTACCATTATCTGAGGCTCTGCCAGGTTTAACACGATGCCATCTCAACTGTTCCACCTAGAACAAGCAGCTGAGTTATTAGAGGCTTACCAAAATACCCCACTCTGTTCCTTTTTTTAGATTCTAATTTGGTTCTGCTGTGATTTATGTCTCGCATCTGAGGGGAGGTCGGGCGAGTGAGGGGGGAAGAGAGGGGGGGCGTCTGCTGCTGTGCGTCACAGGCGCTCTTAACATAGATGACAAATTTTAGGGGAGACATTTAGGGTTAATAAAGCAGAACTGAATCAACAAGCAGACATATTTCATAAAACAGGAGGGACATCTGTGGTTATGACAATCCAGAGGGGTTTTTTTTCCCCTTTGCAGGTATAGACTTTCAGCTGAATTCCTCTGTGCCTGCAGGAAGGCAGCCAGAGATGTCACTCAGTACATGAACACACATGGTGTGGGCCTATTTGGCACTTTAAGCCTCTAAGAGGGAATCGTCCCTGCCAAGAACAATAAGCCTCGATAATGATACTCTGAAAAGATATACCAGTCTGAATGTGCAGACCAAGTATGTGAAGCATGTTAATGTGTTCAACAAAAAAATCTTCTTTTTTTTAAAGAAGGTTTTTGTAATTGAAACAAGTTGTGAACAACAGAAATGACCTGAACCACATCACAACATGCAAATCAAGGTCTTTATTTGTGTCTTACAATCTACCAGAAAGACTTTGTATTTAAACATAAAATCTGTCGCTCTCTTCAGCAGCTGCCCAAGTGATGAATGGAGGAGGGGGTGCAGTTTGTGTATGCAGAGTTCTTGCTGTGTGGGCATCAGAAGTCAAGGTAAAAACAATCAAACTCCCTTTTGCACAACCAGGCATTGTGTTTTTTTTCTGTCTCTTTATTCCTTCATGTTCAGACGGACATTTACATGTGTATCTGTGGTGATATCTGATGCAAAAACACCAGCGTCTCCTTCATGCTTCAGTTAACCAGATGTAAACAAGTCAGCCGTATTTTCCTCACTCAGTCAGCCTGATTGAAATGTGTTGGATAAGTGTTCCGTCGTTTTATGTTATATTATCCAACAGCACATCTTTGGGAAATACCCAGTGAACCAGACACCTCCAGACATAATCCTGACTCATCTTCCGCCAAAGTGCAGACACTATAGACAAACTTTATTTTTACCAGCGCTCTATTTAATTTCCTTCCTTCCCTTTTTTTCATTTCAGAATAATCCCAGACACTTGTAGCTCACGTCAAAACATGTCTTAGTAATGTGTGCAGATGCACCACCGTCAGTCAGGTTATTTAAAAATGTACAACAGATGTTCCGTTTCACAGTCAGATTTGGAAATGCTGTATTACTGCAGAATGATATTTCCCATTTTCTGACAATGATAGATTAGGAACAAATGGAAACTTTTTTTTTTTTTTGTCATAGTCAGCCAAAATCTTCAGTGATGCACCTCTGCGATCTGTGCACAGAATGCACATACACACCAACACATTAACAGTAACATGCATGAAAATACTGTACATGACAAATACAATCTGTAACTTATCTATGTATTTTTTAACTTTAAGACCTCATATACGTGCGTGATTCCATGTATGCAAACACACTCACACACATTTCTTAATGGATTGAGTTAGGATGGAGTAGCAGACCTCCATCGACTCCATTCACAAAGATCAAATCAATTACTTAGTACACCAGTTGCGTGCTGGCGCTGTCTTTAAACCCTCCCTCCCTTCATCTTCACACACACACATACACACACACACACACACACACACACACACACACTGATCCCGTTTCCATTTGAGTAAAAGCTCCAAGTGTTATTAGGGATATGAGACAAGGATTTACCATTTGATCCATGATCCATCGTTCCATGATATCATGTAGCATCAAAGCCTATAAAAAGCACTAATTCAATTCAATTTATTGGTATGATAGTCATGAAAAACAGGTGAGATTTCAAAATAAATCCGTGCTTCATCTTTTTTCCTCCTATTGTATCACTGAAGCTCTCCAGTTCGAATCTGTTAGTGTCGTCTGAGCTCACGCACGTATCAACACCGTCTTTGGCACTTTTTACAACATTGTTCTCTCATAGCGTTACTCATGCCCAGTGACCCAGCCTTCCCAAACCTGTATGACATTGATTTATCCCTGTAAATATAGCACTTCCTCGGGAATATCACGGTAAGCAGGAAACCGAGTGGTCAGGAGGTGTATGAGGATGAGATAACAGAGGTGGAAACAGTGAGCGCACAGCAAATAATGGAAAGATAGAGATCTGTAAACAGGCAATGTGAGACATATTACAGGAGGGTGAAACTGGATTTGTGTGGAGTAATGTCATCCTGAAACATTACAGGAATAAGCAGGGAGGCCTCCATTTAAACTTCTTCATGTTTTGTGCTTTATTCATTAATCAGGAGTTACTTCAAGGTGCTATAGAGGCACTTTAAAAACATACATAGATATAGATATGAACAACATTGTCAGCTACATATACACAGACTGTCAGTAAATTTGCACAAACCTACAAAGAGGGACCAAACCAAAAGTATGCAGGCTTAGACTACTCACTGGCAAATGGAAACAGCTCACAAGCTTACTATAACAGTACAGTCACATCACTTTGATACATGTAATGATATGTAGATTTTGCAGTAGGTCATCATATTATTATTAATAAGCAATATGATGACCTTAGTTAATCTTTCCAAAAGCAGCTAACATCTAATTAAAGATGAGCTCAAAACCAACATCATCAGCCAAGTATGTTTATACTTAAAAGGAATTTGACTCCAGTTTTTGTTGCTCCCAATGTTATTTGCAATTCCTCAAACAATTTCAGCTCAAAACAAAGATTCCAAAGTCACAGACAGTTATAGCAAACTTAAATTTAGCAGTAGGTTAAACAGAATTGATGAGTATGTTAATTTAAGTTGTTGTTCATTTGTTTCTAATATTCCTCATGCTCATAAAAAGGGTGGACAAAAAAGAGAAACGCCTCTTTGTACAATGCAGTCCAGTGCAGCAGATTTAACTGTGACCTCAATGTTAAAACATATAATTGAATTAACACATTTCATACAAAGTCAACAAAAAAACAAACATTATAAACTTTATAAATGTAGAATCTATAGCAGCTATAGTATTGAATTAGATCACCATTGTATGGCTTTAGATTTTACATTTATACACTGTGTATGTGAGTGTATGTGAAAAAGCAGCAATGAACAACAGCTCACATGTCTATTTACAGTACAAGTACAGAAATTCAACTGTAAATGTCACTAATAGGCCTTTTCCATGAAAGTCATTTTGACATGTCACAGTAGCAGGTATTAATGTCATTAATGATGTGTGCCCACTATGGCAGTCAGAGTGGTGCTGAAGAAAAAGAAGTAGAGTTATGATGGGAATCATGTCAGGTCACCAGACAGCATGAATAAATCATTAAGATTTGAGGTAAAAGTTTTCCCGTCATTACAGGTGTAAGTATTATAACCAGGGAGTGAGCAAGACGTCAATCAGGCACACCCACGCAATCCTGAGAAGAGCTTTAATAGCTCAACTTCACCCAGCTACCATATTTAATAGCAGCTTAGACACTAATGCATCATTATCTAACAATATAATAATAACAGGGTAACACTGTAAAACTGACAAGGACCATTCTGCTGCCAATCGAGTACTTTTATTCTTCACATTATGATATTATTATTTCTCCTAAAAGATCCGTATTCTTCTTCCACCACTGCCACAATTGGGGCTCACTGCAATGTGTGTCCATATTCCCAAGTGCTGCACTAAAGTAATAGTATGAGCAGTTTTCTGTATTTTGTTTTGATTATGTGACTTTTCCTTCTATGCCACTTTATAATTTCATCACATTTTACAGCGAAATTGTCTATTTCTTATTCCATCACATTCATCTGACAGCTGTAGGTGTTTCATACTTTAATTCAGATTTCATAGGCAAATGGTGCATTGACTTTATAAAACATGCAGAATAGTCAGTCATCAAAGACTTCCCTCTTGGATAGCTTCAACATATAAATTCTGCAGTAGTTTGTGTACACAATACATTAAAATGATGGATTATATAGTAATGTAAGACAGGACCCATTCTGCTGCATGCAGTACTTTTATTTCTGATACTTTTTTAATGGCTAACACGCTCTTAATGTAAAG
>JBAJHX010000031.1:11216324-11321513 GCA_037176925.1 Amniataba percoides | reverse complement strand
TATATATATATCACTTTGCATTTCACCTGTCTCTGCATATGAATAGAGCTCCAGCAACAGAATTGTCGCTGTAGTAAACCAGCCAATCGCCGGGTGGACCGAGCGAGCCTTATATGGTGCTTCCGGCGAGCTGGGATTGGGGGGGGGCAGTCTGTGGCGCACGGGAGGAGCGCGCAGACGGACTGAGGGACGGACGGACGTGCGGCCGTGTGTGGCCCACTCACACCGACAGTCACAAAAGAAAGTGAAACACGCGCTGAGGAGGCTCGTCCGTCATGCTGTGTACCTGCTAAGTAAGAGCGTCACGAGCCTCGGATGACCACACAGGGCTCATTTTTAGGGCGCACTTGACCCCCCCCCCCCCCACCACCACCTTTATTTCTTTTTTTAATCTTTTAGCGCAATGACACCATCTTTTTATGCAGATTAGTAATGCACAAGCATCACAGTGGTGGGTTATTGGAGATAAGTCAACATATAAGCATTAGTCATTTATTGATTTGCTGATCAGATGATGTCCTCATCATGATGCCACAAATGAGCTGCGGTTTGTTGGCACCGTTTATGTAAAAAGCCTCATTCCCGCACAGCATAATCCAGCTCCTTGCAGAAAAGGGGGATTGTATAGATGCTATATTTAGGCGTCAGATGACCTCAGAGGCGCTGAAGTGAAAGCGATAGATGCTGAATAGGAGGGGGGGGGCACCCAGACTCAGAGGGGCTGCACTTCCCGGTAGTCGCAGCCCCCCTCCGGGCTTATTTACCGGCACTTCATTAGGTGGTCTGCAGTCAGCCCATTGAGGGGCCGGCGGATCAGAGAGCCGAGGGGTTCAAAGGTCGGACAGTGACTGCCGACAGCCCCGAAAACACCCCCCGCAAAAAAGACTTTTTGTTTTCACCACAGCAACTTGAGCGTGAATGTGCACAGACATGAGTTTATTTTTAGAGCCAGTGACATCAGCCCCTCAAAGTTCATGTAAATCAAGTTAAACAGATAATTTATGTGCTCCGGGGTGGGCATGGTATGAAACGTATAGGCTCAAGTGAAAAGTTTTGTTTTTTTTAAATTTGTCAGGCTTTAAATGAAAATAAATATGCAGCATGAAGAGTGCAACACACTTTCCCCAAGATTGTAAAGATTATCTCATCCACTAATTAACACGTGTCTGTGTTAGGTAATCGATTTTTTAGCCTTTTATTACTTTTTAATTGTTATCATCATCATCATTATGTAGTATGTAGGCTATTATTATTATTCTTAGTATCACTAAGTGGCCTGCATGCAACATGTTTCTATTATTACGTCTACTCGTGTCTCTAAAGAACTCAAACTCTTTGTTCACACTGAATAGTCTAGGTCAGCATAGTTGATTTGGCAGCCCGTGTTCTTGCCAACCAGTCAAACAAAGTCTTCTCAAATGGGCCGTACGTTCACCGGGTCCCAACCGGTGTCTCGTTTCACAGCTTCGCCCGAGAGCCACGGTCGCTGACAGATCTCTCACTCCGTCGCACTTTCCCGGAACCGCGCTCTGACCGCGCAGTGACGCGTCCGTTGCCGAGGAGCCAGTTTTTGTTTTGTCTGATTTTTTTCCCCAGCGGAGTGAGCTCTCTTCACGACACAAACGATCCTTGTTGCTATGCAAAACCGGGACGTCACTGACGCGAAGGGGTGGAGGGTTGCCACGGCGACCAGGAATGTTCAACAAAACACGAGCGCGGGAAACAAAAACAGCAGGCCTTTCACCTACATGATGCACTTTGACACAATGACACTGTTATTAAGACTCTATTCTTTAATTAACACCACATTAATACTTACAGTTATAATTTCATTTTTATTGTATCTTGTAATAACAGCCCAGCCTTTTGCTTTATTGTCTGCCAATTCTTAAACTTTTATAAATGTTAATTCTTAGGACACTTGGGCTGTTCAGGTCATTTGTAAATAATTTTTATTTAGCCTTTAATGTTTTTTCAACCATGCCAATGTTTTTTCAGAACATATCCCATATGACCTGACAATTATTCTTCACTGAATGCAAGTCAGTGACCTGGGAGGGTTAGATCAACAAAAAGTTCAAGTTCAGTGTGCCACTTATAGGTCAACTTAAAGGAAAGTTAACAGAAAATGAAGGTGTTTGTGGGAATGAAAGTGTGTAATAGATTAATAGAAGAGCAACATACTTCATTGGCTCAGTGTCAAAACTACATTCAAGTGATTTATGAAGTTATGCAAACCACAAAGACTGAGGATTCCCTCTAACACAGTGTAGAGGGGAAGAACTATATTGTCCAACTCAGACACTCCTGAGAAAGCTGAGAAGGCTGCTATTGTGGAAAAATACATACTACAAACCAGTTATCAACTTGCTGTGCAACTCAGCACACCCTTGCTTGGATTGCAAACAAAAGGTACAAGCACCGCCTGAGGGCATTATTCATTATCCAGCCTCGTCTGCTCTGACAGGAATTTACGACGTTCCAGGTGTATGTTTACATAAAGTTCTTTAGGATTACGCACACTCCTTTTTCCCACTGCCAAAAACACATTTCTTTGTGTTTCAGATTAGCTAAAGGGAGATTCTCAGTTTAAAAGGAGGGCTGTTAAGGCAGGTAGCCAACTAACTTTAATAGCTGTTTTTGCACACAAAGCATGCCACCCATGAGGTCAGACAAGGTAAACTAAAGTATAGTTTTAAAATATAGGACTCAAACATTAAAAAGCATGATCTGAATGTCTGAAATAATTGCTTTGCAATACAATGTTTGCACTTTAATGTTTGTGTTACAAACCTGTGTCCTTTTAAAGTTTGGAGACATTTAGAATCACTTCGTTCAGACATTCAAGTCAACCTTTAATAAAACTCCTCTGTTTGTTGTTATCTACCAGAAAATTAGAACATAAAACTTGTTTTAGTTATCTACATCTACAACAGATGTGCTTATATTCTTTTATGCAAACATGAAAAATGATTGAACATTTGTGTTAACTGTGCATGGTTGATCGATGCTAAAAGGGGGGAAACATGTGAGTACATGTCCAGGATGGGGAGGGCACTGGGGGGTTGCATGTTGCTATGGTGACAGACAGAGACAGATCTTGGCAAAGTTATTAATGTGCGGACAACATCATTTAGGCTATATCTTCAATTATGTAGACAATAAACTAAAACATTGAAAATAAAAGTTCCCCAAAAACCTTATACGTGTGTGCTCAAAGTCTTGATATAGGTAATAACTACTGAAATGGACAAATACAGTAGCATTGTGTGTTTTGAATGTGTGTCTGATACACTAAGTCCTGACCAAACAAATCTGCATGTTCAAATTTACCTTTGTTGAACTTTGTCTTGTGGGATGTTCCTCGGCTGACCATTATCCCAGTTTTTCAGCTTCTCACAACAGTCTCTGTGTTTGTTGTCTTACATAACGTCATGTTGCTGTCGACCAATCTCGGATGGTGTATTTCCCATCAAGGTCCGCCCCTTTTGCAGGATGCACCATATTTGGAAAATGACGTACGAGCTGGGTGCCGGGGATCCCGTTTCTGGAATATTCCATTTCTGGGGGTGAGCTTGAAAAACGGTTTCTAAGAGAGGATTTTTCTGTTTTAATATAAAAAAAACAGTTTCTGCATATTTAGTAGTTGCATATTTAATCAATACGGTATGAATAGCTTTCGGTTTTGTTGTGTTGTCAGGTCGGTGTTTGGTGTTTTCCTCCTCTCCGTCTCCGCCTTAGGAGCTGACGTCACTGGACTCTGGGTATAAAACACCCTCGAGCCGACAGAGTTGGCAGTCAAACTTTGAGTCGCAGAGCAGAAGAGCAGAGAAAAGATACGGAGAGCCGAACTGTAGAGTTTCTCACAAACCTTCTTCAGGGGGTTTCCTCATCTCGAATTTCCTCTCAGCGGAATTTGGATCTTCGTGCTTGTTTTTTTTTCTTCCTTTCTTGGGAAACATGATGTTTACCGGTTTCAACACGGAGTGCGACTCTTCCTCCCGCTGCAGCACCGCTTCCCCGTCGGTGGACAACCTGGGATATTACCCATCACCAGCGGGATCTTACTCCAGCATGGGGTCTCCCCAGTCTCAGGTATGTCCAGTTTTATCTAAATTAACTTTTATGACTGTCAGCTCTATTGCCAGTCCAGACAATTTATGTACACTAGTTTAGTTTGGCCTACAATGAAAAACTATTTATTCTAAAAAAAAAAAAAAGCTTGAAAGAGAAGTTTTTAAATAATAAATACAACTGACAAATACATTGACCTGCTTCATATTGTGCAAGACAAGCCTCATTCATCCACCTGGAAACTCCTCAGAGGCATTGTAACGTCATAGTTGACATCATATGGATATTTTTAAACCACCCAGCTTTTTATAGACCCCCCTGCTTCATTCATAAGCGCCCTGCAACTGCACCCCACTCCTTCTCCTCCTGATAGTATACCAAATGTACTGACGATCCTCTCTCTGTTACCCCACAGGATTTCACAGACCTGACAGCATCAAGTGCCTCCTTCATCCCCACCGTCACAGCCATCTCGACAAGCCCTGATCTGCAGTGGATGGTCCAGCCTTTGATCTCCTCGGTGGCCCCTTCTCACAGGGCTCACCCCTACAGCTCTAGCCCCAGCCCCGCCTACTCAAGACCAGGCATGAGGTCTGCAGCATCCAAGACTAGCAGCCCTGCCAAGAGGGGCAGAATAGAACAGGTAATTACCATCCACCATGTTCTTCAAGTGTTGCGTAACAAGTAGTAACATCCAATTTTTCAGCGTTTTAATTATCTCTGAGCTGGAGGCTTAACTTTTTTTTTCTTTCTTATGTTGTGTGCAGACAACACCCGAGGAGGAAGAGAAGAAAAGAATCCGCAGAGAGAGGAACAAGCAGGCAGCAGCAAAATGCCGCAACAGGAGGCGAGAGCTCACAGACACTCTGCAAGCTGTAAGTGTGCCACAGATTTCCTATCATTCATTCAAATTCTCATTTCTCACCATAGCTAATGGCAGCGTTTGTCCAACAGCCAAGTTAACGCCACTTCCTTTTTATTTGTCTCTCTCCAGGAAACTGATCAGCTTGAGGATGAAAAGTCCAACCTGCAGAATGATATTGCCAATCTTCTGAAGGAGAAGGAGAGGCTCGAGTTCATTCTGGCAGCCCACCAGCCCATCTGCAAAATCCCATCAGAGCTGGACACTGATTTCTCTGTGGTCACCATTTCACCTGCCCACCCCTGCCTCTCCACTGAGCCTCAGACCACTATCCCAGACGTGTCCACTGTCACCTCCAGCCAGCCGACCTTCACCTCAACCTCCAACTCCATCTTTTCCAGCAGCAGCTCTATCCTGTCTACCGCTGCTGTCTCCAGCAATGCAGTCAAGATGACAGACCTGGATGCCTCTGTCCTGGAGGAGTCCCTGGATCTGCTGGCAAAGACTGAGATGGAGACGGCGCGCTCAGTGCCAGAGGTCGACCTGTCCAGCTCCCTCTACACAACTCAGGACTGGGAGCCCCTTCACGCCTCAGCCAACACCAGTGACTTTGAGCCCCTTTGCACACCTGTGGTGACCTGCACACCAGCCTGCACCACATTCACATCTTCTTTTGTGTTCACCTTCCCGGAGGCAGAGACCTTCCCCACCTGCGGCGTCGCTCACAGGAGGGGAAGCAGCAGCAACGACCAGTCCTCTGACTCCCTCAGCTCCCCAACCCTGCTGGCCCTTTAAAAATTCTTCCAAGAACTGACACTTCCTATCAAAAGCACATTGTCTTGACGCATGAGATAGATGTGCAGATCACAGGGCTATGGAACGGACTTGTACCAGGAAGCAAATTATTTATGATTTTATTTGCCTTTGACTATACTTGCCTATAACACCAATGTAGCAAGTTAAAAAGCATGTTTTAACTAATACCACCTAGTCGTTTTATGAGTTCCTAATATGATTTTATGGTGCTAGATTAAAAAAAAACTTGTTGTAGTGTTGACATGTGTTCAGAGCAATAGCTATTATTGATCCAGTTTGTTTTCTGGTTGATGGAATGTGAGATTTAATTGTGAACTTTTTGTGAAACTTAAAAAGAAAAACAAACAAAAAACAAAAACAATGCTTTGTCTTAACCATGGTCTGAGTGGTCTATATCTCAGTATGAAGTTTTCTGTGAAAACAGTAGTGGTTTTAATTTATGAGATTTATTTTTTTACAGAGAGAGTAAAGATGAATGTTGTTTGTACGGTATGTAAATAAAACATAGTGATATTTAAATTAATTTATTGTCTGGTGAGCTCACTTCTTGTATCACACATGCACACACATACATACGGAGTATATTCTCTGTTTAAAAAAACGGCAGACAAGAATTCAACAGAAAATTAAAATGATGTCTAAAATTAGCCTCTATCAGGGATAGCTGTATTTTTCCTGCACCTCCACTGGCTCTATTTATTGTTCCGTCTGTTGCCAAGGTTAACTATACGTCAGGGCTCCTACGTCAGCGCGTTCTTTCCATTTTTTTAAATTCGCAAGGACAACGCGATGACGTTGCGCTTCCGTGCCCAAATATAGCGCGCCGCCTGGACTTGGTTGCCGCTGTCTGCCTGCAGAAAGCACTCTGGGTCACACACCTTTTCTTTTCCGCTAAAACACACACGCAAGTGTATGTGCGAATGATTTGGCTGCTTGCACATTTTGTAGTGAAAGACGAAAAAAAACCTGCCTCTCCTCTCCAACCGAGGCGGTGCGTTTCTAACGTATGTGCGACAGCTGCACACGTTTTGGGTTATGCAAGAGAAAATCGCAAGAGGATCCGAAAGCAGCGGAGTAAACCACGATCTACGTCGGTCTAATGTATTCTGTTCTCCCTCGGAAGGTTTGAATCTGCCAAAATATCACCTCCCACAGTCAAAGTCCTGACACGTGAGCTTCAGAGAAAAAACTGAAACGGTTCTTGCTTTGACAATGCTTCTCCCTTTCTCACTGTGCAAGCAGACTGGGCCATGCACACAGCTGGTCATGAGGTGTTTCTGCAGAGAGAGGTGTTTCTACTCAGCCCCTGTTACCAGACCGACATTAAATGCGCCTCACAGCTCGGCCAAGATCAGTACTGATGTGACAAGATCACATCAGAATGTCTTGAATGAGGTAAAGGTCACGTGTAAATATCTCCCTTTTGAAGATGGTGATCTGGAAACTTCATTCACGTTATAGTCTTCCATTGTTGGTTCTCATATGCGTCAAAAATGAACACTCATGGGCTGCAGGCAAACACCCAGTGTAGGTTTCCTTTCCACTCATGGCTGGATCAGAATATGTTTTGTTAACACTTTTGTGTTGTTTGCAGCCAACTCAAGATGTGCAGTTGGATATTTAAAGCAGTGACCTTTTTAAGTATGGTTTTTATGTTCTTATGGGCGTCATTTAGAACACCTGGGTGCTGCATTTAAACTCACAGCTTAATGTTCAAGATGCATGCTACGTGCCTCTGTCTTCCTTTGTACACATTAATGTAATAGTGTTTCTTCCATTTTTCCTCAACAGTAAACCCATTCAGAGGCCCAGTCAGTCAAACACAGACAGGAAATTTACCCCTAAAACACTGGACAGTCATGTGGTGATCATAGTGCCATTTGCGCAACACCTGACTGTCTCACAGCTTGTCATGAAACCTTTCCCACCCCTCCCGTCTACCTGCCGTTTATTCACCTCACTTGCCCATTTCACCCTTTATCAATATTACACCATGTAAAGAATCATCGACAGGCAGATTGCTTCATGCCTCTGCACAGGAAGTGCGTGGCGGACACTCTGAGTGGAACACTACAGACAATAACTAACTTGCTCTGACGTTTGAACCCTCCCAGTGCTGACACACCCTTTTTGTGCAACACGACCAAGATATCAGCAGCTGCTAGTCAGCTTCCTGTTTGGCCACAGGCCTGCTCCTCCAATGCACACGGTTCAAAAACATGAATCAAGAATTCAGGTTGCAGAAGTACATTGCTACTTCCGTGGCACTCGCTCGAAGAACACTTTTTTCAACGCTCGTACTGAAACTGTGTTAGCTCTGTGCTGTTGTGTAACAGCTGAGTACCTGTCTGTTTTCCTTTGCACTTTAGCAGTGCCTGTTTCCCCCCAATAAAGCTTCTATGTGCGACCATGCAGCTTCTAATAATTCTGTCTATTAATACCTCTCTGCCGGCCCCAGGGAGATGGGGCAGAGGCAGAAATAGCAGGTGCCTATTGCTTCTTTTAACATCAGCATCAACAGCAGTAAAATTAGACCACTATGACGCCAACCTGCGTCGGTGCTGCAACCCAGGGGAGGAACCAGGCAGCGTACGCCTGATAGAAAGAGAGAGGAGGAAAGTAAGAGCGAGGCGAGGGGAGGGGGATGAAAGGAGAAAATGAGGAGAGTATGAGGATAGCAGGAAAGGAGGGAGGGTTGAAGGCAGACAGAGATCCCTGCCTGGGTGTAATTGTGAGCGCAGTGATGATGAAACAGCCGTGTTCGCCTCTGTGCCTCAACGACAAGAGCTCAGTTTGGCTCAGCTCCATGTTCTCAGAAACCCGTCCCCAGATATCTTTCTTTTTTTGTCTGGAGAGGATGTTAAACCTCTAAGAAACTGTGAACACTTCATTCTCTTCCCCCCTGTGGTCAAGCGCCTGTCTGAGAGACGGTGTGATACTTACTCAGTAGGGCATTTACAATAACATCAAATTACTGTACATTTTTACTCAAGCAAATGACATCTTTTCCTTTACAGATGCATTGTTTTGTGTTATTGTCACGGGTGTCAACGATGCAGATATTTCATGATATTAAGTTTCTATGACACAGTCTCTGTTTTCATCCGTGGGAGTATGTGACAAATCAAATTTAAGTTTCAACTCTGTCTGGATCCTGCGCTCTTATCTGTTGTGCGTCTGCTTCTTCGTTTGTATTTTCAGGATCTGGAGGTGATAACAAGCACAACGCAAAGAATGGTACCAATTAGCAGAAGGGTGTGTGGACACTTGCGTCAGCAATGCACTCTCATTTAAGGAAGTGTTTTCCTTTTGAAAGTAGGACTTTCATAATGGCATGCACTGCTGAACCAGTGCCCAGAGGTGATAAAAATGTTAGTCAGTTGATAGTAAGATTACTTGGGTAGTTTTCCAAGCGACTGCATCTCGCACCCATGAATATTTGAACCACAATGAATATAGCTAGAAATCTAATTTAGGACTGAAAATCACCAAATGCGGTTACAAGGGAGGTATAATGGATTAAGAAATGTAAAAAATATATGTAAAAATGTAGCTTAGTCACAGGTATAGCTATAAATGTAGTTTTATGAATTTCATTTCCAGCCTTAAAGTTCAGTAGCATGGAGGAGTGTGTGGCATGCTATTCTTAGAGGTTATTTGACGCACTAAGCTACAATACTGGAGGGATTTCTCTATCCAATAATTACTGTTCACTTAGTGCCAGACTCCCCACACAGCAGCGTGTCCGCGTCTCGTGGGATCAGTAACAGGGATGTTTCCCTGGAAACTGGACAGCTCTATCATATGTAATTGGGTAATCCCTGAGCTGCTGACAAAAAAATAATAGCTTTTGGGATTTTCAAAATACCCCAGCCAACACCAGCATGATATGTCTGTTTCGTAACCCGGATTTACTGAACACTTGGTTGGATTATTATGCAATTACTGTAATATTAAAGACATTTTTTGAGTGAAGAGGTATAGATTTTCAGCTAAAGGACAAGCACAACAAAATGGAAAGAGGTGATTTCTAATCTTATAACTGCAGGTTTAAAACAGGACAAAAGTGCAACCCTAATTACTCATTCAGCTAAAGCTTGTAAATTTACATGGTATTAAACCAGGTCACACATTCATTCTCATTACACAGACCAACATTCACTTCATGTCTTGGTGAGTAGCAGACATTAAAGTGTTTAACAGCAGCAAGAAAACAACCTGAGGTGCCACAATCCCCCTGGTAAGATTACATTTTTTCAATGCTGTAAAATAAGTAAAATCCCCTGATGAATTTACTGTGGTTTTTCACTTCCTTGAACTTACATCTTTTGTACTATTTCCCACACTCTGTCTCCCTCGTTATTACTAAGCAGCATGACTGTTTTGACCCACTAGAGGGCCCCAGGTCATATATGCAGTGTAGTCTGTGGAAGGGCCCTAGAAACTTTGATCATCTCCAAGGTGTCTTGTGTTAAGCTGTAAAGGGATCTTCTTGTATTTGTGTGTTTTTTTCCTCCTTTGTATTTTTTTGTTTGCATCTGTTTCAAAATCCATAGTGTATTGACCACTACTGCTCCACACTACATCACCTCCATACTGACAAGATGGTCTGCTCTGTGTTGGAGGGGCCTCACCACTAACATGAAAGAGACATTGAAGATCGCCCTCTCTCCAATCTCCCCCAAATGTAAGAAATTTTGTTTTTTAGCGATATCATGTGACACCTGAGCCAGATCTATTTTCTGATGAAGACAGTAAAAGTTATGTTCCCAAAGGTCTCTCAAAATGTGTCGATTGAATTAATCCCCCAGGTCAGCAGTGCTACAGGCAGTGGGGGTGCCTTTTTCTCCCTGTACACGCAGAACCGTTTAGCCACTGTAGACTAAAAAAAAACATTTACTGGCAACACAGCTGTAGTGGGCGGGATCTCTGATAACAATGAAACATCTCTGAAAAGAGCGGAGGGCCTGACCCACTGCTATCAGGACAACAATTTCCTTCTTAATGTCAGAAAGACTAACTTGCTGATTGTGGACTTTGGAAAGAGCTATGCCCCCCTTCACATCAACAATTCAACTGACCTGGTGGAGAGCTCCAAATACCTTGTCGTCCACGTCACAGAGGGCCTGACTCTGCCTCTGGAGGGCAAAGCAGAGAGTGTTTTACCTCACACACTTGAGGAAACTCAGCATATCCTCTCAGATTCTGAGGAATTAAGGAAAGGAACTGCACCATCAAGAGTTTCCTATTGGGGAACACCACTGGCTGGTATGGGAACAGCACCAAACAGGACCACAAAAACACAGCACTGCAAAGAGTGGTTTGTTCAGCTGAAAGTATAATAGGCAGCATGATATCCTGTATAAAGGACATTTACACCAGGTGGTGTAACACTAAGACCAGGAGAATCATTACAGAACTCAATCACCTGATGAACATTTTTTTCCTACCTGCTTTTATCAAAATAACAGATTCACCAGTTCCAGCATTAAAACCACAAATATCCTTATTTGTATTTTCTTATTATTCAGAATTACTACTTTCATGCAGTTTTACACTTACCATTTTTTTCACAAATTAAAGGAGATAACAGTGACACATTTCACAATGATTAGGAACGTTTTTTTTTTCAATTAAAATACAATTTTGATTCATTAGTGGAATTCTTTTGAATAAATCGTTCATTTATTGTCATATTTCACTGTCATATATATTGTGATATTTAATGTCTCCTTGTTTGTACTCGCTGGTTTTATTTTTAGATTCAGATATTGTTAAAGTTTTTGTATTTTTTTCTTCTTTTTGATATTCCTAAAATCCAAACAGATGTACCCTGTGTGTAACCTCTGAGGTTGACCCCACGGTAAACCGGTGGGGGAGGGGCGCAGTTCCCCCTCCGGAGCTGGGGGGGCGCTGGAGGCTCGATTCCGGCCGGCGGTGTGAGCTGGATCTCGGTGTTAAGCTGGTCGGCTGGTCGGTCCGGTCGGTCGGTTGAGGGGGTAACCATGGCTCGACTAGCTGCGCTGCTGCTGCTGATACCGGTTCTCATTGAGTCTGTGTTGTCCATTTCTTTCTTTTTACCGGTCAACTCGAGGAAGTGTTTACGGGAGGAGATCCACAAAGACGTGCTCGTCACGGGAGAGTACGAAATAAGCGAGCAGGCTAACACCAAAACTAATCTGAAGGTGAGCCCAAAGGGTAGCTACACATCACGACAGGCCGAAATACTTCAGCCTGTTAACCTGTATATTCAACTACATGAATCTGTACTTCATTTTAAAGATAGTCTGAACTGTGCGGCTGAAATATGTTGTTAGCATTGTAGCTAACCTAGGCCCCCCGAAGACACGTCTTCCTGGTTTTAGCAGCTAATTAGCTCGCTAACATCGTAATTTTGTCTTAAACTGAAAATGCTCCTACGTCAATAAACATGTCTTTTATAACTACATTTGTTAGAGTTTATTTAGCGGCAGGTGTGTGTTTTGTGTTGTGTGAATTAAGGTCGTTTTGTGTCTTTCTGTTGTTACACGTCAGTCTTAGCGTCCATTCAGCTGGCACACTCAAGCTAGCCGCATTAGCATATTAGCCACTCATGCTGCATGGCAGTGACAGCTTATATGTGCTGTTGTGTACAATTTATCATTTCTTGTTTGTTTCTCACAGGGGCATCTGTCTTTTCCTTGTTATTTTCTCTGTGCATCCTCTTAAAAGAATGATTTTTAAAAAAGTAAATTAGTCATCGTATGTTAACAGCTGTCAAATAGAGCCATGATGCTGTTAAGGTGATCTTAATTGGTATTGATGAATGTTATACATTTATTTTATTTTTGGCTGTTAGTATTGCAAGTAGCTGCTTAATCTGTTGATTACTTATTTTCTACACGAATAGATTAAATACCATGAATTATTAAAATACTTAAGCTGCAATCCTTACATTTCTTGTTTTATACTGCAACTATCGATTATTTTCATTATAGAGTGATCTGGCAATTGCTCTCACCAATTAGTTGTTTGGGCTTGAGAATGCCAGAATTTTTTTCCCCAAAGCCCAATGTTACATCCTCAAATGTTTTATGTTGTCCACAGCCTAAAGATCATCAGTTCACCTTCACATACAGTGAAAGGAAACAGAAAATAGTCACAGTTTAGGAGCTGAAATTAGAGAATTGGTAACAAAAATGACTCAAAATGATAAATTGATTAAGTGTAATTGGTGGTTGATTTAATAGACTACTAATGAATTAATCAGCTGAATTGTTGCAGCGTTGAACTCTGTACCATCATTTAAAATGGAAAAATATAAGAAATCCTTACATTTGAGATGCTAGAATCAGATATATTATCTGATTCTAGCATCAATAGGTATAGGTATCAATGTTGATCCATTAATGCAGTATTAAATGTATGTAATTGTTTTCTTTAACTTTGTAGATCACAGATTCCTCCAGCCACACTCTTTACTCTAAGGAAGATGCAACAAAAGGGAAGTTTGCATTCACCACAGAGGACTACGACATGTTTGAAGTGTGCTTTGAGAGCAAATCACCCATGGGTAAGTGTGTTTACTCCCAAAAGCACACAGCTCACAGGCATAAATGAATAATTAATTTCTTGACACATTCGCTTAAGGCAACATTCTTATTTTTCTTTCACTGACAGATAAAAAGTAGCTGATGTTATCAACGCACACACACACAATTTTATATCTTTATCATTGCACTTTATGATGAGCCTTTTGCTCCACCTTGTTTAGAGATAAAATGTGCAATGATGGTAATTAAATGAAAGTGAAACCATAAATGATTCATACAGAAAAGTGATAGACAGTGCAACATTGATCAGTTGGTAAGTAAATGAATGTTGTATTTAAATTCTTGAACTGGTTTACATAGTGAATAGCATAGTGAATTAATATATTTTAATTCGGTTAACTGATTTTAAAATGATGTAAAATGTGTGCTCCTCTTAATCAGGAACTGGAAGAGTGCCAGACCAGCTGGTCAATCTGGACATGAAACATGGTGTGGAGGCCAAAAACTATGAAGAGGTAAGAGCAGGAGCCTAAACGGTTTTCTTTAATGCAGATAAAGAAAGTCAGCAGGCAGACTAGGTCAGTGGATGTTGTAGTGAAACTCCTGTCTGTCAACAGGGGGTTTCACTACAAATTTTCACTTTTCCGGTTTGAAAAACTGGAAAACCACAGGTTTGGTGAAAGTGTAAGAGGTGACCCAAATGCCTTAAATACATGAAAGAGACATGTGATCCTTTTCCTGTAGCTGCTGCACAACATTGAAATGCAAACTGGCTTAATCAAATTCCTAAATCAAGTATGTTGACATAAGAATATATAATGCTCAGGTCCTTTTTAACATATGTGCCATTTAAAAGACTTGTTTTACTTGTGTAAATGCCTTGAGCTATACTAGTTGCATTGCCAAAATGAAACCAGTCAAAACTTGATAATGACGTTAATCTCCCAGTATAGAAAATAAAGAATTCAGCAAAGAAGGTCTTTGCCTCCACATTGATGTGATACATTCTTACAAAGAGATACGTTGTCATGCATCATCACTCGCATTACTTTGTCTTTCTGAGAATGGGTAGCACTTGGTACTGTGGCAGCCTCAGGCAACACTTATAAATAAGTGCAGAAGTGATAAAACCCTGAGCCGAGAATCGCCCCTCTTCCCACACATGCTGCACGAACATGACGTTCTGTTCAGCCGAGGGAGTGTGTAGGTGGATGTACAGGGAGAGCTCAAGTGGGCATGCCTGTCTGTGGGAAGGAGGGTGGAGCTGAAAATGTATTCACCTACGTAGATGGGCATGCTACTTTGAACAAATGTGCGAGCTGTTATGTAGATATATTGGTGTTTGATTTGTATGCTGGAAAGATTCCCTGTGTGTTACACAATGTGTCTTGGCAGATGCAAGCTGTACCATCCAGTGTTTCTTCTGCTTGTTTGATGTCATTTGAATGCCATATTATTTCCCAATGGGCAATTGTTCATATCTGTAGCACAGTTTAAGGCTGTCCTTTTGTTTATTTAAGCAACAAAGGCATCTTTGCTGTCTTAGTTTTTATCTTTTTACACAGACTTGCTACAAATGATTTGACAATTGTGCACGCAAGTCACATGTGCTGACAGGTACCACATTAATTGGGAAGCTTTCATGACCAGTCCTGTATCGTCTACGCTACACAGATTAGGCCTACGCAGAAAAACCTGTTTTAAGCACTATTAGTTGAAGCTGCACTTAGACTTCAAATATAAGTGATATAACAGGCATACAGTACATATACATACAGTGAAGGAAATGGTTGGGGTGAACAAATGTATTTTAAATGTGTAAATGTCACATTCTTATCACACAATCATGTGGTGGGTCTGCTTTGTTAAAGAGACATGTTCTCAGGAGATGCAGCTGCTCAGCTTAAAGCAGCTTCCTCCGAGTTAACATCCAAATGGCTTTTTTTTTTGTTTGAACACACCAAGCATACACAGGCAAAGAGTGACACCTGCTGGACAAAGTGTAAAACAACACTGAGTGAAGAGTAGTTCTAACTTTCCTACCATCAGCCTCTCAGGTATCACTTTTTCGGTGGGTTGAGTTCGCTCTGTTTTCTTTCTCCAGATTGCCAAGGTGGAGAAGCTGAAGCCCCTCGAGGTCGAGCTCAGGCGACTGGAGGACCTGTCAGAGTCCATTGTCAACGACTTTGCTTACATGAAGAAGAGAGAGGAGGAGATGCGGGACACCAATGGTGAGAAAACAACACAATAAGTAATTTTGCAGAAACAGCACTTAAATGACCTCAGGGAAATGACCATTGATCGGTCCATAACTGCTCTCAGTGAATATACCTTTTCTTAAGCTTAGCAGACACTGTACTGATGAGGCCACACTCTAACCTTATATTAGTCACCCCCAGCCAGTTTTAGATTTTATCCAACTTTTGTCCACCCTACTGTTGTTGTTTGTTGACAGTTTTGCAGTGAAAAGGTCAATTATAAACTGTATTTAGCCTGTTTTAATATCGCTTGAGTAATATATTGATATATATTTTGATGAGTAATAATGCCTTTCTTTTTTTTTGTCAACAATGTTGGGGACATCTTTAAATAAACATCAGACTTTTCAGGAGACAACACCTGACCAGGGTTGCCATGAATATGTTGAGATGTTGAGTATGAACAGAAAAGTCAGGTTCTGGTCAATGTTAAAACATGTAGTGTAATTAAAAAAAAAAAAACATACGAGTAAAGTTATCACTTATCAATAACCAATAACTATATAACCCCTCTTTTTTTTCTACCACTCTGCAGAGTCCACCAACACACGCGTCCTGTATTTCAGCATATTCTCCATGTGCTGTCTCATCGGGCTGGCCACATGGCAGGTCTTCTACTTGCGGCGCTTCTTCAAGGCAAAGAAGCTGATCGAGTAGAGCGGCCCCGTAGCTCCTTTACCTCGAGGGGAAGCTGCCTGCCCAGTCAGCCAACGCATCCCAACATCCACCCACCTTGGACTAGCTTCAGCAAACAACAGCAAGTCGGGTTGAGGGGCTCAATTCTAGTTTTCACAGCTGTAAGAGAAGAGTACCAAGGTTGTCCTCTGAAAAATGATTCACCTGCTTATTTAGTGGTTTGAAACATGAAAAGCGCTGTAGGGAGAAATGCACTGTGAGACCCGGGAGACATATGTCACTGCATTAGTGAGATACGTCCACCTCCACGGTACTTCACGTTTCTGTCTGCACTGTTTTGAATGTTGCAGCTTACTGAATAAGAACTTGTTCCTTCAATCAGTTGAACAGTGATGTTTGATTTTGAGCTCAGTTTGAATGGACGTGCCATGAGCGAATGTCTTTTGCCCTTCTGTTGATGTACACATTCTTCGCCATGCCAAGCAAACTAGATTCTTGGTGCCCTTTTTATCAAGTGAAGGCTATTTGAAAAAGTGGTTTGTTGTTACTTTGACGAGAAAATTGGCGCAACCACTGAACTTCTGTGTTATGTCACTTAATTTGCATACATGTTTGGTAGCTAAATTTAACCGTGTCTTTAGTTTGTTTTCATATTGTAAATGCTACTTAGTTGCTTCTACAGGTATACTTTTGGGCGAGGGGATTTGTGAATTGTCAAAGAAATATTCTTAGTTATAAATTAGGTCACTTCTTGAGCTCTTGCACGTTCTAGTTTTGTTTTTGGAACACCTTTTAATATGAATTTGTCACAAATCAAAAGTAGCCAGCAACCAAAAACAGCATTATTCAGTATGTAAATGGTTACGAGTAATTTAACCACCTGATACAATTCATATTTACTTGTACAACTTTCTCTTGTCTGAGTGCAGTGGATGGATGTTTGGACAGGATTTATCAAGTAGGCTTCTGAAATTTCCTTTCAGTCATACGCCCCTTTTTCTTTACACTGGTAAATTTAATTATCTTTTTGTAATTTTCAAACCATCACTTCCTAATTACAGTACTTGCAGATCCATCCAGCGTGCTTCTTTTCTTCAGAAATACTTATGAGGCTTGGGTTACATAAGAATGTGGGTGGTTGCAAATAGTCAGATTGTTTTTGACGGGAATTAATTGAGGCATCGGTCATGGATACATTTTTAACAATGAACATGCGCATTGTGCGCCATCAATGATTTTTATGTTGACTGATAAATTTTGTAAATTTGTGTTGGGCTTTTATTCAATAAAATATTGGATGGATTTACATTAGTTATGGTGTAGTCTAACATGTATTTACCACGAGTGGGGTTTGAAAGTAGGCTGCAGTCTCAAAATGCAGTGTAAAAACTAACAAATGTTCAATATTTACAAATCTGTAATTGATTTAAAGGACACTAAGCCTTGGTTGCACTGCTGGTCGATAATGTTATTTCCAGACTATAAATGTACGATCTGCGGTTCAGTGTGTGATTCATCATCAAATTGTCCTGAAGAGGTTTAAGCAGTTTTACCTGTTTGGTGTAAATGGGCATGTGACCACAGCTGTTTACACCCTTCGTAAACTCAGAGGAACTGATTGAGCCTTTACATTCATTTGGAGGATGCTTTTATCTAAAGTAGCTTTTGATGCGTGTTTTCAGACTGTAGCAACAAGAAAGGTCTCATCCATAATTGAGCATATTCCTCCCAAACACACAACTAAAAGCATTTACAGTGCTACGGTAGAGGCTCATTATGGGCCTCATAAGACCTCAAAGCTCTGCAAAAGGAGCTGAAAAAGCTATGCTATTACTTTGGCACGACAAAGAGTTTTGTTGAAAATCAATTTGGAAATTCGTATATTTTCTTTGAAATAATAAAACAGTACAGTCAGAAGATTGAAGGGGAAAAGCTGTTATACAAAGTAATCCCCCAAAAGCAGAACGTTTTTGCTGCTGCAGTGTTTCAAGGATTAACAATGCGGTTCTATGAACATTTAAAAATATAGGAAATAGGAAAGGTATTTTAATCAGGTTTTTTGTAATGTTGACCTCAGTTATCTTAGTTTGTAAAGTAACTGGTAGCAACAGTGGTCAGATAATTGTGGTGGAGTAATAATTATAATAATTTAAAATATTTCATGTGTTCATTCATGAATACATATATATTTTTTAAAAAGCACATCTGAGAAATTAATGAAATTAATTAAATTTTGATTCATTTTAAACAGTAAAATATAAAAAATAAAATAAAATATAAAATGAAATATATAAAAAATAAAAACTAATGCCACATAACTTGTAATATATTTATTTATGCCCAGTGTTATGTTGACTTACTGAATGTAAAGGCTTCTTTATTAAACGTTTTTCTTTCTTTAAGATTTGTCTTAATATAACTTAATTCCGTGGCAGGGTAAATAAAAGAATAAGAGTTCGAGGGGATACATAATACATTTTTATAAAAGTAGCTGATAAATGAAACAAAAACTCAATGTCTGTCTGTCTTCACACTCACTGTAGCTCCTCCTCCAGCATGAGGCAGCTCCACCAATCAGAGGAGAGCTCGTCACCGTGACCCGGATGTGCTCCAGAATCACTTCCTGGTCCAAACAGTTACAGGTGGTGGAAACGCAGTAAAACACAGCCACATTGACAGCTAGCCGCCTTAATACCAACCATGCCGGGCCCAGACAAAGAGACGGAGCTGACGGAGAGAATTGAGGCGTTTCTGTCCGACCTGAAGCGCGGCGGTAGCGGCTCCGGTCCTCTGCCGGGCTCGGCGGAGACAGCCCGGGAGACCACCGCTCTGCTCCGGAGGATCACCGCCCAGGCCCGGTGGAGCAGCGCAGGTGAGCCCGCTGAGCACCGTGTCTGTGTTTACAGCTGAACTCGGACATTTACAGCGACACAGGTCACTGATATCGAGGCTGACACAGCACCTGGACAGGGTGGGACTCAGTTTGATGTGATGTGACCGCTGCATTATCTGACAGTAGTTTGCTAGTTTAACTTTTGGTTCATGTTACAGGCAGAGAAGCTGTTGTTCAAATGAAGAGTTTGGGTCTCTGTTTCAGAGACTTTGAGAATGAATGCCAGCGAGCACATCTCAATTAGACACTTTATGTTGTTTTTCCTTTAATTTGTCACCAGTCTGGATACATTTAGAATAAATGAAGGTGCAAAGTAACACTGTTGAGATGAAATTACAAGGTCCTAAAAGATATTTCTTACTAAATAAAAGCAATGAAAACTGTACAGAAAAGTACTTCTGTATCACTATCTTGCAAATTTTACAAATTACAATTGTTACACTTTATATTTGTGTAAAAAAAAAAAAGTTAACAGTGAATTGAGTCACAGGTTTGTTTTTTGATTATAAGCTTAAACATTTGTAAGTATCTTATTTTAGTTAAAATATTCCCTGTTTCAGGTGACCTGATGGAAATAATCCGAAAAGAGGGGAGGAGGATGACTGCAGCTCAGCCGTCAGAGACCACTGTGGGTAACATGATCAGACGTGTGCTGAAGATCATCAGAGAGGAATATGCCAGGTGAGAAGTCACTGCTGAAGAAAGGTGTTAGACCAGAGGTTTTCACAGCGAGAGGTGGGGACTCCAAACACTTTCAGGGGAGGTTTAGTGAATAGAAATAAAAAAATATTATTTTAGTTGTTTTATTCGTTATAAAAAGGAAATAGAGTGTATTGTGTAACAAATGTGTGTGATTTTGTTGAACAGAGATTAGAGATACAGTGGTTTGGAGAGGTTTATTGTCAATCTGAGTTTGTGTCAAACAGTGTCTATAGGATGAAATAATATAAGGATGATCCGAGGGGCACCCAGGGATTGTGCAAAACAAAGTGAGCCTTTTTATCAAGGCTTTATCACAGTCTGCTACTCGTGCTGTAAGTTAAGGTCTTGCACCCTCTAAATTACAATATATATATGAAAATTAACATAGCTTTTCTACAAAAGTGTCAGATTATCAGAATTCCTCTTCCTGTAAGCTTTGTTTTGTTTGTTTCCCGCAGATCTCGGGGCAGCAGTGAAGAGACAGACCAGCAGGAATCTCTACACAAGCTGCTGACCTCTGGAGGACTCAGTGAGGAGAACTTCAGGCAGCATTTTGCCGCCCTCAAAGCGAACGTCATCGAGGCCATCAATGAGCTGCTGACGGAGCTGGGTATGCATTTTTTTCTTTGTAACAAGCAGGTAATTTATCCATCAGCTGGTGTTAAAAAATTAATCACAGTCTGTGTTTATGCTCCCTTCACTGCTTCATTAACCAGAGGGGACAACTGACAACATTGCGATGCAGGCCCTTGAGCACATTCACTCCAATGAGGTCATCATGACTATTGGCCGCTCTCGCACGGTGGAGGCTTTCCTCAAAGACGCCGCACGCAAACGCAAGTTCCACGTCATTGTGGCGGAGTGTGCTCCCTTCTGCCAGGTAGCTCAAACACATTAAAGATATAAGGAATTTTAAATTGTATGAAAAACTTTGGTGTTACAAAGATAAAATGATCATTCTTATCTCCTTTGTTCGTCTCCTTTCAGGGACACGAGATGGCAACCAACCTTTCAAAAGCTGGCATAGAAACGACCGTAATCGCAGACGCCGCCATATTTGCAGTCATGTCTCGTGTTAATAAGGTATTTAACACAGCAGAAGATGTTGACGCAGTCATGTCAGAGCATGCGGCTTAACCCATGCGGTGATCTCTCTTCCTCTTCAGGTCATCATTGGTACACAGACAGTCCTGGCTAATGGAGGTCTGAGGGCCGTCAATGGGACACACACTCTTGCCCTCGCAGCTAAACACCACTCAACACCTCTGATCGTTTGTGCCCCCATGTTCAAGCTCTCGCCACAGGTAAAGAGACTCTCTAGTCTGACAGATTTCTATCATTTCTGGTGATAAGAAATTACAACGAAACTATTTTCCATCCTTAGTTCCCCAATGAAGAAGATACCTTCCATAAGTTTGTTTCTCCACATGAGGTGCTGCCTTTCACTGAAGGTAACTTATGCTTTTAATTAAAAAACATTTTCCTCCTTTTGTTTTAGAGAATACTGTAAAGTTCCATTTCTGAAGAATTTACAATTTGTGATCTGTGTTGCAGGTGAGATTCTGTCAAAGGTGAACGTGCACTGTCCAGTTTTTGACTACGTCCCGCCAGAGCTCATCACGTTGTTCATCTCCAACATTGGAGGACATGCTCCATCATACATCTACCGACTGATGAGCGAGCTTTACCACCCAGAAGACCATGAACTTTAACCAGTGTAGTTAACAAATAAATTAAATTAAATGACTTGTGTCATTTGTGTCTCTTTTAGTGGCATAAGATATGTTGAATGCATTGAGCTGTTCTGAGTGTGTTTTGAAACTTGAGTAGTAGCAATCCTGGAGAAAGCTCGTTGATGTTTTAACAGTTATGGAGAGCTCTGATTGATCTGACCTTCTGTCAGAGAAGAAGAATTTTAAAACATGTTTGCTTGTCATTTTGCTGACAGATCTGACAAAGCATGAATGCATGTCCTTTCAGCATCATAATGCTATTTCTTCATGAATGAGACAACAGGAATATGTGTATTTTGGGATCAACCAAAAAGACAATCTAAACCCTCGACCACAGCCATTTTACCAACCCATTCATCCTCCCAGCAACCTTAGATCAGATTGAAAGATGAGAAACTAAAGTAAAATAGGGGCCAGTAAATTGCAAGTCACAAATAGTGTGCATTTACATGGCTTTTTTAAAAATCAATGAACATCCAAAGGATGGTGCAAAACAACCACTAAGGTGTAACAGCTGCAGCTGAAACTAATTTCCTAAAATTAAAGGCTGATCAGTGATCAGTGAAAACAGTCGCACATGTGGACAAAATTGTTGGTACTCTTCTGTTAAAGAAAGAAAAACCCACAATGGTCACTGAAATCACTTGAAACTGACAAAAGTAAAAACAAATAAAAATGTACTGATAATTAACTAATGATTGATGTGATTCAACAGAATAATTTAAAAAACAAACCCATGAAACTTAAGTGATCTTTGTGGGGGTTTTTCTCTTTAACATAAAGTGTACCAACAATTTTGTCCACGTGTGTAAAAGAAGTCAGAAAGAAGGCAACAAAGAAGTCAGACTGACATCCCTGAAAATGAAATCTTGATGAAATGTTGGTTCAATTATTCAGTTAACTATACACTATATATACACCAACATGAAAGGCTTATTGAGAAAAGCTTATATGTACCAGGAATATAGAGAATCCTAAATTTCTTTATTAACCCTACTATATATTGTATAATTTAAACATCCATTAGAACTACTGGAAAACCTCCAACTCAGATAGATAGATAGATAGATAGATAGGTAGATCAGTGTAGTTGTAGTATCTAACCACAAGGTGACTCCCCATCCTGCCTTATTTAAAGGTATGAAAGCTCCACTGGGTTGAATCCACTTTGAGTTTTTTGGTGTGTCTGCCAAGTGTGACGTTGTGTCGAGTGGTTTGATGTGAAGGCTTGGGATGAGGGTCAGAGGGGAGCATGAAAAGGGTTTTTGTCACCCCGCTACGGTCTAACAGAGATAGTGCATTGTTCTCTGACCTAAATCTCTTGACCTGGAACTGCAGATTGAATGGGCAACGCAGCAACACGTCTTCACTCTCCACTGCGCCACACTCGCTGGTCAGAGCATGACATCATCCAACTGTCAAGCAACGTTTTCTGACAATTAGCCCCTCTGAAAAGAGCGTAGTCGGCAAGATTAAGACCAGCAGCCTGACATATTTGGTCTCGGTTTCCCTATAACAATTATAATGATTCATCTGACTTGTGTTCAATAGTTTGTGGCTGACTGCCTAAAACTCACAGATTATTGGGGAAAAAAAGGAAAGCGTTTTTGGTATCACCCTAGCACTTCATCATTCAGCATCTTTTGTGATGCCATGTTGACATTAATTGAGTGACTTATTAAGGATTCTGCCCGTTGAGGGAAAAAAAAAACATTTCACAGTCTCATGGTTAAATCAGCAACCTGTAAGTACTAAGCAATGATGGAACTTTTTTGTCATATCAAAAAAGAAAAAATAATAAATATAAAGACATATTTATTAATTTGCACTTAACACATGACCAAAGACATATTAAAGATTAATATTGTTTAATTAAAAGAGCATTGATGGTTTATTCTTGATGATGACTAAAATGTTGGTGACTATTCATTCATCACTGATGTTCTTAGCAGAAAATAGCAGAAAATATTTACTTGTTTTTTGGGGGTTTTTTAACAAACATTTTACTTTGTTTTTTTTTTTTGATAGATGGCTCAGTGAGAATTAAAACACATGGTGATAAAGAAAAAACAGAATGACCTGGTTTATCTCTTTACTACCTTGATAAAAGTTCACTGACTGGAACAACTATTACAATGTGGAAGAATTGGCAAGAAACAAGGTTAGTTTTAAATAACTTATGTAGATAAGTTAATATAACATTTTCCACAGATAAGTTCATGTGGAAAAACTTACATGAACATAACTTGGTCAGCACGAGCTGCAACACAAACCTGACGTCAGAGGAGGTCTTGGAGCATGGACACAGTTTTGCAAGGTAACATTATATTCACTCTGCTTTATTCAGTCCCACGTCATTCAGGAAAACTGTTGCTCGTGCCAGCAGAGAGGAGGCAGAGCAATGTGACGAATCCGGGAAGTTTGTAACATCTACAAGGTCTCTATCTTAACCTCCAGACTCTAAAGCTTGTTAGATTCACCACCACGTGCAGAAATGAAACATTCCCTCATATCAGTACATTTCAACCACAAGTTATTAAAGCTTAAATTCATATGCAGTGTGGCAGTAATGCTTTAAAGTGCCAGAACAACAACTTTGAATAATGCTAATACAGAAAATGTCATTTATTCAGGGAGGAAAATAAAATGAGTCTTCAAGGTTGTTCTTGTCATAGTTTCATGTCTTTGTGTTGCAGCCACATGCTCCTGCTCTGCCTGCCTCCTCCCCTTTAGACCTTTTGCTTTCACCAGAAGTTCCTGACTTCTAATCTGAACTGTGACAAAGTAAACCTCACGTTCACCTTTCTTGCTCTGCAGGCTCATCAGCATCTCAAACACACCCGGTGGCATCATCGCATTCATGGGTGTGTCTTGGCGACATCCACTTGTCATTTTTTTTTCTGCGCTCACAAGCTCGTCTCGTCTGAAGAAGAGGAGGAGGAGGAGGAGGATAAATCTCATTCTCTTTTTCATCACACTGACTTCATTCTTCACAGGCCTTTGATGAGACAGGGGAGCAAACCTGGGTGGAGTCTGGAGATTTACGGCTGACAGAAGTGTGCAGGCCATTAAAGCCTGGTGGCCTGCTAATGAACAGTCAGTGCAATCACACAGAGAGGAGTACAGTATGTATAGAGCTCATCGATCCACTGTCACCCTTAGGGACATGTGAGCTGTAGTCTGACCCTGTCACATCTAAGGACAACAAGATTCATCTTTGTTTTCCAATTAGAACTCAAGCAGGGTCACACGTTGTTACATATGTGACGTTATCTGCGTTGTGTTTTGAGTTTCACGTGTGCTCAGTAGAAGCTAAAATCTAATCTAACAGATTAAACACTGCTCAGTGGCAATCACTCCATCGAAGTCTGCTAGAAAGCAACAAATTCATGCCTGCGTGGTGTGAATGAATGCCTCGTGCTGTCACCTCCCCCAGCACAGTCGCACACACACACACACACACACACACACACACATACACCCAACATCATTATTCCTTTCACCTCCCGTGGGTGTTGACGTGCAGCCGGAGGCCCCAGCTGTTGCCCACTGATGCAGAGCTCCAAACTGTGCGGCGTGTTGTCATCAGAGCGGCGGCGTCTCAGGGGAGAGCAGAGATGAGTGCTGTAATTAGCGGGAGGAACGAGGCCAGCGGCAAGCCGAGTGCTCCTGCGTGGCCCCCGGGGGCCTCGGGGGATTTGAAGACGCGTGGCTAACCTGTGGGGCACTACCTGTGGCTTTCAGCGCAGAGTCAAAGCGTGACGTATAACAAGTGCTGATTTGTTACAGCTAAAGTAGTGAAAACAGGCAAGTTTGATTTTGAGGTGAATATGGATGGAATCAGAGCAGAGGAGATAAAATTAACACTCAAATCTAGATTATAAGAAACACACACACACACAAAATCTAGTTTTGTAAGTTGAGCATCAAAATACTTGAGATGTAGACATGTCATTTCTGTGGATGAAGTTAAAAATAACCTGAAATAAGAGTTTATAAATTTTGTGTTTTTGCGAGAGTGTCAGGGACAAAATATCAGTACATGTGTAAGAATGAGAGACAGACATGCAAGACATCCAAATGCTCCCAAATTACAGAGACAGTATAACAGCTTTACATGTCTTTGCTTTGAATATCTTTTGTACTGCAGTATGATGGGCATTGTTCATCATTTTCTGGCATTTTATGCTCGGAAAAATTAATTGCTCCATTAAACAATTGATAGATTAATTGATATTGAAGGTAACAAGTCGTTTGCATCCGTAAAATTGAAAGACCTTGATGTTCCTC
The DNA here is from genome assembly GCA_037176925.1 of Amniataba percoides. Classification (NCBI taxonomy): domain Eukaryota; kingdom Metazoa; phylum Chordata; class Actinopteri; order Centrarchiformes; family Terapontidae; genus Amniataba; species Amniataba percoides. The sequence continues at coordinate 11,295,717 of JBAJHX010000031.1, read as the reverse complement.
AGGCACATTATCTGTAGTTATGCCCTTTTTTCATAAATGGCATTATTTTATTTTATTTTATTTTATTTTACTTTGTTTTTAGATACTCAGTTCACTTGACTATCAGATAACCATGCTAAATGTCTTGTTCCCCTTACACTGATAGCATGTACAATAATAAACAACTCATTTTGAGTGTGTATGTGTGTAGGTGTGTGTGTGTGTGTTGCATGTGCGGTGCACCCCCTGTCTGTCTGTGTCTGCGTGCGCTGGTGTGTGCAGGTGTATGACGGCTGCTTGTGCTCCATCTGCGCCTGCTGCTGATGAGTAAAGCCATGAAATAGATCCAGCTGGAGATGTGCAAAGGAGGCCAAGGCCTCCTGGGAAATCATCCACGCCTCCACCAGCACCATGTCAACTTCTTTAGCACCCCAGAGGGCTATCAATAAGTGGGTAATTGAATTTTAAGCGCAAACACTACCGTCAAATGAGCGTCACCTAAGTGTGCGTGATGGGGGGTGTTTAGCTGTGTGAACATGGCGAGGCTGTCATTTAGGCCTCTGGGGGTTCACACAGGAAGGATGAATGTTTAATCCATTAAATAACAATTACAGCCTGTAATGGTCCAGAGTGGCTGGTGGAGGGAGAGACGGAGAGAGGCAACATGGCTGAACTGCTCACGTGCCTCAAAATGAGTTTGCTTCTTCATGACACAAAGCATCTTTACAAGATGTGTTCACCATCCAGACTAAATGAAACTGAGTTTAAAGGTTTAACAACCTTGAAGCAATGTTAAATACAGCTAGAAACCTACATATGTAGGATATTTTCAAGGATGATCCCAGTATTCCTAGAGTTAATATATTGGATATGTGTGTGTGTATATATATGTACATATATACATATATATATATATATATATACATACGTACATACATACATACATACATACATATATATATATATCAACAAAATAAATACATGCACAAAGACTTCTTATAAATTCTTTACAATAATTTTTAAGGGCAGCATGGAAAAGGTTAAGATTTCATAGCTTTATTCATCATGCCCAATGGCAAATGTCAAGAGAGACATATGAAAGATAGACTCCAATGGTGACGCCAGCACAGAAACAAGGATTCAGAGAGGACATCAGCTCAGGAGCCTGTCTAATCAGTAGCTTAAAAAACAATATAACATTTTCCCTTAATAAATGAAAGACGAATCATATTCCTTGAATCAAATCCAGCAAATTAGGATAAAAGTATTACCATGAATATATAGCTTGGTAATTGTTTCCTGGAAGGATTTATGTAATCTACTGATTAATGAAAAAATGCATACATCTAAATTAACTTAATAAATAATTAGTCTAGAAACAGCTGTTGGTATTACTCAAAAATCAAGTTAATAATTTTTTTTTATCCTTAACAAAAATTCTGGCCACACCTCTGCAGGAACTCCAAGACAAATATTCATGTTCTCTCTCTTGATATTTTAGTTGATTTATCACCTTTTCAGCTCACCTACTTAACTCACAGTCTTGACAAGATGAAGAGCCACAACAAGGTGCAGACTGTTTATTTAGTAGCCTACTTGTTCTTTTGTAACCCATGAGCAGATTTGGTAAATCTACCCATATTCATCATCTCAGGAGTGTTGTGTGAGGCAGCCTTAAAGCCAAGCCATATTTTGAGTGAATATTGTGAGTGATGTGAGTATTTTATGTGGTCCAGGGCCCTTTGCTAAGGGCTGTTCGGTCTCACATTGCCAGCAGTAAATCAGATGTTTCCTGTGCATGTTGGACTCCGAGTGTGTGTGAAGCAGCTTGGAGGAGAATCAGCACCTCCAAATCCGAGGCCATGGTTTTCCACCGGAAAAGGGTGATGTGCCCTTTACGGGTTGGTAGAGAGATGTCTCAGGTGAAGTAGAGTTCAAGTATCTCTGGGTCTTGTTTACAAATGAGGGAAAGGTGGAGAGTGAGATTGACAGGCAGATTGGCGCAGTGTCCACAGTTATGTGATCAGTGCACTGGACCGTCGTGGTGAAGAAGGAGCTAAGAGGAGGAGTCCGCTGAGGTGGCTTGGGTATCTGTTTCGGATGCCCCCTGGATGCCTCCAGGACAAGGCCGCGGGGAACACCCAGGACACACTAGAGAGACTAAAGTCTCTCGGCTGGCCTGGGAACACCTCAGTCCCCTCAGAAGAGCTGGAGGAAGTGCCTAGGGTGAGGGAAGTCTGGACATCTCTGTTCAGAATGCTGCCACCATGACCCAGTCCTGGATAAGTGGAGGAAGACGAATGGATGGATTAAAAAAAATCCTTTAAGAACAGCTTGAGAGAAATGAACAGATGTTTGGATAAATTACATTTTCACTGTGACTGTAAATTAAGTATGTGGACTGCATAATAAAATTATTTTCCAGAGCATGAGGTTGAAAATGAGAACAAAGCACAGCATACTAATTCCAGCCTTTTATGAGGTCACAGCTAATTGCAAAGTGTGACCCCTCTGCTCAAGTTTCTCACGTATAAAAATCTAAGAGAACAGAGTTAACATGATAAATCTTCACATGTATCACTAAACTCATTCATGCGTTCAATGTATGCTTATTTGCAGAATATGTAGCATTAAATCCACATCTGAATCAGAAAATTGAGGGCATAAGAAGATTAGAAACATTTATAGGCCTAAATGGAGATTTAAGTTCTCATGTCATAGTGTGTTTTAATGTGTATATATATTTATGTGTGTCTTTGTTTAAAGTGATGTTGGGATAAAAACAGAAAATGAGCTGAGCGGATTAATGTATTGCATGTTATCTTGTTTTAAACATTAAATGCTTAAATGTGATGCTCAATATGGATAAAATAAAATAGTAACAGTCATTTTGCTTCACCTGATCACCCTCCCTCACACACACACACACACACACACACACACACACACACACCTCCCTGAACACAGTATGTCGGCGTGATTGTTAAGCTGCACTTGAGATCCAAAATGAGTTTGCTAGCTGTGGTTTTCTCATGCTGCTCACACAATGGCCTGTATATGGGAGCTGCCTGGTGGCATTGCTTAATTAGGCGAAGAGTTGATTCATTTGCACTAATTGACAGCTAATTAAAGGAGTGAGGGCACATCAAATTGACGTTCCTCTGATTGGAGGGAGGCTTTGACTGCAGGGGATGTTAGGGTGAGCAAATCATAAAATATTGAATTTTTCTGCCATTAGAAGTGGCCCCAAACATATGGACCAGTCTGTGTGTGTGTTTGGTTAAAGAGGCCCATCCTGCAGTGTTGAAATGCAGCCTGTAGAGCCCAGATGCTTGAGGCTCAAAGATGTCTTTAGCTAAAAGAAAAGTGAATTTGGGAATAGCAATAAGTGCAGGTCTGGCTAAGAAGAGTTAGAGTATAGAGTTAATATAGTATTTCAACAAACCTCCCCATGGATATCACAACTTAATATTAGAAATAAAAATCCTGGATTTCAGTTTTAAAGCTGCATAACTTTAAATGACAGAGCATGAATGAGGTGACAATTTTGCACTCTACATTTTAAAGCTGCATTAATATGTGTTTTTTTATACTGATGAAGGATCCAGTGATGATGTGTAATGTGACAAATCTTAGCAACCTTCATCTCCTTCTTTAGGTTTTAAGGGAGACAACTTTATTATCATTGGTCAGACTTAAAATCCCACTGCACTTCTCCTGTCCAACACCAAGAGGTGACAGGTCAAATTAGCGACTGGCTGCTGAACATTATCCTCAAGAGTCCTCAATATTAAGTCACATTTAAATCACACAAGAGAGAGATAACAAACGTTTGACAATAATACTCAGTTCCTCTGAAATATAAAGCTTTTATTTTGTTAAGTGACGAGGCATGCCAGGCTGAATTAAGTCTCACTCAAGCCTAGCCTTTAATATTTTACATATTCAGCTGATTATTTACCAAAAGTGATCGTGTGCAAATATCAAGTTTGATCCACAAATGAAAAAGCATTTTCTCTGCATCATGTTAAACCAGAATATAACACGAAGTCATTCTGATGCACCATTTCTCCCTTTTTTTTTTTGGCAGGACAAGAACACCGCTCTCTGCAGGAGTCGGAGAGCAGGCAGTCTTCATGTCTGCTGGTGCTGCCCATGTGAATCAGAAAAAGACAATTAGGGGCTTATTAGGGTCTTGGGGAGCTGTACCTCAGGGGGCGTCCACTCGCCTGCTCGGCCCCGGCTCTGAGCCGCTGTCATGGCTCAAAACAGTCAGGGGCATTGTCTCACCTAATTACGCTGAAAGCAGAGGCCCCTTTTTGTGTTGCCACTGCCATGCCTGTCCGATTCCCTTCTCCTGCCTAACTGCTAGTCCCCGTCCACTGTGGAAGTGTGCTAATTAGACAAGAAATGGGTCCAAGTAATTATGTCAATTCTCGTTACGAGTTTCCACAATAAGGTATATTATTTTGTCAAGAAAGTTTTGGTGTCAGGGTTGGAGGGAGGGTGGGGGCTCCCATGTTTCCCAAAGTATTTTCCTCATTACGCCAATAACACATCTGCACATGGGACAGGGGAATGTGGCACACTCGGCAAGTCAGAGTCCCCGACAAACTTCAGAGCATAAATAGATGCACTCATACAGAAATGGAGACTATAGAACGGCAATAGCATGAAGTTATTGCCCTAATTAATGCTTTGTGGCCGTGGAGCAAACTGTTGAATCACCAGTGGGACATTGTTAGTATTGTGAGAGCCTTTTGTTTCTTCAACTTAATAGGATGTTTTGATCAACGGCTTGTTTGGTGACCCAGCTCTTCTTCTTGAATGCCAAACTCTGGGAAACGGCAATTAGCTAGATTAGAGGAGCCATTTCTGGAGCCTCAAACAAAGACAAAGATGGATCAGACAGACAGAGCCGGTTCGAGAAGCTCATCGCTGACCCAGACTGTTATAGCACCAAATATTTTCTTATTTTATTGAAGAGCTGTAGTGGTAGCTGTAGACACAATAAAATGTTCTATCGTGCATCATTTTTACATTTAAAACAAATGTGGACAAAGAATCTGCTCTTCGTCATGGTGTCAACTTTGTTCTTTACTCACAATAAATGAGGACACAAAAAGTGGGAAAATGAATATATATACAAAACAATCCAAAAACCATTAAGGGAAACTAACAACAAGTAAAAACATCATACTTCATTCGTGCATCATTCTGTTAAGAGGTGCATTGCTTTATCCAAAGTTTGTTTCCAAGAACCAGCAGCACAGCATTTATGCACCACTCTCTTGTTGGCAGTAATCTGCCCTGGCTGATGTGGTATTGCTGAAAGCTTGTCAGATAGTTTCACAGGTTTTTCCAGTAAACACATGAAGCAGAGCTCTTACTTTTGAAAAAAATAAGGATGAAGCTGCAATATCAAAACTACAGGTCTGTAAAAACAACTGGCTTTGGTGATATGTTCCTTAGATGAGTGTAGCCGAAAATACAAATTGAGCATGAGCTACTGATTAGAATAATGCTAACATGACATTCGATATTTGAAATGTTGACATGTTGTCAACATGATGATAATCATAACAGAGTTTCATGTTTATTAGAGGCTGCAGAGGAGAATAACAGCTTGAAGTGAAGTATTCAAGTATTTCTGAATAATATTACTTTACAAACACAGACATGCAGTTTGTTCTTTAAGGGCTGAAGAAAAAGTTGACAGAGGAGAAAAAAAACCTTCACACATTAAAGTGTGCACAGACTGCCATGTATTCTCATAAGTGGTCTTCAAGTTGGCATCATTTAGTTAAACCCAAATTACAACTGGCTGTTTAAGTTGCTGGAACATGAGGTGTGTTGAACAGCTGAAATACCAAAGAGCCAAATTAAACATTTATGAAGTATAAGATTCAGCGTACAAACTCACCAGTTGCACCCAAACAGAGGTTAAATGTGTTTCACTCATTTCCCAGTTCTAAAATGTAAAAAGTGATTATAAACTGATAAATATTCCCTGTTAAATATTCATAAGCTTTAAATCATTTGCAGGAAAAGGCTTCACTCCAACAAACCCTTAAATAATACTGATGTATTTCCTGAATCTGTGGATCATTTCCTGTGTGTTTCCTTCACTGCGCCCACTTCAGATTTTTATGATCACCCACACCTGTTTGTTAAGAGGAGGTGAATCCTGAGCTGAGGTGGTTTGTGAGATGTGATGCTAAAATGTGTCTGCGGCTGCATCCTGATCTGAGGATGGGAATCATGTCATCTGCATTTGTGTGTGTGTGTGTGTGTGTGTGTGTGTGTGTGTGTAATGCAGAAACCTCATTAGCATAGCTATTGGTACAGCATTGATCTCTTCATTCACCTCTAATGAAATGTCTCTCTAATAGCTTCTCATGAGATGCTGGAGGTAATTTAAGTCGCCTCACTCCTTCTCAACATCTGGGCCTTTTGATTTGGTATTTCTAATTCACACTTTACCTTTTACTGTTGATCTATCTGCAGATTATTTTGATTATACATTCTTCCCTCACAATTAAGATTTCATTTTAATCTCTAATTTCACCCAGATTAGGGCAAACACAGGCTAAAAACCATTCATTTACACCACAGGTTGTGTTGCCTTTGATGCTTTAGCATAAAAAAAATCAATGCATTTCATTATCTAATTCAGACCTGTGGTGCATTTCCCTGCAGGGACGGGAAGCGTTGCACAAAGCAGCGCAGAGTCGCACCTCCACATCGCATCGCCCTGAATCTGCGGTGGGTTTGTCCTCCGCTGACAGCCTGACGCTCCTTCCCATCTCTCCTCCATTTATTCATCTATTCATCGCCACATGGCCCCGCCGACGAGCTCCCATATCTCCGCCTCCATCGCCTCATCTCCATCCGCCTCTCCTGCGTCCAGATGTCCGGGAGCGCGCCGCGGATCAGCTCTGGGGGCGATTTGGAAAGTGCGCACTAATTGAATAATGGCTGATTAGAGGGGATTAAGTGAGCGTTGTTTTTGTTTTGTTTTTTAATATTCCCACTTCGTTTCACAGCTGAGTGCGTTTGAATTTGAAGCTTTTTGTCTGCAAGGATGATGATTTCCCCAAACGTCTCCAAATGTCTAAACTCTCACTTTCATAAATAGAAAAAAAGGGATTTTTGCGCAGAAATATCACTTATTCAGCTTGTCTTGTTTTACATGAGACCTCACACATCATCAAACAACAACAAAGATCCTCGAAGCTCAGGAGGTGAATAAATCTGCCTTTTTTATATCTAATTGGCGCTCTGTTGTGGCCTAAATACCCTCAACTGGGATATTGTTTCCTTCATCATGTGACCCGACAGAGAATAATCATAAAAAAATCATAATAAACAGCTTAATAACTGGTGGACAGACGCGCAGCCAAAGACAAAACGTTTAGTGCGCAAACCTAATTAGAAAAATGCAAATGTGCGCAGGCTGCTGGATCAGTCCGTTTCTGAAGTGATTAATGAACCGAGAGAGAAAAGTGCCCAGTGTGAGTTTGTCACATTTTCCTCGCATCTGACAGGTTAAAGTCCTTTGTGGTCTGCGTGTGTGGTCATTGGCACGTTTGTTGGGAAATGTCGGATCGCAGGAGGAGGAGGAGGAAATAGAGATGATGCCAATGTTGCATCCGCGCAAAGAGTAATCAGATTACTCTTCTTTGTAATGGCATAATTACAGCTGCCTTTTTCTGCCTTCGTGTTACTTTTGAAGGCAGAAATAAATAAATGACAGGATAAATAAAAGCAGGTTTGCTTGATGTGGGCTTTAATTTAATCGATTTACTTATAGCCTATGAAAAAGGTTGAAATAGCCTAAATTATTAGTATTTTAGGAGTAATAATAAACATTACAAAGCAAATGTGTTCAGATTAGATGTTTTCTAAAACTGACAGTATTTTTTGGTTTGAAGCATTTTTGGTTTGTTATTATTATTCTCATTATTAGCCTATTACAGCGTCCTCACATTGAGCAGATTTTTTTCGATTTGAGGGATTTATTGGGCTGATTGGATCCTTCAACAGAAACAGAAACATGATGAGTAAAAGTAAAACGGGGGTTTATTTATAATGGTTTTAATTGGGACTAATTAAAAAAAACTAAAACTTCTTTTTTCCTTTTTCTCCTTTCTCACTAATTCTGGAAAAAAAACCCACCTGTAAATGTTTTAACTTTTCTATTTCTTATGGGCTGAACTGTATCAAAGCGAAGTTTTTTTTTCTTATAAAATGTGATGTTGGTCACCAGCTTGAGGAGATGACGTCACTGAGCACCACATCTCCGATCACTTCTTGTCAAAAAGGCAAACATCCAAGTCACCCTGTCACCTCTCAAGTGCATCATGCGGTTTAATGAAGCTGCACGGAGCCGCTGCAAACTTGTGTCCCCTCCTGTGATTGGCTGCCGGCTGCTGCCTGCAGGATAAAAAAGCGCAGCGGAGGCGCGGGGAGCTGCAGGAGGAGCGAAACCTCACCGGGGACCGCAGGCTCTGCTCATCTTCTTTTCTCTTTTTGTTGTTTTTTTTTTCTTGGGAGGGAACAAAAAAAAACAGGTGGAAGCCATGACGGGCAAAGAGGGATCGGTGCTTTCAGACGCCGAGAACAAACAGAAATCAGCCTCTCAAACCAGCGTGAACCGCGGGGGGCCCCAGCAGCCGCCCCCTCTGTGGAAATCGGCCCCCGCGGCGCAGCGGCGCACCGGCTTCGGGATCCAGGAGCTGCTGGGCCTCAACAAGGAGCCGCCGGCGGCGCCGCGGCGGCCGCTGGAGGCTCTGCCGCACCGGGCGCACGTCCTGGCGGCCCGGTCGGCCCTGGGACACGGGGGCCTCGGGGGCCTCGGGGTGGGGGTGGGCCTGCTGGGAGCGGAGGGGATCCACCCGTTTTACAGCCAGCCCGCCTTCCTGGAGGTGCTGTCAGAGGCGCAAAACGCGCACCTGCAGCCGCTGCACAGAGCCGCGCACATGGAGGCGCAGATGGAGGCGCAGCAGTCCGCCAGCTCCGGTCAGCCACCGTCACACACACACACACACACACATACTCACCCTGTGTGTGTTTACTCTCATACCTGTAGAACTTTATTTTATTCTGAAAGAGCTTCTGCGGTCAGTGGACTGAAGAGAGTAATTATGCAAAAATAAAATTAAGCAAACGAATAAAAGGAAAAAACGTTTTTTTAAGAAAAGTGCGAGTGATCGAGTAATGATGAAGTTAAATTCGCTTTCTGCTCTGTTTATCATTTGTTTCCAAATCAGCAAAATGTGTGAAGAAAAATGTGAAGAGGCCTTGATGAAATGATTTCTCTAAAAAAATGAACTAAATTATGATATTTTCCATCATTTGTGTCAAATCAGTACCGAAGAGTCGATTTGCAGGAATAATTGGCCTATTTGTAATTCTAAAGATCAGTATTACTTCAATCTACTATATTTTTTGTTATGCATAATCAATCATTATTATTACTATTATTATTATGTTGTTCTCATTGTTATTATTACGGTATAATGTTGTTATTGTTATTATAGATTAGAGTTGTCCTGTTGTTGACTTGTTCACTGTTTCCTCACAGATTCTGACGACATGAGTCTCTCCTCCGGTGATCAGAAGTTCTCCAAATCATCTCAGAGCAAGAAAAGAAAGAAAAGGCGACACAGGTATTTAAAAAAAACACTAAAACGAAGAGAGCAAAATTATCGTTGATCCTTTAAAAAAAATTCTTATGTTCCGATGTGGCGTTTATCAGGCTTTTTATTTCTCTGTGTGGAGCAGCTTTAGTTTGGTGTCATCAGCAAATTACTACATTTCTGTAATTACTAATAAATATACGTGTATGTATGTGACGCTCATAATAGTTATATAATTTAATATTAACCTGAAATTCCTCATTAAAATACACAATCATCATAATGAATGTGTATGAGAAAAAAAAACATGGCTTATTTATAATTTTTTGGTAAAAATATGATTTTTTTCTTGTGCACTTTTACTTAAAAAATGTTTCTTAAAGGAGAAAATATATTTTTCATTTTTAAAGTCCTTGATTTCATTTCAAGTAGTCCATGTAAGATTTGTAAGATTTTTTTTTTTGGTTAGTTTTTTTTTTTTGGAAGATTTCAGATGTGAGCTCATTTTAAATTGTAGAAAATATGAAATTAGTTTTAGAAATTATTAGAGGAAGTGGGTATTTATTGTTGTGTTTTCTTTTTCCTTTTATTTGCAGAACCATTTTCACCTCGTATCAGCTGGAGGAGCTGGAGAAAGCTTTTAATGACGCTCACTATCCAGATGTGTACGCCCGAGAGATGCTCTCCATGAAGACGGAGCTGCCAGAGGACAGAATACAGGTGAGTTAGAGTGTATTCACGCCTGTGCAGGACGGAGGAATGAATATATGAATGCTCTGTTTTTACCTTAAATTTCAAATCCTGAGGATGCTTCAATCATCCTGCATTAGGATAAGGATAAGGAAAAAAACCCTTTTCTAAAATAAAAAGCCTGAATTCAGTCAAATAATTCTGCATCAATTATTCTTTTCCATTAAATCAAACTTTAAATGAGATGAAATTATAGTACAAAGCAGAAAAGATGCTTATGTAAGGTGATAAAAATGATTTTTTACAAAAACAATAGCAGAAAAAAAGGATATATTCAGCCAGCAGTCAGCAGCTCCATCATCATCCGCACATGCTGCTTTCACATTAGCAGCCAATTCACCCTCTCAGTGTAATTAGTTAATTGAGGAGAACGTATCACCCCTTTCCCTGTGAGAGACGGGCCACAGCCCTGAAATGAAACGATAACTACACAGAAATTAATTAGCGCAGGTCAGCGGGCTCTGCCTGGCTGCTGTGAGCATTTTAATTTCCCGTGATATTTGAGCGCCTGTCTCCCATCGATCGGGCCTGGAAATTAACTTATTTTTCAATCAGCCTCTTTGCTCCCGGGGTCACCTCTCTCAGAAAGCACCTCTCTCTCTCTCTCTCTCTCTCTCTGTGTCTCTCACACACACACACACTCACGCACACTCACACTGTTGCTGTCAGAAAGCATGATTGCTCATCTGAGGCCCATCTTTTTATGAGATGGAGGTTATCATCAGATCTACCTGAATAGCTTTCTAGGCACGGCTTTGATCGTTTTTAATTCCAGACCTGCAAAATGCACACACACACACACACACACACACACACACACACACACACACACACACACACACACACACACACACACACACACCAGTCCCTACAATCTCATCCCGCCTCCTCAGCCATTTTAGTGATTCTCATTTTTCCTGTTTTCCTCATCCATATTCACAAGCTTGCTGAGGCTATTACAAGGTCTGGCTTGGTGGAAATCAATTTAGGCACTTGAAGAACTGGAGGGAGAATAATGCATGGACGTGCATCTCACACATGCAGCTGACAGAAGACAATATATTGTATAAATGAAGCCACGAGGGGAAAAAAACTGAAATATGAAACTGAATTTCATTTCTGTTTTGTGCAGCAGACTCACACTCTGAGTACGTGATGGACCCCACAAGTACATACAGGAGCAAACACTTAAATTCAAGTCAAGACTAATGGAAATGAGCTCCCCAAAATCATTCTTCTTCATTCACAGTCTTTTTGTTTGAGTCTCCAGCAGATGTCATTGTTACACTGATATTTATCTCCTGTTCCACAAAAGAAAAGATTCCTCATTCATACAGCTCAGTGGATTGTCACAGCATCAAATGAGGAGTTAAAGAAGCTCTGGTATGCGACTAAATTAGCAGGAACTTCTTCACAGTGGGTTTAAAATACATTAAAGATCCCCTTCAGACATGTGAAAAAACTATTTCCAAAAGGTTTCTGATCATTTTTATAGTTTTCTTCTGTCCCGAAAAATCACTTAAGTCTGTTTAAAAGTTTGCCTCACTGAAAGAATCTGCTTCACTGAAAAAGACATTTTCGGGGTGATTTCATCCTGCAAACGCTTGTTAAAGTCAGATTTAAAGGGAGCAAAGAGAGCCGATGAATGTGAAAACTGTCAAATTCTGCACACTCATCATTCTGCACAGCGAAGCTCAAACACCCAAGTGAAATAACAACAAGCAGGAATGGGGCTTTAAATCACTTTTAGCACCGTCCTGGACTGCAGAGAAAACAAACCTTATCGTCTCTTGCAAAGCTCGACTCAACTCAGATCTTCGTCTCTCCAGGTTTGGTTCCAGAACCGCAGGGCCAAGTGGAGGAAGAGGGAGAAGTGTTGGGGTCGCAGCAGCGTGATGGCGGAGTACGGCCTGTACGGGGCGATGGTCCGTCACTCCATCCCTCTGCCCGAGTCCATCCTCAAGTCAGCCAACGAGGGCGTCACAGACTCTTACGCTCCGTGGTTACTGGGTAAGTTGAAGAACTCCAAAGGGGCATGTTTGTTTAAAAAGACACTGTGATGTGTTGCTGTAGAAAAAGCACATATACAGAAAAATCAAATGAACGAACGAAGGCTGAATTTCATGTGGCTACTTCACACAATTTTTGTCTATTAGATCGTGTTATTGTGTTTGAAAATGGGGATTAAGATGTCTCCCAGCAACAGGAAGTGGGAGCTAAGCCGGGATCATGTTAGGAGCCAATAAAAGTGTCAGCATGTCAATAAAGGGAGCAGTCAATACGGTGATAATCTTACTTAATCAGGACAGATTAGGCCAAATCTCCCCTCTCGCCTCATGTCAATTGATTAGTCTGAATCAATTAGGTGACTCTAATTGAATAAGAGGTCTCATCCATCCATCTATAGCCCTTCCTCTTAATTCTCTTTCACACTAAATTTCAATGTCAGATACCTCAGTGCATACAATTTGTTATGTCTGTGTGGAAAAAAACAGTTTTTTGAAATCCCCTAAATGCATCACACTCCACCAGTGAGCCCTGAAGACTCTTTTAAAGGCCTTATAGTGACGTCATCTAACCTTCCTCCTCAAACCCCTCGCTCAACTGAATCTCCTCTCCCTTCAGGTATGCACAAGAAGTCAACCGAAACCTCGCACACCACCCCCGGGAAGGCCAGTAACCTCACGCCAGCGCCGACGCAGGAGAAAGCTGAGGACAAAGTGATGGAGGAAGAGATGGAGAAACGCATGAAAGACAATAACTCGCCCATTTCCAAAGAGGAGCTGAGGGAGAACAGCATCTTGGCGCTGAGAGCGAAGGCGCAGGAGCACAGCGCCAAGATGCTCGGGACGGTTTCTGACAGAGCGAGCGGCCACGCGGCGCATAAAGAGGAGGCTGAGGACATGGTGACGGAGCTGGAAACAGCAGAGGCGGAGAAGAGAGACTGAAAAAAGGGCTGCAGGGGGCAGACTGATGACCTCCAGGGTGGAGTCTGCAAACATTTCACAGGCAGAAGTGTCGTTTAATTGGTTGAGTTGAACCCTGGTGGAGGCTTAAATAAACTACTGCTGATCAAATATCATGACCACGGAAAAAAAATGAGAAATTACCTCTCAGCTAACTTGAATAAAAAGGTTCCAGTAATTAACCCGAACACTGAGATCATTTCTTCCTTGCTGCTCTTAGAAATAAAACTCACTTTCGGGAAGGGAACTGAAGAGGGCTTGAGCAGAAAAACACTCACTGCAGATGTTTTGATATGGAGCTGTGTGAAAACAAATATTTATTTTCTTTAAAACAGACCACTCTTAACAGCTCTGTGACATGGCAGCTACTTTATGCAGCAGTGCTGATAAAGGCAAGCCTCCTTTCGACCAGCATCTTCAGCAGCAACCTGAACTACCTGCGTCAGAGGTGCTAACGGAGGAGAGGACTCTGACCTTTGACCCCTGTGTGGTTTCAGCTGGGTGACTGAGAAGCGCACAGCTGGTGTCGAGTAAAGGCTGCAACCTTCATTTTCTTTTGGCCGCTGCAGCGTTTGTGATGTACATACTGAAAATAATGTCTGATAGTTGACTCTACATTATCTGTGTTTGTCTCGGTATAAATGTGAGTGTAGCTGAATTAAAAGTTACTGATATTTAAAGCCCCTCCCTGTGCTCAAAGATGTGTTTTGTTTGTTGTTGCTTCATGGATGTTCTTGCCTCTCTGTGCATTTATCTGCTGAAGGGAAGGTTTCTCTGTGTTCACTTTAAATCTCAGAGTAAGACGTGAACTAAACTATGTGACGAATTGAGAAACAAATACCGTGTTGTGTAGTTAAACTTTTCAAATGAAAAACATCAGTCTATTCCAGAGGTGGAGGAAGTACTGAGATCTTTTACTTACATAAAAGTCTCTTAATTATGCTACAAGTAAAAGTCCTGAATTCAAAATGTCACTATGGTAAAAGTATAAATGTATTAGCCTCAAAATGTCCTTTATGGACAAAAAATAATGCTGTCCCATTTCAAAATCATGTGTATTATTAGATTATAAGATGAATTACGTGTAAGCACTAGTTTCCTGTTGAAGCTGTTAAAGGCTTTACACTTTATATCCCTCTGGACAGTTTATAGCCATTAATAAATAATAATACATTGTAATGTATTTATGGTTAATCATATTTTGTATTAACAATCTGAACCTGCAAAGTAAACTAAAAGTAACTTGTAAAGTTGCATGTGAAGTGATGGAGGAATAATACATACAGTATATTATTACTAGTATACTAAAGTGGTATACAATGGAAATACTGGAGTAAAGTACTTCAAAGTAGGATTTAACTACAGTACTCGAGTAAATGTACTTAGTTACACTCCATCATTTGCGTAACGGTGTGTAAGTGTGGAGAGAAAAGTTTCTGAAGGTCACTTTTACAAAGATCATTGTGGAAACCCGCATCAGATGCAAGCTGTGCCTTTCGGGGAAACACTGACTGGGAAAAAAATCCTGCGTGTTGCACAAAAAGAAACTTTTCTTTTGCAACTGGTGTTGAAATCCTGCGCAGCTTTCCGACATCAGATTAAAAAAAAGTGTCGGCACAAGCTTTTGTACCGCCCTTTAAACGCATCACTAACCCCCCTGCCCTTCCCCCCTCGGACTTTCCAAAGTTTTCTCCCCCCACCTCCAAAGTTGAAACATCCAAAGTTGCTCAAACGCAGGAGGATCCGAGGCGGAAATGCAGCGTGAACAAAGCCTCTGTTAGCGCGACGCACTTTCGTTTTCAGGATGTGGCCGCAAGTCGGTTCCTCCGCGAGGCTCCTCTGCGGGGCCGCCGCGCGCGTCTGCGGCCGCAGGAGGTGCAACATCGCGGCATTCATGCCGGAGGCCGCCGGCTTCGAGGGGGTGAAGGACCGCTCGACCCTGCAGGACTTTTCCGTCTCCAGCAGCGAGAGTTTCTGGGCCGCAGCTGCGCGCCAGAGGCTGAGCTGGATCAGCCCGTTCAGCTCGGTGC
The DNA here is from genome assembly GCA_037176925.1 of Amniataba percoides. NCBI lineage: Eukaryota > Metazoa > Chordata > Actinopteri > Centrarchiformes > Terapontidae > Amniataba > Amniataba percoides. Next base: position 11,280,351 of record JBAJHX010000031.1, on the reverse strand, counting down.
AGGACTGCGACCTGAGCAGGGGCAGGATCAGGTGGTTTGATGGAGGCAAGCTGAACGTGTCCGGTAAGATGTGAGCGCGGGATGTTAGAAGAAAAAAAAGAGTCAGTCAGGTGAGACTGACTGAGGGTGATTTCAGTTCCCTCTTGAGACAGTGAAGGCATCATCGTGAAATCCAGTCTGTATCAGTGTGTGTGTGTGTGTGTGTGTGTGTGTATGTGTATGTGCCCTTGAACGCACCGTGCTGGTTTGTTGATGTGTGAAGCTGAGGGTGTGACTTTCTGTGTGTGTGACTTTCTGTGTGTGTTTTCTCTATGTGAACATGCAGTGAACTGCCTGGACCGCCACGTGCACAACTGCCCTGAGAGAGTGGCGCTGATCTGGGAGAGGGATGAGCCGGGGTCAGAGGTCAAGGTCACCTACAGGTCAGCAGGTTGGATTTTAGTGTCCCTCTTCTGTTCGCTTCGTGAGTTCAGCGTTGTTAAACTTTTGTCTCCTTGCAGGCAGCTGCTGGAGATGACGTGTCGCCTGGGCAACCTGCTTAGGCGGCGAGGCGTGAAGAAGGGGGACTGTGTCACCATCTACATGCCCCCGTGTCCTTTGGCCGTGGCGTCCATGTTGGCCTGCGCCCGTATTGGGGCAGCACACAACGTGGTGTTTGCAGGGTTCAGCGCAGACGCCCTCGCAGAGCGGATCAGAGACGGTGAGGCAGCGAAACACATTTACACTCCAATGATAAACCTTTATGCAAATGTTCTTGTTAACGACGGGTCGTCTTTTAGTGTCTTTCAGGTCATTGTTTTAGTTTAAAGGCCACGAAATTAGCATTGCTTCAGTCTCTCAGCAGCATTTCCTGCAGTTGAGAAATCTCAAAAACCTGCCCAGTTACTAAGGCGAGCTCAGGGAGGACAGAAACCTCCCGTGGAGCAGAAGGGCAAAAGCTCGCTTGATCTTGATTTTCAGTATGAATACAGACCGTGAAAGCGGGGCCTCACGATCCTTCTGACTTTTTGGGTTTTAAGCAGGAGGTGTCAGAAAAGTCACCACAGGGATATCCCTCCACGGGAGGTTTCTGTCCTCCCTGAGCTCGCCTTAGTAACTCACTGTTAAACAAAGTGAAGTGTTTATCTCAGATATCTCAGATATGTCTCAGGTGTTGGTGGAGACCAAAAACAAAGATAAAAGTAGAGCAGCTGTTCATTCACAAGATGTTTAGGCTATATTTTAATGATAATGCTGTGTTGTTGTGTCCAAATGGACACTTAATACAGATTCAAGACTAATGTAAATATGCATTTGGAAACAAGAATCATGAGAGCGCTGAAAATGAACCAAGTTTGAAGTAGTAAAATGTTGTATCTCTTAAAATTGCATGCATTTCTTCACAAACATGGTTAGACATGTGAAATCATTAGTTTATGCCCCAAGTATTTGCTTTTAAGTTAGTTAAACATTGATTTTTTTTTCAAGTGCAGTTCAGACATTCTGGCTATTTTTGCATCAAGTCACTGTTAAACATTAGTTTAACATTTGGCAGGAAAACAGATTTTTTTTAATAAAAACATTATGATTATCTCTTTACATTTTGCAGTGTTCATTGTTCTTATACCTTTGTTTTGTGATGTAATCTGAACACAGTTAGGACAATATTTAATATCTAATATCCACAATATCTTAAAAAAATGCCTTAAAACAAACACCCACCTCAGCGGTCTGACTTCATGAACATCACACTTTCAGCCCAGTCCAGCACCGTCATTACGGTGAACCAGGGCGTCAGAGGGGGCAAAGTCACCGAGCTGAAAAAGACGGTGGATGCGGCCGTGGAGAGCTGCCCGACAATACGGCAGGTTTTTGTTGCTATGAGAACAGAGAATCCGGTCGCCATGACAGCCAGAGACGTCGCCATGGAGGAGGTGAGAGAGCAGAGAGCCAATCAGAACATGATCAAGATACGAATGTCCAAAAGCACAGGAATTTTTTGCTTCATAAATTAGAGTAAATTATATGTATTTTTTCAACAGCATCTATTCGGGAGCTTTTTTATTGTATCTCCATATATTCCTCAGCAGAGGACAAATAGATATTTTAACATTTACCCTTGCCTGACAAGTAAGCAAACTCTGTCTGCTGAGGAAGATCCTGTGATACGACTCAAAGCTCCAGAACAGCTGCTGATGTTTTTTTGTGGTGGACATTCCTTCTGTTGTTGCATTATTCTGCTGAAATTATTATTAAATGTGATTTTGTAACTTATTGAAAATAAAAGAAATCACCTTGTTGTGCAGGAGATGCTGAAGGAGGACGAGGTGTGTGAGCCGGCTGCCATGAACAGCGAGGACGTTTTGTTCCTGCTTTATACGTCGGGCAGCACAGGGAAGCCCAAAGGACTGGTCCACACTCAGGCTGGATACCTGCTGTACGCCGCGCTCACACACCGGGTAAACACCAGACCGACCTGTGGCGTCTTGTTGATGTTATCGCACAGAAATGTGATCCATAATAAGAGTGTGGTAGATTAATAACTACTCACAGATTAAATGAATTTTAAAGGAGTATAAAGGCAGCTAAAGAACACATCTTTACTTTCCTCTCATCATCAGTACGTCTTCAGCTACCATGATGGGGACGTGTTCGGCTGCGTGGCAGATATTGGCTGGATAACAGGACACAGTTATGCAGTCTACGGGCCTCTTGCAAACGGGGGGACCACTGTCCTATTTGAGAGTACTCCCATTTACCCTGACCCAGGTATGAATGACTGCAAATGTAAAAAAAAAAAAAAAAGTTCTTTGAATTGTAAACACTCAATTTTGTTATATATTCACCCTAGTAAAGATGTTCAAATTGTATAAATGTAATGACATTTTTATGATTTCTGAGTAAAGTTTGTTCCTCTAAGTATTCCTGTCCTCTTCCAAGAGCTCTGCATGCTTGTGTCTCTGTCTATGAACAACTGTTTACAGTTGAACTTGAACTTGGCCATACCGTCAACACTAAAATTAGAACCTCTGTATACACGGGAGTCAGGATGCACCAAGCACACACCTTGTTATTGTGGAAGAGAAACCGCTTTCAACAGCACTGGGGAGTTAAAAATCCTCAGGCTACAGCTTCATCTCATCCCCAGTTTAGATTTGCATTACCGTCACATGGTAGAGCATCTCTTTGGGCTGCGCTTGCTTAGACATGGTTTGTTGTTTGCAGGAAGGTACTGGGAGACGGTGCAGAGACTCAAGATAAACCAGTTTTATGGAGCTCCCACTGCGATCCGCCTGCTGCTCAAATACGGAGACGAGTGGGTGCAGAAATACGACCGCTCCAGCCTCAAAACTCTGGGCTCTGGTACGCCAAACATGATGCTTACAATAATACTGTTATGTGCACAGGAGCTCAGCATCAAAGGAAAATTGAGTTTTTTCCAACCAGGCTCTTTCCTTTTCAGTTATATTGACATTTTAGAAGAGTCCATCACAAGCAGTCAAAGTGGAAGCTGCGTTTTAACCAGATAATCAGCACTTTTTGGATGTGAAAATGTATGCAGTTTTTTTTTAATTTTTTTTTTTACTTATGTCAAAAACCATCCTTGAGTCTTGTCCACATCAAACACACGTGCACTGGAGAGCTCTTGTACAAATTCCTTTCCCCTTTGCAAACACACGTGTCACATACTTAAAGTATATTGAAAGTCAAGCCTGGCTGGTATGTCAGCAAGCTTCAGTTATCCACTGCAAAGTCCAGCATGCCAGCAGATCACACATGCACACACACGCACATACACACACAAACACACACACCTGTTCCCCCGAAACATGAAGCCTATGGATCAAAACACAAAGCTTAACATAAAGAATGTAAATCCTCCTCCTGACCACCACAAATTATGAAACACTTTTTTTCTTGTTGGTCTCTGGTTTGCCTGCGTTCACGGTGTTTTTCAAAACAGAAAATATATGCATTGGTGTAAAACACAGTATATGACTACATTTTTGTCTGTGTGTAGTGGGGGAGCCCATCAACACCGAAGCATGGGAGTGGTACCACGGAGTGGTTGGGGAAGGCCGCTGCCCAGTGGTGGACACCTGGTGGCAAACAGGTAACCTTGAATACAAAATTGAATAGCTATTAATGAAAGTGTACCGCCTGATGTGTAAGTAATGTTTTCATTTCATCATTTTTTACATTACACTGCAATGTTTCATTGCTGCTTTTACTAACATAATACTTTCCTCAGAAACCACCAGGCGATGATAGTTGCACATAACTTTTACATCTTCATTAGACTGAATGAGCACTAGGTCTTTTTGCTGCCAGCTGCAGCACTGTAGAAAGCTCTGAATCAGTTTTTTTTAGCCCCCTCTACACGCACTGACTACACGTGAGGCTACAGATCACCCTGTGTGCTTTAACTTTGTCATACATCAGCAGCACACTGAACTCGGTTTAGTGTCTCCTGCTCTGAGTCTTATGGTACATTAGCATCGTCGCTTGTCAGCACAGTCACAGTCTATCCAAAAAAGGGGAAGTTAAGTTCACGATCTTTCCTTGTGCAGCCACGTGTGCAGGCTCTAAAACGGCCCATCAGTCAGTCTTAAAGGGGAGAGCAGAGTCTCTCCCACAATAAGTGTTACATAACATAAGGAATGCAGTTTTGTGTGTGTGTGTGTGTGTGTTATATCCCCTCTGGATTCCCAAACCAAACCAGATGTTTTCCTCTCAGAGGAAAAAAAAAAATCAAGAGTACATCAAGCTTGTTTTCTCCATATAGAAAAATAACAAACAGTCAACATTAACAGCAACACCCTGTGGAGAAAAGAAGGTCGCAATAATTTCCTTTCTTGTCCTTCAAAATGTTTGACAGGCAGAGTGCAAACTTTAAAAAAGCCACATCACAAAATGGTTCACAGCCGTCTAGAAAACACTTCCTTCTGTCAGATGAGTCTCCAAACTGCATTTTGTACACTCACTGCCTCTCAAACCCACAGAAATCTACTTTCTACCAATCTTTTTTCATTTTTGAGCACAGTGATAAAATTGTTAAACAGGATGTTTGAAAGTACTTATGTAGTCATCTTGATATTTTCTGCCCTGTTCAGTGATTATGATGCAAGTTAACACGTTAAAATAGAAACACACTGTGTATGTTCCTGACAGCATAATTATAGTAATTGCACCGACTCAAAAAACATGCAGAAAAACTGTCCTTCACCCACAGATAACCTCTGATGTCACTGCAAAATGACCACTGGCCCTCTGCTAAAGTAGCTTATGATGGGACAGAATGACAACATGTTTAAAATCTGCTGATTTCGCTAATAAAATCAATTTTGCGGATGAGCACAGGACCCGACTGACACTATGTGTTTCATCCGCAGTCCCTCCAAATCAGATTGAGTAGTGACCAAATGGAGCAAAGCTGCATTAATTACCATACACATGGCAAAAATCTATAATTAATGGACAATAATTAAACATCAGAGCATCATGAGCTTGAGAATTACAGACACAGATATGACCCAAATACCCCACTTCAGTAAAAAGGATTATATCATTATGCTTATTCCCAGGACCAGTGTTTCCAATTTGAACTAAGTGGCATTATTCATAAATGCCATTTGCTTGATCCGGCAGCAAGTAGCCTGTTTAGAGAGAAAATGAGATTTTGATCCTCTGTTGGCATACAGCCTCCGTGTCGGATCATGGAGGACCAGCAGAGGTGAGAGGACGGAGGACAAGATGTGGAAATGCTTTGTAGCATCTGAGATATCAATATATTTTAATTTCTACGTTTACATTTTTAAGGATTTGTTTAAAATGCATTTATTTGCTTTCTGGCCAAGAGTTAAATGATACTGAATGAACATACATGTCAGTGGTATCGATCTTCTCGTGTAAGATAACAAACTTTATCAGCCCGGCCTTGGGGAAATTCACTTGTTACAGCGGCTCAGTAGTAAGACAAATACGAGGAGGGTACAAAAAATGATATAAAAATATAGAAGATATAAATACACTATAAACATAATACACTATATACATAATCCACACATACAGATACACACATGGATTGTTAACTTCTAATCTACAAGAGTGGGTAAGAGCATTTCTCAAATGTTGCTCTCCCTTTACCATTATTAAAATGCTGCCTTAACTAAAAGTGTTCATTTTTTTTGAGGTGGGGTTTAGTCCACAAGTCTCACGGTTACAGTTGATTCGAGCAGGATGCCAGTTGCTAATGCTATTGTGCGATCATCTGTTGTGTCCTACTTTATACCAGCTCCCCTCTGCCATCTCCGGCACGGTTTCCACCAACACCACCAGGAGGATTATCAGGGTCCCGCAGGCCCAAGCAGACCTAATTGCATTAATTTACTTAGTATGGCTGTAATTCCACAATCTACATCTGTAGCAACGAGAAGAGCTTCCGACCCATTCACAAACAGTTTATGTGTGTTTACATTCACCTACTCTCTCCCCTTTCACTTTTCTTTTGACTTTATCCTCCCACTCTGCGTCAGTGCATCTTCTCTGCTTTTTTAAAAAGTAGTGATTTACAGCTTTATTTTTTGTTTAGATTCATTCTTGTGTGAATTATGTGTGTTTTATGACAAAAAATCCCATAAAAAGCCTAAAGCCAACAATAAATTGATGCTAACAAGTATTGCTAGAATGAGCCACACAGTTAGACTGGGTGTGATGTCCCTTCATTACAAAAAAATATGGACACTGTGGTTTCTTTTGAGTCAGTCCCACAGATTGTAAATACTCATTAGAGCATCACGGTTATATTAATCTGAGAATGAGTTGCCAACAAATTCACTCGTTAGTCTTGCTTGAGTAATGTTTGAAATAAAAAAAAAAAAACAGTACATCCATTCAGGCTCAGGGCTGAGTGCCACAGAAGTACAGGTGAAGTTGTTTGTCACTAACACATAGTTGGTTTTGGCCTTTGTACAGAATTTGTTCACAATAAGAAAATATGTAATAACACCATCTTTATAAGATGCATTGTTTTGTGTGTTTTTTCAGAAACGGGTGGCATCTGCATCACACCGCGGCCATCAGAGCCAGACGCAGAGATTGTCCCAGGAATGGCTATGAGACCTTTCTTTGGCATTAAGCCTGTGCTCATGGACACTGAGGTAGGTGTGTGTGTGTGTGCCGTGCCATCCCTGCTAATGTTGTATGCCTGGGAACAGCCCTGGAGGGAAGGTCAGATTAGGATTATGAAACAGTGAGCAGCTGTGTCATTTTTGATACCCACCCTGCTCCCACCCGTCAGCCCCGCAGCGTGCGTGCCAAACTCCACATTAAAAATCTGTCGTTCTACTCTCTACGGCTGTTGCGGTTGCTTTCGCTTGCGACACATACAGATTGTGCAGACAGTTGGAGCCGTGTCTGTGAGCCGATCTCTCTTCCTTCCTCTCAACAAAACACACACAAACATTTCGAAGTTCACAGGGCTTAATGCGGCACTCTTAACTGTTTTCAGTAATATTTGTATAATAAGAGTATTCTGTAGCTTTTGTATGAGTCTTGTCTGGTTGTTAAATCACTTAAAAGTGTCATCAATTATGCAGTTATATGAATAATCCCTCAGACAACATAATTGTTGTGCTTTTACCTGAGACACTGTTTTTCATTTTGTTCAGGGAAAAGTGCTGACACACAACCACACATCTGGAGCTCTGTGTATAGCTCAGCCTTGGCCTGGCATGGCCCGAACCATCCACAACAACCACCAGAGATTCATTGAGACCTACTGTCAGCCTCATCCAGGTGCGATGTGGTCAAGAACGTGGTTTTGTGGTGTTTTTCCAACTCAGATATTTTTTTTTTTGAGGGACAAAATTCAGCCGTCACTTTAGTAAGTTCAAACTCTGTAAATCCCTCCATCTTTGTGCAATAGGTTACTTCTTTACTGGCGATGGCGCCTATCGCTCTAAGGAGGGGTATTACCAGATCACCGGACGCCTTGATGATGTCATCAACGTCAGCGGTCACAGGATCGGGACGGCAGAGATAGAGGATGTGGTGGTAAGATCGATCAGTGATTAACAAGTCATTCATAAAAAATGCACATTCTGACATGACCTGGCAAATTTTCAGTGGCTCTTTACGAAAGGTCATGTTATCAACTATGTTAGTTTATGAAGTGTGAATATTTTGAGGCAGTCCATCCAGTATTTATTATGATTTTATTTTATTGTTTCTTTATGATCACATATTAATTAATGTGTGACTGACATCATTAGCATAAACCTAAAACCTTAAACCATTTTTTCAGGAAGGCTGAAAAATTGGAAAACAAACTTTCTTAAAATGACAAACGTTTCCGGTTTGATAAAAAGCAATTCTGAAAATATATAAAAGAAAAACAAGAATAAAATTATCTTTCAAAATTAATAATGATTAGTTCATCATCTTGACATCTTTGCACCAGGCTGAGGTCATTTCAGTTTCTTTAAAAAGTGCATTTTAAGCTCTTTTCTGTTTTTAATCACAGAGACATTTATGGTGTTTTCTTTATGCACATGCAGTTAAATGTTCCTCACAAAGTGTTCAAATGATCCAGATTGTGTTTTCTGTAACAGAATCAATGCTCTGCGGTGGCTGAGTCTGCCATCATAGGATACTCACATGACATCAAAGGAGAAGGTGAGCAACAAATGTATTTTCAGTGTGACTGAGTCAATAAATGTTTCCAGCGTTATGTATCTCACAGGGACAGGCGTCCATCACAGTGAGAGTTTCCTCCCTGTGTGTCGTCAGGTGTGTATGCCTTTGTGGTGCTGAAAAAGGGTGTGGATTCTGAAGAGGGGGACCTGAGATGGCAGCTAAACAACATGGTGTCGAAGAAGATCGCCAAGTACGCCTGTCCAGACTGCATCCAGGTGATTCTCTCTCACCGACTTCAAATTAAACACACACACCGACGATGTGCTCAGTTCATTGATCCTGTTTTTTTTCCTCAACAGTTCGTAAAGCGGCTGCCAAAGACTCGCTCCGGTAAGATAATGCGCCGGGTGCTGCGAAAGGTGGTGGAGCAAGACTTGAACGGGTTGGGTGACCTCAGCACGCTGGACGACCCGGCCGCAGTTCAAGAGATTGTCCAAGGCCACCGTGATCTCCGCAGCAAACAACAACAAAGATGATGTGTTTCCTCATCTAAAGAGGAATATGAACAGTGCTCGCACACTCTATCAACTTTCTGTTTCAAGAATGAATTTAAAGGCCAAATACTGTTTTATTGTACATGACATTTTTACGAAATCAGGTATATAACTTTTTTTAAATCGTCTGTATAACCCACAGATGTACTCTGCTTTTTTAAAAAAAGAGAATATTGTGTTTTTATTACAACTACTACTCCCACTGTGATGATTGTAAACATAAGGCAATAAAACACATGTAATCATGTAAGAAGGCACTCAAGATTTATGGAGTTTGAAATGTCCCTTTTCCTTTAAAATTTTTTATCACAATATGTGAATTTACTCCGATAATTTTGTAGTCTTTTTATCCAGAACATTTCTTGACCCACAAGAGTGTCGCAAACCGTTACGTTCTTTAGAAAAATGTCACATACGTTATCCCTCTTTAAGACGACAGCGGACATGAATACGTACATAAATACATTCAAACCGGGAGTGTACAGTCGGCCCCCTCTGGTGGACGATCTGGGTTTTAAAGTACCTTGTTGGAGAGCGCGAGTGTGAGTGTTGATAACTGAGGAAATCAGGAGTGTTTTCTGTTCTCGTCTCCCACACTGATGCGTCGAAGGTGTCAGACTGACTCTGCGGTCACCTGGCCTCTTCGTGGAGACCGGAGCTCCCGCTGCCTCCCTTTAACTTCGTTAACTCCCACCGGCCTCCCCCACACAGTTTCAACTGGACATCGTGGTACTGTGACAAACAACAGTGTAGTGCTTAGATTTAGACAGGTGTGACACCAAAACGAGAGGGTCTGTGTTGTATAACGTTAGAAACCTGCCATCTTGATAGTACACTGATAAAAACATACAAGCTGACCTTTATTTATAGAAGATTCAGGTAGATTGAGTGGATTTGGATATTTAACAGGACACTGACACGATGAAACTCTTTGCCTCTGTCAGACCTTTTATTTCAAAACGGCCTAAAGTGAAGCTAACCCATCCTTTAATTTCAAGCTGGCCGATACATGGTGTGTGTTCAGTGTGTGTATACCTTCTCCAGGCTGCTACGATGTCCCAGACTGACCAAAGTCATGCCCAGCTGTTTACAGGTTCGGTACAGCTGCGCTTCTGCCTCTTCCGTCAAAGCACTGGTGGCCTCATCCAACACTGCAGAGAACATTTTAGCAGTAATGTAAAAAAGGTGTGGTCTGGATCTCCTCTACAACAAACTACTGTTTTTCATCTGAAACGCTAACTGCAGGTATTGAATCAGACATAGGGAGAGGCTCCGAAACTGCTTGTCAGAATCAATAAACATTTGCTCAGATGCCTTCGTGAATACGTTACAGAAATCCACAACAACACACCTGCATATTTTGGCTGCAGGTAGAAGAGTCTTGCGAAGCAAAGACGCTGCATTTCTCCCGGAGACAGAACATCATACCTGCAGAAAAAAAAGGCCTGTATCACTTTGTGGCACAGTCACACTGCAAAGTAACACAAACATACATGCATAGTTTCTTTCTTTTTGTTTTTTCTCTTACCAGTTCCAGTCCACTTTTTCATCCAGCCCACCTGTTCGCTTCAGGATACTGGACTGAAGGCAGAAGTTTGATCAGGATCAGTGGATGTATTCATGGTGGATAAACAATTTAGCAAAACTAATAAAAGATCTTAGTTTACATGAATATACTGCAGGATAAAGTTACTCACAACTCCAGCTAGTTCCAGGAATTGTACAATTCTGTCATCGTCCACCGACCCTGATAAAGGACACTCATATTACAACCATCTCTACAGAAATGACCGTTTTTTAATTATCATTATACCTGAATCATTTCAGGAGGCAGCGTCAACACAAAATTATATGTCAATACAAAGACCCAGGTTAGGATTAATATAAAATGAAAAAGATGTGTTTCTCTGGATTTTAATATATTAAAATATTTAATCTAAAGGTTCAAATATCAGACAACATGCTTTGTGCTTTTTTGTGCTTTTGTCTTAAATTTACAACTAACTGTGACTACTTGAACATTAAATCTGATACCTGATGCAGGGTAAATATCCTTCAGTGGGTAGATCACCTGTAAAAGAGTCTCAGTTAAACCTCATTTCATCTCATCCATTTTTTTTTGTTTTGGCAGAATGTTACAAGCATAGCATCTCTGCACATATATTTATCATTTGAGTTATTGAGTATATCATTATAGTTATATGAGTTATTGCCTATTGCCGATAAAAAAACAACATAAAAAAGAGACCTGTTCACGCAGTGTCCCATCAGTCAGGTAAGGTTTCTGCGGCAGGAAAAGGGTCCCTCGGGGCCCGAAACATGTGGTCATTTGGACGAAACCTGAGGAAAAGAAATACAAAATGGACAGAGACAGACATTATCTCAAATCACTGTTTTTGCAATCCTTTGACTTAAATGCATTATTATATAATTAATCATATTTAATTATTTCATTTCATTTCCTTCTGCTTAGAAAAGCTGTACAGAAAACAATCTAGATCAAGTTTAGATCCCCCTCCTTGTCTCTTTACAACAAATCCAGGATCTGTAAAAACTTACAGTATCTTCTGCCCTAACAATGTCTTAATATCCAACTTTGCTCCTTGGTCTATACTTCTATATATCTAGCTATTTTCCACACTGCTGTGTTTGTTGGTTTGAAATATAGGTCATGATACAATTTGTTATTTAACTCAAACTTCATCTCTGCCCCTCCGCTCTCTCACCGCTGTCAGCCTCCCACAGTCGGTTGAGGACCCTCAGCAGTGACGTCTTGCCGGTGCCCGTGTTCCCCACCACCAGGAGGTGTGTCCCCTGGCTGATTTTCAGACTCAGATCCTCCACCAGCAGCTGGTCTGAGTAAGGAGATTTGTATGAAAGATGGTCCAGGATGAAGGCAGTGTCCACGGGACCCGCGTGAACATTGAAGTCACTTCAAAGAAATTAAACATAAAAACAAATAGTAAGGAGGCAGCTATGAAGTCATTTACACTCATTTTTATAATGTTCTTTGCTTTTACTTATCTTTTTTCATCTCATCTCATCATCTTTTTTTCTATCTCATTTTAGCTGTGTGCACTCATCATGCTCTATCTGTTGCTTAAATCTCTTTCACTGTACTTTTTTTTTTCAGCAGAGGTTAATAATAATGCTCACACAAACCTGTCAAAGTCGTAGCTTTCTCCTGATGCTGGGTCATAGTCACACTGCTTGTGTAGGATGTCATCCATCACTTCCCTCAGCTCCCCAATCCTGACCACATCGCGCACACACACACATACACACACAGATACACACAGAGATTTGCTGATAGAAAGCATGTTGGCATGTACAAATGCTGCTGTCATCATCTGTCCTCCAGGAAGAGATTTTAAGTATGCAGTGCGATACCTGTGGGTGTATCCAGCCACATCTGACAGAGTGGTTGACAGGTCTATTAGCTGCGTGAAGCCATTTATCAAGTAGATGCAGACAAAGGCGTTCTGAATATGAACAAGGGGAGGGAGAAACAGGACAGGGAGTAAATAAGAGACGTGCTTATCGAAAGAAGAGTGTTTTAGCACAAGAAAAGGCAGTAACAACAGGGCACATTGTAAAACTGCATGAATTACAGACAAAAACTTAATACCGAAGCTGCTACATTTAAAAGTGAGGTTTCTGTCTAACGACAGGCATTTGAACTCAGCATGTAGGTGTTTATTAGAAGTGAAGGCTTTTGCTGCCACCTACCGGTTGATTTAGCAATAGCTTTACATTCAACCAGCTACCTTGATGTGATGGCAAAACATTCACACTCAACCATCTTCCAACTAGACTCTGTGAGGAAACCTTAAGATGAGCACATATGATTAACCCATACAGGGCTAAATTAGAAATATGTTATCATTAATTCATAATCTAACTTATTTATACATTTTAACTAGCTTTCTATATGCTTTTTATACTCTATGTAAAATAATAATACATTTTTCCAGCTCCAGCTACATTTTAACGCCGTCTCAAAGTTGCTGAGGGGTAGAAAGGATAATAAAGCATGCCTACCTTACTGATGAGCGCACTGAGCTCACCAGGAGTGAGACCGTCGTAGATGCCAGTGAAGATGGGAATGGCGATTATGATGTAGCTGAGGAAACCTCCGAGGTAGTCAAAAGTGTTTACCCCGACTGAGAGGGGAGAGGTAAGAGGTTAACTCTGCATGTTTAACCAAAGCAGCCAAAGAGAGATATGAGTGTGGGGGTGTAAAGGACGTTCTTACTATAAAGCCAGAGCTCTTTTTTTATGAGACTCTTCTGAATTTGCAGCAGTGCTTGCAGTCTTCGGTCGGTCCTCATGTGCTCCACTTTACCGGCTCTAAAGACACAGATGGCAGCTTTTTTTTTCCAATCTGCTTTAACTCAGTGACTGGTGGGACGTGGTGTTTCAGATTAGCTGTTTTACAGTTTCTATGCAAGTTATACGATTCTGAGTGTCTAAACTTTCTGGAAATATCTTTTTCCATTTCAGCAGTCTCTGCAGGCATGATACTTGCACAAGAAGCAGTAAAACAGTGTGAGAAAAGTTTGACCCTGGTACATAAATCACGTGTTTGTGTTCTCACCTGTAAAAAGCTGCAGACTCTGCATTGACACGGATCTGCATGTGCTTAAATCTGGAGACCGTAAAAACAAAAAAAAATGTTTTCAAACAACACAGTTTTAGATACATTCAGCAGTTTCCCTGACAACACAAAAATCACATTGTTTTCTTAACTTGTGACAGTTGGATTAAATTACAATTCCTCTTTTGTAGCTGACGCATATCCTGCGTTATTTCCTGAGAGGCAAAAGGCACCAGGCCAAAGACTACAGAAACTTCCCCTTAACAATGGAGTGATTTCCTTGAAAATAAACAATGACAGAATTTGCATCAAATAAAGCTGGAAAAACACACTGAAGTCGGTCCTGCTCAGCTTGTGTCACCACACATAGTTACTGAGCTTACCTGAAGTCTCCTTCCAGTTTTTCTTGCTCAAAGAGAGTCGACACAATCGGCCCCATCAGGATTTTATTGGCGATGGTCCCAACCACAAAGTAGCCAAAGATGCTGACCGGACCGATCCAGCCAGTGCTGCAAAGCAATGTTATTTATGTATGCAAAGGGAACTAAAACAACACAATAAAGATAATGTGCATGAAAACACGTGAAAACTGAAAACATTTTAATAAGATTTAACACTCAAAATAACTCTCAAAAATAACTCTCGCATTTGAACAAGTACGTTGACAAATGTGGCTGCAATGACATCATGTCTTAACAGAGCACAATGTACACCTCTAACAATGCTTTAACTTCAGTGTTACATGTGAGTGTAATACTGTAGAGTGTATCTCGTGTTCTGCCATGGTACTCTATAAACTTGCCTGTAAAAGCAGTGGTAGGTGTAGTAAGCCAGTGTGAACGGTGACACAATCAAACGACTCGCCATGCTGCTCATCTGCTTGCACAACCTCTCTGCATCCTGACTGATTCGCTGGTCTCTGCAAGTCAGACAGAAACAAACCAATGACATTTTTTCCATTAACATTTTCCATAAACGTCATAATGATATGGTGTTTAATATTTCAACATTCTGATTATAGATTTTTAGGGAGATGGCTATTTAGTGCAGCACAGATTTGGATTTATACACAAAGAACCAAAACATCAAAGCTTACGGGTTGTCTACATCCTCTCGCAGTACGTTGAGTGTGTAATAGACTCGTCCCTGGAAATAGGCCGTGTGGAGGCTCTCAGTTAGCGTCTTTCTCCAGCTAACGTACATCTGGTTGCAAATGTACTGGTCGAGGCTTTTCAACTGAGAGAGAGGAAAACACAGAAAATAAAGCCTATTAGAGGGTAACGTAGCACTGAAACTCTAAACTGTAACCATCTGACATCTCTATGAGGCTGCAAACAGCAAAAACACAGCTAAAGTGTATCTATAAAAATAAACTTTTCCCTGAGAATAAACTGGAGAAGGATGTTAAGATAGATGTTTGCAGTTTCTTAGCTTAAAAATCCAAGTATCAAGATCAAGTGTGTGCAGGCTGTATAAGGCTGTAACAGGTCAGGCTGTCCTGACCTTTGAAAGTTGACACTGTCTTTAATAACAGCAATCCAAAATCAAACAGGACACAATGCACCTGACCCCTAACTTTATATTAGTTAAAATCTAAATATATCTCTAGACAAATAATGAAGGATTTGTGCCAGCTGTGATAAAGGTTTTGTTGTATTTTAATCACACACAGTAAATCATTTGCCTGTGCCAATGATCTGCGTAAAAACAAAAATGCATCTGTTTATAGTGTAATATCCAATTAAACAATACATAAATGTGCTAATATTTCAAATAAAGAGTTACTGCTCATAAGTATATACAAAAGGAGTCAAACAAGCACTAGGAGTAGTTTGAGATTTTTCAAGAAGAATAAACCTTGTGATAAATAATGCATGAAATTTATTCCTGGAGTTTTAAGTGAAAATATGTGTTGTGATGCCCTCTGTCTCACACAAAGACAAAACCTTGTCTAATTTATGCTATTTTCTAATCACTGTTTGACATAAAGGTTACATAGAAAGCTTCTGAATGTGCAGAATCTAAAAGTAAAGGTACTAATACTTTCATTAGTACTACAACTCTGTAGACCGATCAGAAACAGAGCTGGGCACAAAGGAAAATGATAAGAAAGATATGATATAAGTGAGACCTCCAGAAGGTTGAAGTCCTTCTTTGAACTTCTGATATGCTGTGATTACTTTAATCAGTCAGTAGGTGAGTTAACTTTCCCATCTGAGAGCTCTCTCAGCTTACTGTGGAGTTGACCAAGATGAGCACCATCGCTCTGCCGACCAGACTCCTGAAGCCAGAGTAATCTTTGTCCGCCAGCACGCTGTAGAAGTGGCTGGGGAGGACGCCTACTTGGTAAATGATCAGCTGCTCTGATGGCAAACATAAAAAAAAAGATGAGTTAGCGAATTGTTGGAAGATAGTTCAAACAGAGATATATAAAACAAGGAAGGGAAATTAGGCAACACCTTGAGCTAGAGGTCAGAAATAGAAAAAAAAAAGCATGCGATTTAGTTTTAAAAGACCACGTGAAGTGTTGTCCAACAGGAAGTGAGTAAAGCTCACTTAAGAAAAGAAAAGAAACTTGTTTTGCATTCATTTCATAGACAAATCACATTTCCCTTTTCAGCTATTTCCTCTTGTTACCTGTAAGAGTGACAGCGAGCAGCGTCCCGAACATCAGGACACTTTGGCTGCTCCATGATGGAAAAAGGACCTTCTGGATGCCGCAGAACCTCTGAACAAACTTCCAGTCTAGTTTTGGCCTGAAATGAGGCACATCAAGGAAAAAAACAGCATTAGGAAGTTGCAGCACTTTAATATTATGACATTACATCCTGTGTTCAAATGCACGACATATCTACTTCTTTTATGATTGTATTATTTTGCACCTTTTACAGCATTTCATCTCAGATCATAACACGTACAAAGCCTGCTGTGCAATATTTCACTTGCTGTCTGGGCTGTGCAATCGCTTACTCTGTATTTGTGCATTTTCAATAACAAGAACCAAAATAAAATGTTTAGTTCAATCAGAGGAGGAACAACAATAAACTTGCTATAAAGGAAATATTAACATCTCCATCAGTCTTACCTTTTTGTCCCTCTGCCACTCGACTTTTCCAAACGAGGCATCTGCTCTGGGGACTAATATTTTCGCCCTAAATAAACCTTCACATGGGTTTTTCTAACCTGAGTGTAAATCAGCAGCTCAAGCTAACTTTAGAGAGAGCGGCGTCTTTAAAGCGGAGAGGGAAACAACTACAGCGGTTATCGCGAGAAAATCAAGACAAACTTATATAAAATCATTTAAAAACACACACTCTGTTTGTTTCTGGCACGACTACATTAATTTAGTCGAAAACTGTCTGACTGAAGCAAAGTACGTCCGACCTTCACCTGACTGTTTCTCTGTGCTCTGATCTCCAGGTGAATGTTTTGATGCGGAAAAATAAAAGTCCGGACGTCCGGTTTAACGTGCTTTACTTGTTTCAAAATAAAAGACCCACAGCCTCTCGTATGAAGGTAAACCAGGAGGAAGAAAATAGTAATTTTACATAAAAATATTTATGATTTCATTTGCAGCATTTAATGGAGTCATAAAAACAGCCTTCTGCAAAATGTCACTCTTAGTAAAATACTGTAGATTTATGTGTGGAAAGCTGCTAAAACAAATTACTTTTACCAACTATCAAGGAATTAGAAACAATGAGTAGTAAGTTACATGTAGCTAAAATAGTGTTTTACTTCATTTTGCAGTAGCAGTAGCGTTAATCTACACACAATTTTTAGCCATAAAAGGAAAGAATTGATTTTTTATTTTTATTCTACCATTGCTTCTCTGCTGATACTGAAGAAGAAGAAAAAAAGTATAACATTTCTTGTCCTGTGTCCTTTGTGAAAAGCCCAGATAGGATTATTTTGTTTAGAGCAGGTTCAGGTCTCAGGTGTATTCCAGGAATCTGGATAGTCGGCTTACCTGTGAAAAATATTTGGCTCTACTTATTAATGTTTTGAATGTGATTTTATTAAACTAAACTGATACATATGTTAGGTGTTATTCAGTCATACTAATTATTGATTATTCCTATTTAGTAACAAATGTCCAGAGAAGTTGTTGCACACTATTTTAGGAGTTACCTGGCTAACTTTAGTCATCCTGCTCGGTGTAAAACTTTCATACGAGTTTCTGTGAGGCAACTGGATATTAAATACAAAACCAAAGCTGGGCACTATTTTCATTAAACTCAGGTGAGTGGCATTTTTTTACTGGCCAGTGAGATTTTTGTTTTACATTTTCTTGTAATTTTGTGTTTTGTGTTATATTTTTAATTTTGTCATTTGTTTCACAAAGTAGTTTGAACTGTGTTTGACTTCGTAGCTGTAGATTTCTCTCTATGGCTTTGCTGTAATTCAGTTTCTTCCAGTATGAAGTAATTAGTAGCTTGCACATCTCTCAAAGTAGTTTTCCCAATGTTGATTATAACATATCATAAGACGGTTTGGCCTGTTTCTGTGTCCCGTGGCAGCTATTTCATTTGAGCCACACAGTGTTAAAAACCTTCAAGAAGTGGGCACGGGCCTTTTTAAAGGGAGGCTATTAATGGTTGTGGGTACTTGGGAGTGGCCCGGCTCGGAGAGCTTGGAGATACTCGAAGAACTTGAGAATAGTGCTTGAATATCATCTCATTATGAAACAACAAAATGTTTCCATTATGTGAAAATGAGTTGTTATCAGTCGTGCTTTTGCAATCTTGACAACTCTTGAGACAGTGACTAACAGCTTAAATGTGTCATTGGCCACTCAGCCAGAGTTCAATCTATGAGGACAGAGCACAGAGAAAATCCCTGATTCGGCTGGATGTAGGCTATGCATGGTTTACAAACAAGATAAAGACCTAAAACTTTATCAAAGTTGTTCAAAGGTTAAGCATGAGCCCACTGTGCTGTGTTTGGGGACACGAAGCAAAACACATCACACTGCACTGCCAACACTGCATTCCTTCCTTCACTTGAGTCGGCACACAAATGCAGTTCTTCTGCATTTTTTGCATTTTGTGCTTCACACACAGGCAGTTTTAAAATACACACCAGTTAATTTAAAAACTTATCAATGTATTTTTGATGTCAAATGCAGTTATGATTTGCGAGATCGTTCAACTTTCTTTGTGCTGGATTTCTTTATTGATTTATCAAACATGATGTTACCTGACTTGGTCTAAAGTTTTACCTCGTCTACAATACCAGATGGACAATCACACAGCTGTTTGGTGCTCTCATGACATTTCCTTGAAAGAAAGCAATAAAATAAAAATAAATAAATAAAAATAAAATGCATTCAAAATGTTTTTTTTTCTTTTTTGTATCACTTTATTGTCCTTGTTTTCACTTTTTTTTTTCATACAGTTCTTGCATAACAGAAAAATGGTGAGGGCAATGGATGGTAATAACAGACCTATAAATATTCCATGAATACTTATGATAAAAGTGTAAATGCTCAAGCATTAATATTATGCTGTGGATATTAGATAAACCATTATTGGAACATCACCACAGCAAATAGCAAACAATTAAAACATTTAGACAAGTGCTCAGATCAATGTTTTTATATACCATACATTAAAGAAATGCCTCCTAAATGGAGTTATTAGAAATCAAATATAAATAATAAATTTAGATTTTTTTTTCCAGAATAACGATTCAGCTGAAGTTCATTAAGATGGCAAAATACTTTATCAAAAATATCTGTTATTTTAATTTTATGCTCTAAAATGATTATTCAGAACACTTAACTTACATTTGAACCAAAATTACAAATGCACAAAAAAGTAGAAAAAGGATGAGATAATGCTGACTAAGGTAATGTAGAAACACTGTAATGACACAACAGACTGGCTCAAAGAGGAAAATAGAAAAGGGAAAAAAAAAAGTTTTACAGATATAAATAGAGATTGTGTTACTACCCCGAGACCTGTCAGCACTAATACTTGAAGTAATTTATTGCTTCAGAGGCTGATTTGATTTAAATACGGCAACAAATGAGAAGTGAAGTGACTTCACACATTACTGATTTATGGTTTTGTTTATTCTTAGAGCATGGTATTCTCCAATAACATATTCTTATATATTTCGATCAAATGATGGAAATGTACAGTAGATTTCTCGTTAACGAATGCAAGCATTATTACAGTCCATCTGATGACGATCCGTAAAGTTCCAGTTAACACTTACATGTGTCCACCATAGGTAGATCTTAAAGACGTCATGGTGATGTTCTATATTGTTGTTATTTTCATCAAATCCCAAGAAAAAAACAAAACTTACAAAACTTTAGTCTGTCTCTCAGTACTTTCCAGCTTTTCCCAGTTCGCAGTACTGGGCCTATGCAGATCAGTTCCTAATGACAATATCAGTTCTTATTTTTAAAAAAACAAATAAAAATACAAATGTTCCTTGCTTCCTGTTTTAAAAAAGGAAAAATTTTCCTGAAAACAGCTCGGCAATGAATTTCGTAGTCACTGGTACTCAAAGAGGAACAGATATTGTATTTGTCGGGAACTTTTGCAGATTGATTTACAATTGATATATTTACAGTGTGAGAAAAGTGTATGTTTGTGTAACTCGAAATAAATTGCTGTGCCCATGCTCCTCATAATGAAAGCATAAAGAATTAATGTGTTTTCCACATTTTTCTCACAACAATGGAGCCCTATGGCACAGAGGAATACTGACAATAAGAGAAATATAGAATATCACCACATTTATCTTTTTCTGTCATACAGAATTTGAGACTTTATCTGGTGTCAAAACAAGCAGCATGTTTCCAAGTGCTGTTTGCCTCTACCATGAAAATTAACACGTCAGCAGTAAATGACAGTTTGCACACAACATTTAGGCAATGTTTAAGATCCTAAAGAGGAGAGGCACCACACAAACACAACTGAAACCAACAACACTGTAGACGATGTAACGGTATGGTAACTCAACCTTCATGTGCTGCCTCGCCTGTCTCACGTCGTCAGAGGGCAGCCCGAACAGTCGACACAGGAAGGGAATAGTCACTGCTTTCATAACCATTCTTGTGAGGAGGAGGACGGCGACTCCGACGGTGAAGCGCAGCAGAGAGAGCGCCACCAAGCTAATGGTGAGCGGTGGCAAAGTTAGAGGAAGCGAGGACAGCGGTGGATCCAGCAGCAGCCCCAGCTGATAGTTCGCATAAGTGGCCAGCGCGGCTCCGGCGCCGGTGCCCAGGGCCTGAGCGGTGTCGCCCCTGGAGGTGCTCCAGGAGTCCAGAGAGAAAGCCACGAGTCCCAGGCTCACATGTGACATGATGATCACAAGTGGAGCGTAGTGGTCCGTCATGTAGAAGGTGTCGATCTTGCCCAAAATTGGCTGGAAGAAGGCTAAAACAAGAAGGCTGTACAGGAAGCCAGTGATTACCTCCTGCAACACAGGAATATGAATTAATATAAACTTGGAGTGCATGCTATGAAAGGCAGTTTTGTACTTTTATTTGCACTCTATAAAAACTAAAAAAATATCAAGAATGTACTTTGCACATTCATGATGAATTACTGAGGGTTTAATGACATAAACTCAAAATATAGCGTGACATTTACATCTATTGTATATTAAGTCTGAGCTCTTTTTATATCAGTGTCTTATCACCAAATCAACAAAACAAAACAAAGTATAGCTTCCGGTCCTGTAGGTGGCGCTATGTAACACTTCTGATCAAGATCATTTCAGCAACAGTTTTCCCAGAGTCCAAAAACTTCCTGCAAAATTAGGTGATCTGCTGACTGCTTAACAGCTGAGAGTGTTTAGATAAACAGTACCTACTAAAAACAGTTGCCAGGTCACCGAATCTAATCTAACTTTATCTACTAGCTTTGACTCATTTATTGGCTCCACTTAAAAGGAAAGTAATCATAAATTCATAATCATAATTCAGGTTACAAACTTAACTATGAAATCCGGTGTATGTCATCAATGCAACATATTTATGTTAGAATATGTAAAAAATCAAATCTGCCAGACTACAGAAATATAAAACATGCACAGATGATTTCAAAGTCTGATGATGTGAACATAGTGTTAGGATTGTTGGATGTCATATGATGATGATGACGTGCATATGATGACCCTAACCTATAAATTAAAGCACCTGGATAATCACCTAACCTTAACGACTGAAAGCACTCTTATTTACAGTGTACAGTCGCTTTTCTTCATTGTTCTTGTTCTATTACTTATCTTTGGTATAAACTGATTTCTCATTGGTTAGTCATTCAGTTGTTGTTTTTCCACTTTTAGCTCATGCACGATGGAGCAGAGCTGTGCGGGGGCAGATACTCCGTCCTGATTGGTTGTTTTGATTTGGCCGCAGCAGATTCTTGTCAAACGTCCTCAGAGGCAGCAGCTGGAGCTGTTTTTTTTAACAGATTATCTGTCTCATGTACTACGTCAGAACACAGTAAATTAATCAAATACGACTGAAAGCCATTTTCAGATAAGTTACCTACTTCTACTTTATGATCAGTGTTACGAGAAACCGAGGGCAGTGCAGTGCTTTACATCACTTTCCTTGAGAACATTTTTAACCAGGTTGCCGTCAACCAGCATCTCTTTAGTCAGTTTCAGTGAGGACTGACTTATTTCATAATATTAATTTAACATATTTACCAGTACGGAATGCATCCCCATGTAGACTCTGCTTACACAGACCAGGACGCTCCAGCTGAGAGCGACAAAGAAGCCAAAGAAGAAGGGGTACTATGAGAGAGAGAGAGAGAGAGAGAGAGAGAGAGAGACAGAGAAAGAGAGAGAGCATTAAGACATAAAGACTCTGCATTAAAAATGTTAAATGCTGTAGATATGACAGGTGGCTGTAGATGAGCTTTCAAAAAAACCCCAACAAAAAAACACATTAGTGTTCTCAAACAAAGCTCCATCGGTAGGACCACAGACTCATTTTGACGGACTTTTAGACTAGGACCAGAGTATACAATTGAATTTTGAGAAAAGAAGCTACCGTCCATTGCAGGGCATTAATGGCAATATGTTCAATTTCACATAAATTGTCTTAGACAAGTTCACTGTGAGTTGAAAGAGCAGCTTTCAAAAACCCAGATGACATGGTCCATTAAGAAAACATTTAGCTGATATCTATGAAAAAAGTCTACTTAGCAGATTTCACTGATCATTATGTCTGCGGGTCATGATGAACACAGCTAATAAGTACAGGTCACTCCTTAGCCAGCATTCATTATCTTTGTCCTTCTCGTTCTTCTTGTTTATGGTCGGCATCTTATCTTTTGTGGCCGTTCTCTCCACTTCTCAGAAATGTTTTTCTTTGACCCTCAAAATCCACGAACTTGATGACACCAAGAGGAGTTCAGACAGTTCAAACAACTACATGCATTCAGTTCAACAACAAAAGCATCTGAGGATTTTTGCTTCTTCCTTCCAGGTGGTGATCCTTTGGCACAGCCGTTTACATTTTTAAAAAGTCAGAAATGTCTTAGTGTACACTTAAGGACAGAGTATTTTGTTTTGAGAAATAGCACCAGTGCATCTCTGATTTAACATTAAACACGTGGTGCACTAGATGCAGGTCAAAGTGATTAAACTACAAGATTACTGAAGGATTTATAAATACAAGATGCACATGGGCCCGACAAAGGACAGGAACGCATTGTGTCATTGGTGCAAAAAACACAGACTCTTTTGTTGCTAATATATCTCCTTGACACACATCTTTCGCCTTCGTTGTTGTTCAAATTGTGAGCTGATCATATCAGCGTCTGTGTGTCGGGAACAACCAAAAGCGAAACAGCAGTGGAGAGAAGCCAAAAATACTTGACTCAATTTAGAACCTTCAAGGTTTATGTTATTTATATTTGGAGGCAAATATTGAATATATATTGAATATATATATTGAATTTCTTGAGTAAACCATAAACCATTCTCTTTGACTTCCCATTTATGTTTACTTTTCATCATTTTCATATCAGGTCTGAGTCACTTAAATTGGATATTCTCTTTATTCATACTGTCAGAAGTTTGGATGCAGGCAGTAGACAGAGTTCACCTTTTCTCAGGTCATATTCAAGCACTTTTCAAGCATTTTCAAGGGGCTTTCTCCAAGCTTTTCCAGCACCTTATGGTTGTGATGTTAATTAAATAAACTAACTCAAATCAAATAGACTCTCTCCGTCTTCATTATTTTTGAGTCAGTAAGAGGTTTGTCAGATGAACGAAATCAGGATTTTACACTGAAGCTGTATGAACTCTGAACATCTTTCATCTCTTTGCACAACAACAGAGGTGGAAAATCCAAACCGTAGTAGCCGTATCAGGAGGTGAACACGTTTCAGCTCTCTGACCGGACTGATCTTTACTCTCTTCCCAGCAGTGAAGTAACTCCTGTCCTCTGAGACTTCACATCAAGACGATTACTGAAACTTAATCGAAAGCTTTCTCCACTTTCTTTCTCTGACAATGTAGGCTTTGTTTCATCCAAAAAATAAAACTACAATTTCCTCCCTCACCCGTGCTTCTTTAAACACACCCAGTCCGGTTTACCAGGTGAATGTTTGTTATCACAACAGCACTGACTATAACTTTTATGTATTTATGTCCCCATTATTCAGACTGGGTTGCACAGTTTCGTAGACTGGGCAGCAGGGATTAACGGTGATTTAAAGGCGGCCTGTGCTTTTTCATTCCTTTGGCTTTAGACTGACCCTCCCCGTCACTGAGGGGCCTTGGAGGAAAATGTCATGTGAGCTTTCCTTTCTTGTTATTAGGTCAGGAGCTCTGTTGTGGTTTTTAATTCAATTTCACCTTAACAATTGAAACAGTGGCTCTCGAGGGGCCTTTGAATGAATGTCTAGGTTGTTTGGCCACTTTCTCTGTGGGTGTATCAAAGCATGTTCATTTCCTGCAGACCGCTGAACGCAGGAGGAGTAAACACTGATCTTTGTTCTTTTAGCCACATCAGGTTGTGCCTGCAATCTGTAAAAACATATTGTTCTAACTCAACACTGTGTGTTGCCTCAGAGCTGAATGAATGCCATAGGGGGCCCTGTGTTAAAGATGACCCTGTTGAGCCCCCCCGCCCGCATCACTCGCACTCTTTGTGTAATTATCTAATAACCAAATCTAATATCTGGGTAGCTTACCACCTCAGCAGAACAATTTCCTGTGTGGTTTACATCAGGCTTCATTACAATGGGCTTGGTACTTTAATATTACCAAGATAACAGGGCTGCAGCTTAATACGACTTTTAAAATCAATTAATCTAATACATACTTTCTTCAGTATTTGTTTAGTTCACAAAATGTCAAGAAATGGAATGAAAATGAATTAGAAAAATGCCCATCACACTTCCTCAAATACCACACTGAAACATTTAAATAGTTTCTAGTCACAAACCAGGCAGAAAATAACTTCTTTTCATCCACTAGTAAAATGGTTAGTGATGATTCAAATTTTCACCAGCTACTCATTTGATTATCATGGTTTCTTTTGGCTGGAGAGTGAAGCAAATCTACCAGCTGCTCCCATATTTTTACCAGCATTTGGCTGGTGTTGGCCCAAACCCCAAAGACATGTACTTTCATACCACAGGAGTGAAAGAGGAACAGGAACCAGCACATTATGGACACTTTCTGCTTTAAAATGCTGTTAAACAAGTAACTGATTATTAAAACAAGTCAATAGATAAATCAATGGATAGATCCTTACAATAGCATTATGATATATTCTAATTTTTAACACAGCTTTTTAAAATGTAGACCACCTCTGTCAAACACAACACTCTATATATATTCTGCATAAACTTTACTGTCATTACCTCCCACTTCATGGATATAAAGCTATCTGATGAAATAACTGTGTTTATTTCAAGCTGTTATCATAGTTTTAACTGTAAGTAGGTCTTTTTCTGGGTAATGTTCAGTGAGAGTACTGAAAAGTGTCAAATTAATTAAAGTGTTTCTGATCACCAGTTCATTTCCCAGTTATGTTTAAAGCAATCAGTCAGCATGTCTCCTCCTGCCCGTCTCCCCTCACCTGTCCTGTCTGTCTGTCTGTCTCTAGGTGTGTTTAAAAGCTCACCTGCCACCGTCCGTAGGTCAGCATGAACACGCAGAAGGGGATGGCAGTGCCCGTCATGGCGTGTGTGGACGGCATGCTGTACTCGGAGTTGTAGAAGACCTCCACCTTCACCACGGGAGGGGAGGCCGGCCGGGACCAGCGGACCATGTCCTTGGTGGTCTGTCCCACGAACAGGTTCCAGGCCCAGACCACGATGAGCCGCCGGCTGACCAGCGCGTCGATGTTCCAGAAGAGAAACGGGAAGAACACGATGAAGAACATCTCGTTACCGAGCTCGGTGCCGAAGGTGAACAGGTAGAACAGGAACTTGTTGTGGATCAGGAACTCCTGGCCCACGTCCCCGGTCAGGGAGTTCCTCCGGAGCGGCTTCGCTCGGGCGGCTTCCTGATCCGGAGCCGCAGCACCGGGCCCGGCCGCGGCGTCGCTCGGAGTCCCGTTAACCTGCGGCGCGTCCCCGGCAGCTCCGTTAACCACGTCCGAGCCATGCTGGCCCCTCTTCCGCAGCCCGGCGGGGTCCGGCTCGGTGTCTCCAGCCCCCCGGAGCCCGGCGGGGTCCGGCTCGGTGTCCCCGGTGTCCCGCCTGCTCGGTTTAAACGTCCCTTTGACGCCGCAGATGTTTTGAAACCTCGCCACGTGCGCGGGGTCCTGGAGGTTCCTGCACACCCGCACGAGTCTTTTCACTAACTCGGTCGCCATGACTACAGGTGACCGTTGGTTTAAATTACGCGAAGGGAAGAGGCGCGCGGCGTCCGGTGCATTCCCCGTTAACGCTGACCCGGTAAAATATGCGGCTCTCTCACCGGAATACTACCTGCCGCCCGCGCTCACGACACAGACCTTGTACACCGGCGTGGAGGTTTGGCGCGGCAGCATCCAAAGTCCGGTGCAGTTAAGCATTACTTCACCGTAAACCCCGAATTCGAACCGACGGCTGCTAACTGCGTCAGTTTGTTACATCCTGTTTTCACCACCTTCTTCTTCTGCTGCTCCTTCTCCTGCTGCTTCTTCTTCTTTTTGGATTCATATAAAGTCGGTCCTCCAAACACACACAACAGCCCCCCCTCGCCCCCTGCTGGAGGTGGGATAGATTACAGACCTAAGATAAAATATGAGTGCAACATAAATAAAATATAAATTGATATTTAATACGATAATTAACGTGATATGTAGCTATGTGCAGTAATACAGAGTAATGTAATACAAAATAGGATAATATAAAATCAAATAACATGATATAAGATATAAGATAAAATAGGATAATATAAGATAGAATAAAATAGATCATATACAGTAATAATACTTTTATTAATCCCTCTTTAAAATGACTAATTTCATGTTGTAAAAATACTTAAAAGTCCTGGCTGTAACTTGAGGATAAATAGCTATGCAAGTATAATCAGGATAATGTGCTTAGTACTAAAGTACTAAAAGCATAAGAGAAAAACTCCTGTGATTGTTACCAGAATAAGAAAATAAGAAATTTGTCCAGGGATGCTGGTGCAAAACAATTGATGTAGTAAATAATATAAGAAAGGGATAAAGCAAGTACTGCAAGTAGAAAATGAAAGCATGAAAACATTTATCCCTGCAGTAAGTACTGAGCAGCATGAATTGAAAATAATCAAGTTTAGTACCTTTAGTGTCTCAAAGCTATACTCAAGTACAACTTGAGTCAATGTTCTTAAAAACATCTCCTCTATTTATTTATTTTCTGGTTCAGTATACAGCTACAAAACTCAAATGATATTTTGGAAATTCCAAATATCTTAAATTTAAGTTAAGTTAAGTAATTTGTAATGATCACATGGGATGTTATTATAAGGTGAACAAGGAAAACAAATAATTACATCACATTATACACATCACACATAAATCCTCAAATTATTACATATGCCAAAATAAAACAAAATTTAATTTCATACAAAACACAATAATCTAGGATGTTAAAACCAAAAACACCAGAATAACACCGGAAATTAAGGGAATTTCCTCCAAAATAAAAGTAAACTCAATGTTTTTATTTCATTTTATTTATTAATTTATCTATTTATTATCTTTTATTATAAAGTCTGATTTAGATATGTGTAATATTTGGACAACATATACCCGAAAGCCTTTATTTAGCAAGTAACAATCCGTTCAGATGATTTCTTACATGTATTGTGACTCAGTTCCTTCTGTCACATAGACTAAAGTGATTATAAACGTGCAGTGAAAATTTTGGGATGACAGTAACTTTAGTTTAGTTTGGACTCCACATTAATCTAACCTGCAGGTCGTCCTTACGCGGATGAATGAACCTGCACACTCGGCACTGAGGCTTTTATTTTGTAAAAGTCTGAAGTAGCTCTCATAGCTGCGCGCTTTGGCTCTTGTGGTCAGACAGCTGAGGGGGGTAGTTGACATCAGCACGAGGACCGAGCAGCTCCGACTGTCTGCCCCGGACCCTCATAATGCACGGAGGCAAGAGAGGACTGGTGGCCCCGCAGAACACTTTCCTGGAAAATATTGTCCGGCGCTCCAGCGGTGAGTTTTACTCTGAAAGGGAGACAAGAGCTGATGGATGGATGCTGATACATGCCAATCAATCAGGGGCTGCTGAAATAAAGCTAGATTGTTAATTATGTGTTATTTAATGGGAATAACACTTTCGTTGTCGTTTTAACTTTTTTAAAATATAACTATAATGAATTATACATCAAATCATGAAATAAATTAATGTCTAAATTCTGTGGGTTTGTAATACAAATTAAATGTAATTGGCCATTCCTTTGATATACTATAGAAAATAATTTTTTATGTGATTTTAGGTGAGACTGAGGGTCTATTTCATGTTTTGTGTCTGATAATATGACAGTGATCTTTCTAATAAAATGCCCTTCATCCCTGATGAGTTGCTCTGGGTAAATATGAAGAGGATCTTTTTGTGTGGCTGGTTTTAAATGTATGGATCCATCTGAGTTTGGCACGTGTACATGAACGACACAATAAATTAATGAATTAATAACAATATAGCAGAGGCTGCAGGGATGCTGGTCAGACTCAGACAATACTGATTTATTTTACCTGAAGTTCAAGATGTGCTGCACAGTGCCTTTCTGCTGCAACTGAAACTGAGTTTGTGCTATTGATTTGAACATAAACACTTAAGACAGGAAATACGAGAGTAATCAAACAAAGACTGTATTTGCTACCATTTCTAACAGACTCTTACTTATATAGAATATAGTTTTATCTCTTGCAATGCCTAAATTGTGTATTATTTTCCAGTAATGTTCGCTAGTATTTGTTGTTTATGTTTCTGAAAAGTATTGCTGTCATTAAAAAATCATTTTTGGATTGATAGTTTTTACAGCAGGCAGCATTTTCTCCATGAGAGTGAGGCTGAGTGAGTTTAAAGGATTTCAAGTAGATGAAGTGCACATTGTCAGACAAACTATAACATAAAGAAATATAACAATTAAGTTTTCCCCACACCTTTGCAGTCCATTTTAGGCAGATTTAGTTGACAATAAACTGAAATTCTGTAATTTTATCTGAATCTTTCTGACTTTGAAACCCTGCTGAGTGAAGGAATTCATTACAACTTAAAATCATCTGATAGTTTACGGTCAAGATAAACATGATGCCTCTAAGTTTATTATTTCAGCGGTGACTGTTCAGGAGAAAATGTCCTGAATCTGTTCTCCCGAGAGTGCAGCTACCTGCAAAGCCGAAGAACTTTGCAGCTCCTCATGAATATTTCATTTACATTTAAGGGTGGAACATAAACATATTATCAACAACTATTTCTGCCCAGTGACTCGTCTGATTACCTCTCTTTATGTGCTGTGTAAAATATTAATGACCTTGTTTCATTGTGTGGGGTTATAAAAAAATGTTTGCAGTGACAGACTTTGCTTTACAGTAATTTAAATAATTGCACTTAATGTTTCAGGTACAGATTTGCATATATGATGTGTTCTCTAATTCACAACACTGGGCAGTTAATAGAATTAATAGGAGAAAAAAGTAAACTATCCAACAATTTTCTAATTGGAAATCATTGAAATGATTGGTACAGTTTAAATGAGGCTGCAGTTGCATAACTCCAGTTGAGGAGTGTAAGAATTTTCCCGGCTCTCACTGACGAAAGCCCTAAAGCCAGATCAACAGGTGCAGCGGTCTGCAGGAGTGTTGTTAGCTGTGGCCCGTTGTGTTTCAGACTTGCTGATGTAAATTTTTTTTGTTTGTTCTGGTGCAGAAACCAGTTTCCTGTTGGGAAACGCACAGATCGTAGACTGGCCGGTCGTTTACAGCAACGATGGATTCTGCAAGCTGTCTGGGTACCACAGAGCTGAAGTCATGCACAGGAGTAGCACGTGCAAGTGAGATGCTTTCTGTACCATAATGGAGATGCAGTGTTTGGTTGACTTTAAGTGCAGGTGTTATTCATCAAGTGACTGATGCTTTTTTGCTCACTTCTTTCATGTTGATGATGAAAGACTAAAAGCTCTCCTCAGCAAGTAACTAATGAGTGTGCAGATGCTTTGTCTTGTTCTTACTGACCTCAAGTAACCAATTAGATTAGTTTATTCAATAGGGATTCACTGATCAACAGAGAAAAAAACTGTAAATGAGCCAGAGGCTGATTTTCATATTCACATTTGCAGATGTTAAGATGGCACTCTAAAATTTAATTTGATCTTTATATTTCTAAGGCAAAATCCCCAAAAGGTCAACTTGAAATGTGACAACTGACTTGCTGAGTGAGAGAGATTTAAAGAATCGTAGATTAAAAAAAAATTTTAGTTCACACTGAGTTCACATGCCTGTTTTTAATCATCTGCCTTTCTCTCCTCTGATCAGCTAACAACAACAATGCAACCTTTTGTTTCTCTGCATTATTCTTCCCTTATTTTTTAGCTTCATGTATGGTGACCTGACAGATAAGAAGACTATAGATAAGATCAGACGGACCTTTGATAACTATGAGTCCCATTTCTATGAGGTGCTGCTCTATACAAAGAATCGTGAGTGCTGAGTCCAATGTTTTTACTACAATGATTATCAAATATGTGATTAAAAGAAAATAAAGAGACTAAAATTGTTTTTTTTTACAATACCAATCATTCATATTTCTCCCCTTTCCCATTTGCTCTCCATCTCGACTCTCATTTGAACCGTTTCATACAGGAACACCGATATGGCTTTACATGCAGGTCGCTCCAATCAGAAATGAAAACGACAAAGTGGTGCTTTTCCTCTGTACCTTCAGAGACATCACACTTTTCAAACAGCCGATTGAAGATGAATCAACTAGAGGTGAGAGGTTCACATTCTGCTATCTGTTCATTTGCACCAAGGGAATGTCTCATAAAGGTCCAGCCAATGTTATCTAAGCTCAGTTTTACCCAACGAGCCCACGGAGAATACACACAGCCAAAAGTCTCGAGCACACATGAGTGACTGTGACTTGACAGACGCTCGTTTCCTGGTATGTAACATACAACTGTCCAGGTGTTATGTGTGCGGGTCAGTGAACACTGGACTCTGTGGGTGCCATGTCCCTGGGGATTAAATGTGCCACTAAGACTTCTACATGCGTCAAGCAGAAACAACAGACGCTTAGATCACATGGAGATGGCACATGTATGAAAATACTGATTATACACAGAAGAAATAAAATAACGTCTGTTTGTTTTAACACTAAATTAGACATTTGATTGGCTTTATATTGAAGTGTTAATTACATAAAGGAACATCTTTTGTGAAAAGTGCTTGTTCTATGTAAAATTTATTTGAGTGAGGTACAAAAACACAGTATTTCTGCAAAAACATTTATTTATAGACTGTAAAAAACTTTCCTAAAGTAGAGGTATCTTCTAAGCCTGCCTCTTCCCTCCACTGTCAATAAAATACATATGCTTTTTTAAAAAAGTGGGAAACTCTAAATTTTAATTTCATTCATGCTGTCTCAAAGTGTATTTTATTGTGTAGGGTTACTGTTTTGCATCGTTCACAGCAAATGAAAGAGGGCCTATATCTCATATTGTACATAAAATTGTCTGTCTTTTTGTCTTTAAGCGGGATGGACAAAGTTTGCTAGACTGACGCGGGCACTGACCAACAATCGAAACCTGGTGCAGCAGTTGGCACCGCTGAGCAAAACTGAAGTCAGCCACAAGCCCTCCAGACTGGCGGAGGTGAGCGGCCTCCAGGTCTAAAAGCTGCTTTCATTTTGAACTGAAATGCTGCTTTCAAACATTATATATTCTTCAAAATACCTCAAGTCATGAAACTCTCTTAAAGATAGAAGATCAAGAGTTTGTAAGGGAATGATCATTTCTCCAATCAAAAAATGAGTTAATTTCTAAATGAAAGGAAAAATGCTTTTGCATCACTTAACGTCTACATGCCCAGACCAAAATGTCCAACCCTCCCAGTCTCGCAGGTTGTAGATGTAGGAAGGGCAGGTTATTTCAGCATTAGAAACATTTAAGACGCAACTACTGTACTTCACACGTGAATATGTACTCATGATGGTAAATATTCCCTCTCAATTACAGGCTCTGCAGCTGGGATCAGACATCCTCCCTCAGTACAAACAGGAGGCCCCAAAGACCCCTCCACACATCATCCTCCACTACTGCACCTTCAAGACCACCTGGGACTGGGTCATCCTCATCCTCACCTTCTACACGGCCATCATGGTGCCCTACAACGTCTCCTTTAAAACAAAGCAAAACAATCTGGTCTGGCTGGTGCTGGACAGCGTCGTGGACGTCATCTTCCTGATCGACATTGTGCTCAATTTCCACACCACATTTGTGGGTCCTTCTGGGGAGGTCATCTCAGACGCGAAGCTGATACGAATGAATTACCTGAAGACGTGGTTCGTCATCGACCTGCTGTCCTGTCTGCCCTACGACATCATCAATGCCTTCGAAAACGTAGACGAGGTGAGTGAATTTAAAACCGATTCATTAAACTGTCCGTAGAATAGGTATTAAACACTGCATATCACTATCAGAACATTTCTGATTGACTGTTTCTGTGAAGGATGTTTCTCCAGCAAGTCATCTCCGTGAGTCCTCACATTTCCACAGGAATACCACGCGGGCAGAAGACTCTGTACTCCCAGTAAGGAAATCCACATTTTACTGTTTGGTTTACTGCTCTCATCAGGGTTGTTTCCAGCAGCAGGGCTTTTCAGAGCATTTAGCTGCAGAAGAGCCATATTTTTCTCTCAGTACTTGGTGGAGACCAAAGGAGAGCTACAGGAGTCTGAATTTGGGATTATAAACTCAACAAGTTTATCATGTTTAGAATATGAAAGTCTTAATATGTCAATAATCCTTTCTGCCAGATTCAAATAAAACAGATTTCTGACATCATCATTGACTTTCACTGCTATATGGAGTTTAAAATGAACTTCCATCACAGTCTCCTATCCACAGTGAGCTAACATATTCAGTAAGGGAATTTTTGGCATCTTTGTGACTCAAATGATTAATTGATCATCAGACTATCAACTCACCAATCATTTCACCTCAACAGTGCAGCATATCTGTCATTACAGGGTCTCAGCAGCCTCTTCAGCTCACTAAAGGTGATCCGCCTGCTTCGCCTGGGCCGTGTGGCTCGGAAGCTGGATCACTATCTGGAGTACGGAGCAGCGGTCCTCGTCCTGCTGGTGTGCGTCTTCGGTCTGGTGGCACACTGGCTGGCCTGCATCTGGTACAGCATCGGGGACTACGAGGTCATCGATGAGACCACAAACACCATTAAAACAGACAGCTGGCTCTACCAGCTGGCCCTGAGTATTGGCACTCCTTACCGCTACAACGCCAGCGGTACAGGACAGTGGGAAGGTGGCCCCAACAAGGACACACTGTACATTTCCTCTCTTTACTTCACCATGACGAGTCTTACTACAATTGGATTTGGCAACATCGCTCCGGCCACGGACGGAGAGAAGATTTTCTCTGTGGCCATGATGATGGTGGGCTGTAAGTACTCGTACTAAGGTTTGATTCAGCTGACGTGCTTTCTCTAAAAAAATGCTAATATATCTGATATTACATATTATATAATCATAATAGTTTCACCCATCTATCATTGGACCACAGCATACAGAGTGGTGGTTAATGTAGCAGGAAATGAAGATGGCATTATAAAGACAATAAAGTCACATCTAATACACACACTCTCAGGTTTTTTCTGTCACATATCAACATGTGAATTTAAACAGTTTCCAATTAACACAAGGGCACCATTATTCCCTGTTTTTTTTTCCAAGTCTTTGACACACAGCACAAACGTTCAATTTATCAAAAGCCTGTGGACAATTTGTGTCCAGTGAAGCTTTTCAAAACAGCTTAAATCAAAGTGACCACTGTTTTTCTTCTTCAATGGACATACAGTACAACCTTGACACTCTGAATAAATCTGAGCAGAGGACAAAAGAGCAGCAGCTCCACTGATTTTTCAGGGCATACAGTACAAAGACATTAAGAAGGAAAATGTTCCGTTAGTTATGTCTTCAGTAGAAAACGTGTGTGCTTTACCAGTTTCTGCTGGTCTGCCACTCACTGTCTCTCATGGTCCTCTGACAGATACCACTTCCCACCAACACACACCAGCATTCAGACTAGTGTTGTGTTGTACATTCAACACTGTAGCAGTAATATTTTTCTATGACAAGCCCAGCTCACTGGCTACACAAAGTGATTAGTGTAACACTGACAGCTGCTTTTGAAGACTTGTTATTGTGACATAAGCTACCAGTTTATGCCAGCAGCTGCATTTATAATCAGTGTACACCAGTAGAAAAACAGCTGTACAGCAACAGCCACTTTCTGATCTCCCCATCACTCTACAGCAAATGATACAAAAACCCTCCGATGCTGTTTTTATCTCATTCATGCGTTCATCCATTCATAATATGCCTGTACAACCTCGCAGGAGCCGAAACAATCTGGATGCATTTACTTGCTTGCTGGAGATGATAACATGCTCCACAGCCCGGCCGGCTAACAGCTGCCAGGAAAGCAACATATGGTGCAGATGTTGTATGACGCACACGACACAAAGTAAAATTCAAGCTTAGTATCAGCGCATGGATGGTCCTTATGAACGTGTCTGATGTAGCAGAAAGCAAAACTGTTGTATGCTAATTCAGTTTTTTTCTTGATGTTGTTTGATAAAAATATGCATATGTGTAAATGCAAACAAGCAAGCAACAGTGCTGTATGCACATGTTCATAAAGCATTAATGAACAATTCAAACAAATACAGTTAAAACCAAACAGAGAACGTATTCTAGCATCAGTGATCCATTATTTCTGATTGTACTTTGAGCCCAAGTAGTAAGTAATTAAGTCATTTCAGCTGCAGTCATGTATAAAAAATGACTTTTTTATATCTAAATTGGTATGTACAAGAAAACTGTAGGCATGTTTTCTGTGCTTGTTCCTCTCTGCATGTTATGAGCCCATGTGACCGGCCTGCTATACTCTGTAATGCTCTCACAGTTTTGTCCTGCTGGGACATTAACGACACAACGTTCCTCCTTTTAGCTTTCTGTGGAAGCGCAGTAATGATATCAGTGAGAAGGGACTAGCTTTACATCATAAAGTATTCAGGGCTGAATTTATATCCCGGTCTTTCAACCGGGACATAAATTTACATTTACTCCATTCATTCATCAGGAATTATGAATATTATACAAATGTGCCACATTTAGCCAAATGCTTAGTAAGTTAACTCAGCAGAATATTTGTGATCCAGAAAGAATGGTTAATTCCTGGATGTCTCAGTGATGAACTGTCATTTTAAATCTTATTTTGATAATTGAGAGTGTCAGTCTTCAGTAATGCAGGCTGTCTTGAGCTGCAGTCACAGTGTTTGAACCACTGTGGAGAGTTTAGGACTCAGTCGATGATAAAAAGTGACATGTTCAGCGCCCAGCACAGCCTGCTGTACGAGGGTCTGTCTGAAGGTTGGCCATCACCACCTGCCATCAGAAACGCACCATCTTTGTGTTAATTCACTCACACAGAAATTATTCCAGCCTCCTTCTCTGCTCTGAATAGTGTCTTTCAACTCAAGGAATCCCTTATTTTCTTCCATAATCACTTTACGGTTTTTACTTCACATCCGTTTTAGATGAGACGCAACAGTAAATTAGATCAAGATCAAGCTTATTATGTAGAGATTGTTACATGAGCTCACATGTGATGTGGTGGTGGAGAGCTTGGTATGTTGTATAACATCACTGGCTCATAAACAGGCTCCACTGTCTTAGTAGTCTTTTAATCTAAAAATTATTTGCTGTAATTTATGTAAACAATAAATTCACCCAGTGTCACCAACCTCAATTGTTTCATTCACAAATAATAGTCTGTTCACCTTAAAAAGGAAAAAAGATGTCTCCGCGGTTACAGTAATAGCTTCACCTTCAGTGTCACATTGTCGGTCTTTGCGTACAGTTCCTTTCTGCACCAACCTTTGGCCCACTCCTCTAAAACAGCATGTAAAGTGATGCAATAAAAAACAGTGAGGGAGACACAAACTGACAGCCACGCTTCAAGGTCTGCACTTTCCCAAAAGCAAACACCCAGTGCTGTGGTGGCGTCTCGATCACGAAGATCACTCAGTCACACTGAGGTGTCCGGTTCGATTACGGCCGTTAAATCTCCTGCTACAGATACAGTAATTATGTGAGAGGAAGAGGAGAAAGGGAGAGTTTGCCTGCAGGCTGGAGCGTAGTAAAAGGACAATGAGCCATCACGTTAGATATGTATCCTAACCTCTGTGATCCTGCTGTGGCGACTGAGGACGACTCTTTCCCCTTGAGTGGGCAAAAGCTCACGATAAGAGATACCGACTGACTCTTTGAGGTCAGTGCAGCGTGGAAACACAGTCCTCTTACTGCGGAAATTTGCATTATGAGTTACATTAGAAAGGTTCAATCCACCACTCATTGTGTGTATGTGTATGTGTGTGTGTGAGTGTGTGTATGAACTGTTAAGAGAATCATATCATCCACCATGCAGTATAATGCAACAGAGTAAATAATTGATCAAATTAACATCATTTGCAATAAACTGTCACTTTCCATTTAATGAAAATTGAAAGATCAAAAGTTCAACATCATGAATTCCTGAATTTTCACCATGACTGATGAAAACATCCCTCTCACGTTGTTGAAGAAATCTGACACCGTGCATCAGTCTGTTTTGTAAGGCTGCTTTAATTGTTCGGGTATCTGATTTCTTTTTCCTCTCCATCTCTTGTCTTAGCGCTGCTTTATGCAACCATTTTTGGAAACGTCACCACCATCTTCCAGCAGATGTACACCAACACAAACCGCTACCATGAGATGCTCAACAACGTGCGCGACTTCCTCAAACTTTATCAGGTTCCCAAGGGTCTGAGTGAAAGGGTCATGGACTTCATCGTGTCCACGTGGGCCATGTCCAAGGGCATCGACACTGATAAGGTATTATTGTGGGTCCAAAACAAAAGTCTTACATACTGTGATGTACTTAATATATACAGTAATAAAAATGTGGATGCAAACAGTATATTCTATTGAGTTATGCAACGCACTGATTGGATGGAGGTTTTGTAGTGGGCACTTGTGTTTGAAGTCCAAAGTTAAACTGATGCAAATAACAGTGTTTTACACAGTATCATAAAAATGAGGGTTGAAAGGTGGATGTGGCAATGTGAACTATAACTCAAAGGTCATGGCAGATCTTCGAGCATGCTTGTTGACACTTTCCTGCATCTTGTGAACCTTTGATTTGCTGCAGCCCTGGAAAGTAATGGCAGATAAGTCATAGAGTCATAAAGTGATTGTATGATATTTTTCTTGAGCTATGGAAAAACTAACGGCAGACTGATTTGATTTAAATTTAATCACTAATATGCATGGGTACAACACACCTTGAAGGAAGGCAAGCATGTGTGTACCTTTGTAACATAACAGCTCTGACTTATTAAAGGTTGAATCTGACTCAAAACTTGAGTTTTAATTTATTTTCTCCTCTCTCGTTTTGTGGTGCTTCAAGTGTTTTATAGGATGGCAGCAGGGGAAGGACCTGAATGCAGACAGACGAGACAGCAGAATGATTTTAGTGATTCATTGATCAGGAAGGAACACAGGGGCTGATCCAGGTTGAGATTTGGGCAACAAGCAACCCAGGCAACAAAACAACAGACTAACGAGAGAGCAGTGAAAGTGAAACAGCAGTGATGAGATGGGCAGGGAAAGGCAAGTAACGGAAAAAGGTGTGAAGCCGGGCGGGGCGGTCAGGTGATGGGGTCGATCTGAGGACATCTGGTGCAAAGACTGGAAATGGCAGGAGGCCAGAGGAGCTGTGGCTGGAGAGGAGGGGCAGAGAGATGAACTGTGACAAAGAGGCTGAAGGCAACTTATTGAAACACTGCCAATGGTTTATGCTGTTGTCATGTTGTAATTCAGCT
Organism: Amniataba percoides; assembly: GCA_037176925.1. Classification (NCBI taxonomy): domain Eukaryota; kingdom Metazoa; phylum Chordata; class Actinopteri; order Centrarchiformes; family Terapontidae; genus Amniataba; species Amniataba percoides. The sequence continues at coordinate 11,241,995 of JBAJHX010000031.1, read as the reverse complement.
ACAACCAGATTATTCTGATACATCTTTTAAAGCAGAAATAGAGATTAGTACAAATTATAACCCCATTACCTATTTCTGCTGCATTTTAGCTTCACATTGACTGAACTTTTATCTGATAATTTCACCATCTGTCTCTCTCAGGTTCTCTCAATTTGTCCCAAAGACATGCGGGCAGACATTTGCGTCCACCTCAACCGGCAGGTGTTCAACGACCACCCTGCGTTTCGCCTGGCCAGCGACGGCTGCCTGCGCTCTCTGGCCGTGGAGTTTCAGACCACGCACTGCGCGCCTGGAGACCTTATCTTTCATATCGGAGAGAGCGTGGACACCCTCTGCTTCGTGGTCTCCGGTTCACTAGAGGTCATCCAGGATGATGAGGTCATCGCAATACTCGGTAATCCAACATAACACAGTGGAAAGTTTGATCTGTGCCTGTTGGTATAGATAAAACTAGTGCAAAGGTCTCAGACGCACGTGTGATCCAGCACTGAGGCTTTTCCTCAGACTAACAAAGACATCAAACACCTGAACAGAGCCACTTTAATTTCTGCATATAGTTTTCTCTTTAACTTCTTTGTGTGCTGTGTTCCCACAAGTTCTTTTAGCTATTTTGTCATTTTGCTCCCCATAACTTTTTTTGTGCCACATAAGGTGCTTATTCCAAAAAAAAAAAATCACCTTTTATGAACAAAGTGTCTCCATGACTCCGTCCAGGTAAAGGCGACGTGTTTGGAGACGTGTTCTGGAAAGAGACCACGCTGGCCCGGGCCTGTGCAAACGTCCGCGCTCTGACTTACTGCGACCTGCACGTCATCAGGAGGGAGGCTCTGATGAGGGTGCTGGACTTTTACACGGCATTCGCCAACACGTTCTCCCGCAACCTCATCCTCACCTGCAACCTGCGAAAACGGGTAAAAAACAGATAAATATTCTACTAAATATAGAATATAAAACATTCGTCAGATAACATTCAGATTTCAGACACTTATTTTGAAAGAAAATGTACCAAGATATGGAAGAAAAATGAGTAAGAGTAATTATTCTCTTAGGTCATACTAAACTCTTATTAATATTTGATAGAGCTTCTTCTGGCTCTACATATTAATCCCATTAAGGCATTGAGATGCAGTGCTTTCTGTTCCTGATAGTAAGTTGCTCTTATAGTATCTCTGTAATACCATCCTATGGGATCAAGATCACATCAATTCTTAATGAAGACTGTGGTTTGTTGTGGTCTTTGCTCAGGACCGGCTTATGTACCTTTGAGGTGCAGTTTAATTTATATAATCTCCAGATTTCCAGATAAAACTCATATACTCAGTACAAATGCTGCGTTTACAGACAGTCCATGTGTTTGTAATAATTTTATAATGTTTTCAGGAACTATTTCCTCTTTTCCAGTTTGTTACAGCTCCTTTGTGATGATAAATCAAAGAGCCTCAGTAGAGCAGCTCTGGATCTAAACTATTTCAAGGCAAATTGTGGTGACACGTTGAAAGATTTATGGCCTCTACTTGAAATGTATTAAATGAAAATAAAACCATCTATTATTCATTTGAACAGCTTTAGAGAGCGTGCGTGCCTGCATAGGTTTAAGATTTACTCTCTGCCCTCTTTACTGTTACGGCGCCAGTTAACTGGAATGTGCATCTAAACTGCAGACAGACGTTAATTATAGGAGTGAAAGTACACAATCAGCACTACTCAAATGCATTTGATTTATTTTTTTATCACTTTTCTGTTACGCAACAAAGTTTTAACCTTTTGCCCTTTGGGTTCAGCGTGTTTCTGCATTTTGTAAAGTTGATTTGATCAAACTGTTAGTAGGAATGAACTATTTTTCCTTTTGTGCATCTGTTATATCATGTGATATACTTCAAGCATTAATATAATTGTATCTATTTTACTGTTTGTATTCTATTCTAATTCAAATTATACAAAGACAAATAAAAAGTTTGTTAGTTTCATAACTATGTTAAATGTTGAACAAAACCCTTTCACCACAAGGGGATTTAATCATTCATGTAACTGTCAAAAGGACTCTAGTGGTGCTTTGTATTCAGGCATTTCATAAGTAAGTTGAATAATTGGTTCAACGTCTACATCCACATCAATGTAGATTAAAATGTTTGCATAGTTTAAGTTTAAAAAAGAAAGTTGTTTACTGAGAGGTTGAACCAACTTTTTCCTCCCAGGACCTCGATATCGCTCCATTAACAGTTTCCCTTAAGCAATGCTGCTTTCAAGTCTTTAATATTTCAACATACATAGCAGGTCTCAATGGTTATCTTTAAAGCTTCATTATATATGTACATTGTGCAGAACTCTGCGATTGTCATTTAAATATGGCCTCGGTGTGCGTGTCCTACATCACCGTCCTCATGCTCTGATTCTTCCTTGTGCAGATCATCTTCAGAAAGATCGCCGATGTGAAGAGGGAGCAGGAGCGCCAGAGGAACGAGGTGGCTATCTCCATTCCTGAAGACCACCCGGTTCGCAAGCTGTTCCAAAGGTTCAGGCAGCAGAGGGACGGTCAGTCACCCGGAGAGTCTAACGCTTACTTTGACCATAACTGTGTGCAGGTGGAGTCGCAGCATCACCATCACGCCGACTCCAACAGCTCCACCGTGCAGGGCAATGTGGCATGCATGGGTGGGGAGAGTGCAGGCGGTGAGGCTACACCTCCGCACACCCAGGAGTCAGAGCAAAGCTGCACACGAGAGGCCGGGGAGTCCATATTGAGGCCTTGTGCGGAGATTCAGTTTTGTCAGAGGGTCAGCAGCCCTGCACAGAGCAGCGCCGCAGGTGGGGAGGGAGCTGCAGGCGGTGCCACCAGCGGCAGAGGTGTTCGAGGCTGGGCAAAGTTCAGAAACGCCACATCAGCTGCACCGCCGCCTCCTGCTGTCGAGCAAGAAAAGCAGCCGCCAAAGCTGGAGGAGTGGCCGAAAGGCTCCAGGTCGGCGGACCAGTTAGCAACCTCCAACAAGAACCGAGACTCTGAGGAAGGCGGGGTGTTGGGAGGTACAGAGGGTGGGGGCAACGCTGGAGAGGCAGGTGACGAAACAAGCGCCCTGCACAAAACCGACTCCTGTGACAGCGGCATCACAAAGAGCGACCTACGCATCGACCGAGCTGGAGACTCAAGAAACTCCTTTGAGAGGAGCCCGATGGAAAAGAGCCCGATGGAGCGAAACCCATTCGAGCACAGCCTCGGCGTCGACTCCCTCAAACACTCTTTTGTCCAGCCGGCGTCCGAGCAAACGCTCCTCCAGGCGACCCTGCAGGAGGCCAAGCTGGAGCTGAAGGGAGACATTCAGATCCTGAGTGGTCGCCTGTCGGTCCTCGAGTCCCAGGTGAGCGAGATCCTCAGGCTGCTGTCGATAAAGCGAAGACTGTCACTACCTCCCACTTCCTCTCCCAGGGCCAGAATGAAAAATCAAGACTCGGTTGCCGCCTCCAAGCCCATCACACTGAAAGAAGATGACGGGCCTTTTTGATCCTGATGACCTCTTGATTTATAGAAGCACCAGTTTGCATGTCCTGCTGGACTCGGGCCTGCCAAAGAAATTTCTTGCATTAAACACTTGACTGCATGCAGAAATCCCTTTCATGATACCATAGCACTACGAAAACCAGGGATTTACTCAAAGACTTCTGAGACACTTTCATGATCCTGAGTGTGCCACTTCATCTTACATTATAAACCGACATCGAGTTACATATCTCATATATGATACTCAGATGAAGGCCTTGGGGACTATCAGTGAAAATATCATTTAGGGAGATTTGTTTTTTTTGTCATTTTCTTGTTAAACATTTTCCAGGATGTTAATTTAGATATTTGACAGGACAGCACACCGATAAAGATGAATAACCTTCAGCATTATTTAAAGGTATAAGGAGTAGGATTTGTGGGTTGCTGTCTGTAAACACAACACGACTGCCTGAAAGGGTGATGCCCAGAAACTTCCCAACCACAGCAAAATAAGAAAATCCAGGCAGAGGGAAGGATCTCCACAGATGGGTCATAAGTGATGATTGTTTTTGTACGAGTCTATGTTTTTTAAGGAAAATCCTACTCGTTGTACCTTTAAACTTGAACTTGTCTCCAACCATCCGGAACAGACTCAGCGCCCTGTGTGTTAAACAAATGTCTCCCTTTATTTTATTTAGGAAGAGACTCTCCGTTTTTCTTTTTCTGTTTCCCTTCTTCAGTGGGGACTACCTTTTTTTTTAATTGTCAGGTAATAACACGTGCCTTACAATAACAAAGCCTCATTCAGATTTGTTTTGATGAGACAGAACGTGTTTTATGGTAGAAACGTTTGACCCAATATGAGTTCCTTTTATGAGCCATTTAGAAACTTAAATTGTGTCCGAGCTTCCATCCCATGCATGTGAAATAGGAATATGAATGCTCGAATGGCGGTTTAATGACAGACATTTACTTTTAATTATATCAATTTTACTGATTTGAGAAGCTTTATTTAATTGCAGCAAACTTACTGTATATTCCTTAATGTAATGATGCCTCTTGCTCAGGTATATTTGCTGTAATATTAAGTCCCAATATTTATTTCAGTATTTGTAAAATTAAATAGTGATGCAAGTCATGTTTTTAGATCTCAGAAGATTTTGAATGATGGGTTACTTCACTGCTATGCAAATCTAAAGGAACTGTACATGGTGAAGCATACGTTTATTTTCATTTGTTTATTGTGTCTGGGTGAAATGATAGCAGTGATGCACATGAACAAACAGCATGGTGACACTTTTAGCTCATGCAGTTTTCTCATTTTCGGCGTGACTGCGAGTGTTGCTCTTCAGGTCGATGCGGCACATCTGTTTTTTGTTAGATATGTAAGTGATCTTGCATGCATCCAGGGAACCTGTCAACAGTGAAGTGAATAATGAAAAGTGATGCCTGCTCACCAGCTGCTGGTCAGTGTCCTCTGTCACGCCGCACAACAGGCAGCCTCCTGTGAAAGTATCTGAAAAGTGCAGCATGCAGACTGCTCTTTATCATGTGTGGGCTCCTGTTGATCGAGAGAGTCGAAGAAGCGTCTGTGAACACGGCCAGGAGAGACGATTCCTCTGAAGCACAAGATGTTTGAGTCTCTAAATCCACCTAATTTTGTTCCATTCATGTTTGTACGGAGGCCCTAAAGGGACATGTGCAAACGAAAAGCAAAAAACCCAAAACATTCATGCGCACAGAAAATGATTTAGTATGCACCAGACATTTTTACATGCTCAGAAGAAAGTTTCCTATGCTCACATGAAAATTTCCTGTACTCACCAGAAAGTTTCCCGTGCTCATGAAAAAGTTTTGCATGCTCATGAGAAAGTTCACATTTTACCTTCAGTGCATGTAAAGAGTTAACAGAGGGTTCACTTACCTCATCATCTTTCAGTTGGCTGATGATACTGTCAGGTATATTTCAGGAAACTGAATATTTCCACCTCTGCTGCTGTTCTCATTAGAAGATTCACGACCTGATTAAGTTAAAGCAAAATGAACCGAATATGCTGACTGACTGTTTGTCCTTTGATTTTGCATTTTGGAGATGATTTTTCCTCTGTAGTTCAGTAACAGACAGGAAACATGGAGACAGAGCAGACAAAGCACTGACATCACCGCTCATATGGAAATAACAGTTTACAAACTCTGTTAAAATTTTCTATTTCTTAAAGCAAGTTTAAAAGTCTGCACTCCACAAATCTGCACCAATCAAGCATTTAGAGCTCGCAGCCCTCCGAAACACTGGGTGGCACTAAATCCTCCTTTTAGTGTCTCTGCACAAACTGCGCATGTGCGTGAAGAAAAAAAAATACAGCAAAGGCAGAAAGTGCTGCAGAAGTTTGAGCCGAAGAGAGAAAATCTGAAACAAGTATGTATAAAGTCTGTTCCCTCTTTAAAAAAAAACTTAAAAAAAAAAAAGTCTTTCATTGCTGATAGTTGGCTGCTTGATGAAAGTGTGAGTGTCTGATCCTGTAGGTGAAACATGCTGCAGCAAAACTGATGTTCAGTCAGAGTGTTTGGAAAATGTTTTGACAGAAACATGCAGAAAGAGGTTGATGTGTAACTTGTTGCATTTGACTTTCTCTCCTTATAAAGCAGCAGAAACACCTCACTGTGCAGTGCAACACAACAGCTGCCAAACTCAGTCCACACCTGTTTAAACATCATCACTTTCATGCAGGGTGTCTTTTAAAACTGCACTTTTAACTGGGTGTTTTTTTTTTAGACCTGGAAACCTGAAAGGAAGATAGAGTTCACACACAGTCAACAAAAATGAAGCAAAACAATGTTTGTTTAATTTTTGCACTGCGAGGACGTCTGCATATATCTGTTGGTTTAAAGCACTGTTCTTCATTTGTTTGTTTTTTTGCAAAGTTGCACTGAGATGGAATCGCAGCTTCCGCCTCACGAGGGCGCCGTGGTGTCTGTGGTCGACATGCACACGGGCGGGGAGCCTCTGAGGGTCATCCTCAGCGGCTACCCGGAGGTCAAAGGTGACACCGTGCTCTCCAAGCGCCGCTACGTCCGGGAACACCTGGACCACCTGAGGAGGGCGCTCATACACGAGCCGCGGGGCCACTACGACATGTACGGGGCCCTGATCGTGGACAGCGAGCTCCCCGGGGCGGACCTGGGGGTGCTGTTCATGCACAACGAGGGCTACAGCACCATGTGTGGACACGCCGTCATCTCACTGGGACGCTTCGCCGTGGACTACAAACTGGTGAAGGAGCCGCGGTCGCCGGAGACCCAGGTGAACATACACTGTCCCTGTGGGCTGGTGAAGGCGTTTGTGGAGTACGCTGGTGGTAAAACGGGAAGAGTGAGGTTCCTCAGTGTGCCGGCGTTCGCGTTTGCCACAGGTGGGAACCCCCCCGGACTGATCTCAGGTGGGTTTTATATTCTGCTGGACTGACTAAACGACTTTCCTCCAGATGTGACCGTGTCGGTGGAAGGCTTCGGGGACATGGCGGTTGACATCAGCTACGGAGGAGCCTTCTACGCCTTCGTAGACGCCAAGAGGTTCGGCCTCGATGTGACCAAGTCAAGGACCCGAGACCTGGTGGACGCAGCCACGGCGGTGACGGCCGCTGTGAAATCTCAGGTAAGATGGTGGGATGTCTTGTGTAAAATAACCACATCAGTGAGAGTTAGGCGGTGTTGGGTGACGAGGCAGGTTTCCTCAGCAGGGATGTCCGGGATCCTTGAGGGCCTCTTCAGGTTCTAGGAACACCAAACTGAGGGGGGGGGGGACAGATATGTAAAAAGGAGTTTGAGTGTCCTCATGCCTTTGTTTCTTTGTTTCTTTCTCCCCCAGGTGAAGTTGCACCACCCAACCAGCGATGATCTGGCCTTCCTCTATGGCACCATCCTCACGGACGGCAAAGATAATTATTCCACTGAACCCACCGCCAATGTCTGCGTGTTTGCTGAAGCTCAGGTATCTTAACTGATACTGGTCCTTATCATTTGACTCTTTCAGGAGAGAAACTGGAGGGAAACTTTCTCATCTGCTTTTAGTGTCAGAATGAGATAAAAATTATAAAAGACCTGTTGCGGGACTCAGTCAAATGTCAAATGAAATAAAAGAGGTCAGACACCACCGGTCTTACATGAACTGCTTTAAACGTGTCTCCAGGTGGACCGGAGCCCCACTGGTTCTGGTGTCACCGCCCGAGTGGCTCTCCAGTATCACAAAGGCCTCATCCAGCTGAACCAGACCAGGACGTTTCAGAGCGGAGCCACCGGATCCCAGTTCACAGGGAAAGCTGTTGAGGTGCCAAACTTTTCTTCTTCTGTTTTTATATACACGCTGACCCTGGTTCAGAGTTTATGGATCATGTGTGCAGGGGGAAACTTTTAATTAAGAAATATTACTGGAGTTTGAGTGTGATATAATTAAATTATTATTCTAATATGAAATAAATAAAAAGCTGCTTGCAGCCACATGAGAAACCCACCAATGGCTGACTGAGAGACACTCAAAGCACCACAAATAATATCTTTGTTTTGTGTGACCTTGTTGTATGAAGAGTTAACAGTCACCTCATACCGAAACTTCATCCAGGGGTTCTGGATCGGAGCAGGTGTGACCTGGAAACCCTCAGAAACACAGAAAAGTCAACTTAAGTGCTTATGTTAGCAGCACGTTTGTGATTCTTCTTTTGTTTTTCCGCTCAGGCGACAACGTGTGGAGACTTCAAGGCCGTCGTGGTGGAAGTTGCTGGCAGAGCTTTTTACACCGGAGCTTCGCGCTTCGTGCAGGAGCCGGACGACGAGCTGACATGTGGTTTTCTGCTGAAGTGAGCCTCAGTTACCGGCAGGCAGGTCGACCACGAGAAAGCATGAACACGGGAAAAGTTTGCATACATGTACTAAATATGATTAGAAATCATAAACTGCGAAGTCAGTTCTTTTCTTCCCTCTACCTAAAAACAAAACAAGGAGAGAAAAAAAGTGATTTCAGAAAAATAAACTCAAAGATCGATCAAAGAAATGACTGTAAGGCAAATCAATGCACTCTTCACCCATCAAACTCAATGTTGTGGTCTACATTAACCGTATTACTTTACTCTTAATCTGTCCCTGCTTCTGAATCTGGATCAGAGGTGGACCTGCTCTGTGTTTGGATACTCGTCTGACATCAAGAGAACAGTCTGATTGTTTTCTTGCTGACTTTAGGCCTAACAGTTCACCAATTGAGAGCATTAATAATGCGAGCAGCGTCAAGTGGTCTGAATCATCAGATGAAATCATGTTCAGCATGCAGACCAGAAGTTTTTGTGAGTATTATCCAGTTAAAAAGAAGCAGAAGTGGGGACATGTTTTGACGGGACCAGATCAGCACAGAAAAATAAGAAAAAAAGAAAGAATTCATGAAAGAACAAAAGAAAAAGATAAAAGAGACATTGTTCTGATGTGCACGAGCAGGCAACAGACGAGACCAAGATTTTTGCAATGCAAGGTGAAGGTTAAACACTTTTGTCAGGCAAAATCAACACAAATTGAAAGACTCTTGTAATTGTTTTAAAGAGTTGATGACACACAGGTAAGATAAAGAGCAAGAAAAACGTAATTTCAATTGTGTTTATGTCCTGTACCTGCTGCAGAATTGAGAATAAAATATTTTAAATTTTAAATGAAAAAGTTTGTTAAGAGCGTAACTTTGCAACACCTGTAATTTTTCCACAAGTCACCATGACATCTGGGTCATAATACTGGAAATGTTGCAGTTTTCCTTAAGTGGGCCACAGGCTCAGTCACCATTGTGTTGCCTCACTCAGCGATAAATAGCAACTTAACAGACATTTGTTTCAATGAAACAATCAAGATTAAAGCACATTTTATGCATGGTTTTAAATGTTTATTGTGTCTTGGTGTGTGTGATCATCTGAATATTGAAATATCTGATTTTTAAAAAATTTGTATTAAAAGTACGATCGATGAAATCATGGTTGAGATCAGGTAATCTGTTCAGTAGCATTTACTAACCACAAGGTGGAGCCATAAGCTTGATCTGTCATGGTGCTCGTGACCTGAGAAAGTCACTCTTGGGTCCTTTTGTCTACTTGTTCCTTCCTACAGTCTAAATAATTTACTTTTAACTAAATACAAAACACCACAAATGTTTTCTCCCATTTATTTTCATCAGGTCATTGTACAATGGAAGGCAATATTTAAATTATAAAAGTCCAATGGAGGCGTTGGACACTGGGTGGATTCACACAGCTGAGGGGACAAATTAAAGTCAATGGGGTTTGACGTCCACACGTGATGTTTTCTGCAGCAATGAAAACATCACATCTGGACCACAGAGTTTAAAATCAGGGATTATTTTCTTTTCTTGCAGTGTAAATCCAGCCAGTGCACAGAAAACATTTCATCTATTCAATAAAAACATAAAGAAGGGCGCTCCCTTCACAGGGGAAAATGAAGTGTATTGCATCAGTTGGGTATGGTTTTAATGGCGTTTAGCATAGTAATTATGAATTTATGTGCATGTGTAACAAGCACGCAACCTTATATATATATAGATATATGGAATCTATGACACGAGTGTCCACACTTGTTGAGAAATTGCAGATTAGGCCCAGGCCTTTGAAAGTACCCACTCAACAATTAAAATCAACAGAGTTAAGGCCAGCTCTTAACAGGAAAAAGTTCAAATAAAACATACAGTGATCAGATATATAAATGCTGCACATCGATATTGATGAATAGAAAAGAAATCTCAGCTGCTTCACTTGCAGTCGGAACCACGTCTGTCCGACGACGTCTCAGTCCCCTGGTGGTTCTGACTGCAAGAGAACAGGAAGTTCAGACTCAGTCTCTCTCCAAAAATGATCTCTTGGACAACTCAGGTGTGTGAAAGCAGCCCCTCTCAATCTATGAAATCAGTCCGTACAAAATGGCCCCTCTTTTTTTTTTTTTTTTTAATGGAATCACCTTCTTGTTTGAACCAAGCGTCAAGTCCTGAAGGAGTCTACGAGCTGCACGTTTCAATCTGTGCATAGATCCTTGCGTACAAAAACAGCACAGAACGGTTCCTATCAAACAACAGCGAACATCTCTCACACCTGGAGGGGAACTTTCCTCCAGCGGGAGAGAAACCTCCGGCTCCTGACAACGTCTTAAAACATTTGACCAAACTGATCCTCCGGCCATGAATTATCTGATTTGGTCGTTAACAACAACTTTTGGCTTCTGCTCCGTTAAACATCAAAATCTCAGAAGATGGAAGGTCTGAACGTGTTGTGCTGTCTGTGGCTCTGCAGCCTGCGAAGCCGAGCTGGGTGGGAATGGAGGAGGGTTTGGAGGAATGTGCATGTCAGTTCGACCCAGAGAGAAACTAATGGGGGGGGGGGGGTGAAACAAGGTTGATGACCTCAACCCTGCTTAGAAGTTGAGCTTTGTGACTGGTCGCTCTCTGTTTGAGTCCGTGGTCTGGCTGTTGATGCGCTTGCGGTTGCGTTTCATCTTGGACAAGTCCTTGTCAAAGACCTCGCCCGATCGCAGTGCTGACACCAAATCATCAAACTCGCCGCCATCGTCCTCTCCATTCGCCTTCGCTTTCCGGGCCTTTCGCTCCTTCTCCCTTTGCTCTTTCAGCTGGTGACAGAAATAAAAATGATTTTTGGTGCATTTGTTATCAAACAGTCAGTCTTGTTGTTTCTCCATCTTTCAGTCTCAGGGCTGATTATTACCGTCTTACAAAAAAGTACATAGTCTCGCTTTCACTTTGAATTAATCTCTTGAATTAATTCAATAGATTCAGATTATACTCCACAATAATACACTACAAGTGTTTTACTATAGTTATGGTTCTTTTTGTTAAAGCTCATCTGGAAACGCAACATTTGCATACCTGAGCTTCCATTTTAGCCCTGCGCTCCTCCTCCTCTTTGCGTTTTCGCATGTTTTCGTTTTCTTGCTGAGCCTCGGCAAACGACTGCAGGAACTGGTCAAAGATGCCAAAGAACTCATCCGGCTGCATCTTACCGGCATCCTCGCCAAAGTGCTTTACTGCCCTCAGGAACTGTGGGACCAAAGAGAAAGGGGGCACCGGGGATTAGATTTACAGCAGGACACAGAAGAACCATGTTTTACCTCGTCTTTGACTGTTTTACAGGAGACTCATTAGGTCTTGCCTCTTTGAAATAAGAGCAGGGTACCAAGTAGTTGGGCTTTGAAGCCCATGTTAACCCGGGTCTGACTGGCTACTGATTACAGCCGAGGCCTGAGACTGGAGCCAGAGCCCAAATTAAGGCAACATGTTTGCTGAGTGTTTTTCACAGTAAGTTAAAAAGGAGAACATCCAGATGTGTGATCATGCTGAGAACACGGTCCTTATACAGTGTGTATGTTCACGGCAAATGTGTCCATGACATGCAAACTCTACCAGGTGGAACAAAGATGCTTTTAACTTACTGAAATGATTTGTTTCGTTTCCTGTGCATTTTTTTGAAAACATTTTTATTTCCTCACAACAGGAATCGACGTGCCATTATTTCTGCGACAGAAATGCCTAAAACATTTTTAATATGTTAGTGGTCTGCAACTGTTTTGTTATATCACACACACACACAAACCAGATGCAGGGAGCTGTTTTAAAGGGTCACCATGTTCTTTGGTTCCCAATCATGAGAGCAGAACAGCACTGTAAACACTCTCAAATGTTCAACTGTGGGACACCGTAAATGATTCACAGAAACGGTTGCCATGTGACCAGCAAAGCACATGCTTCAATGTAGCGCGCACACACCGTGGGTTTAGAAAGCCTGCTCAAGATAAAACATCTTCCTCCCTTGCACCAATAAACGTGGACAGATGCATAAATCTAACTTCAGGGTGTCAAGCTCTCAATAGAAAGGTGAATGTACTCAGGTTTCTGGTTGTAAAAAGCCAATTTCCTTCAAAATGGCTACAAAAGTCGAGTTTGCTTCGTCTTTTGCTTCGGTCTCTAATTTTCAGAAGGGCCAACCACACTAACCACACTTGCTGTAACAGTGACTTTGATAAAAGCTCTCATACAGTAACATGTTGGTAGGTACAATCAAGGCTCTCGAAACCATGACACAATGTCTGACCATCTGTTCCTGGTTTCTCTCTTGACCTGTGCGTATGGAAACGAGCAGGCTAGACAATAAAGCTGTGCTGCAGCAGGAAGCTGAGACACTTCACTCCTGCTGTTAGCTTTCCTACGGAGGCGACTGATGGGGTCAGTGAGGCGTGTAGAAACAGCTGCATGGGGAGGAAATGGGACGCAAGCTTTCACTTACGCTTGGTGTCCGGCCGCGCGGCGACTTACCAGTTCCTTGGCCTCAGTGAGGGAGTCCTCCACATCGGAGAAGCTGAAGCTGGCCACGGTGATGAACTGGCTCACCACCGACACGAACTTGTCACCCAGGTCCTGCGGCCGCTTCTTCTGGTATTCCAGCTCCTGGGATATTGAAGGAAAAATGAGAGGAGAGCTACAGAAGCTGAACATTGTGTAACAGCATGAGCAACACGCGGCATGCGTCATCTCATAGGTCTTTGTGACTCACGCTCTCCACGCTTTTCAGGCCGCTGCGCAGGTTGTTGATATCTTTCTCCAACTCTGTCATGCTGCAGAAACAGAAAAGTGATGCGAAATTTAAAGGATGTATTTTGAGGAGATCGGGAGAAGTAGGTTTAAGTCGGTCCACAGCTCCACCTACTTGACTTTGGCTGCCTCTGAGATGCTCTGCAGGTCTTCCTGGAACATCAGGACTTTGGGGTATTTCTTCTCCAGGATAGTGATCAGGTAGTGCAGGAGAGTGATGTTTCTGCAAACACAGACACAATGAGGCAGACTGACCCTCGAGGCAGCGAACATGTGAAATGTGCAATATATTGCTTTTATTATGTAGGTTCAGATGCGAATATCCATCTGGAGTTTCATCTACGCCACATTCCCTGTTCCAGATGTGACTTTTATAGATTTCGTGCTGCTATTTCTGTTTCTGCCTGAAGTTTTCATGCTGAACTAAAAAAAAATGTTCTTACTTGTCGATACTGGATTTGGTATCAGCGATCTTGTTGAGTGAAGACACCTTGAAGCCATAAGCGTTCCCTCTCTGACCCTTGTTCATGAAGTTTCCAAAGGCCAGTACCACTTCCAGCAGCTGCTTCAGGCTTCTGCTGTGTAAAATCTCCTTAGATGCCTTAGTTAGAGCTGAGACATACAAACATTAAGAAAATACATGTTTTTAGTTTGTGGTTGAAGGTTTCCAGACTGAATACATTTTAAGATTTATGTGGCTGGCACTTGTTTGAGTTAACATGACTGCTGTATGAGACTTTTCTCACCTTCAACTTTGGGTTTGATCTCTGCTATCCTCTCTGCGAACTTCTTTTTGAAGTATAAAGACTGCAGCCTCTGCTGGTAGTGGTTTATTCTGGACAGGGGATGGAAAATGCGTGTCAGAGGACGGAAATAGACCAAAATAATAAATTATAAACAGGGAAATCCATAAATTTAGACAAAAGCCACGAACATGGACATTGTGCTTGAGCAAAGTAAAGCAGGCCGCCTGTGTGTTTGACTAAACGGCACATATAAAGTTTTAGTTGTGGTATGAAGCTTATTTTTGGCAGTGTTTTTGATTTGAGCATATAAACCGCCGACTCTGCGGCTAATGAATGCCAAAGTGACATCTGTCCTCCAGTCCAGTCTTGCACAGAAAACTGCCTAACTACAGTTAAATACTTAAAACAAAACAAAAAAATGTATAATTGTGCATTTAACTGGCACATACGATGCTGTCAGTTACTTTTCTGAGTTTTGACTTGTTACCATGACTTCTTATATCTCACAGCACTTTGTTTACAAAACTGCTGAAAAAACACTGCTATTACATTACGGACTCATTTGTTCACCAACACAATTTAGAAATAATGATTCACACAGAGAGCCATTGTTCCCGGCTCGGTAGAAACCCATGTGTCATTTCATTTATCTGAGCTGACTCAGAGGAAACAATGGCCATTGTTATTCATCAGATCCGATCTGCAGTGCTGCACCGTCCTGAAGCTGTCAGGTGGGAGGTTTGTACCTGTTTGATACAGAATTAAAAAGGTAAAAAAAGAAAGAAGAAGAAAGCAAACTGTATGAGTAAAGTACCTGCTCATTTCGTAGAGGAAGCGGTCAGGTTTTGCCATCCGGTCAAGCTCATGTTTGTGCTCCTCCAGAAGATCCACATCGCTCTTCTCTGGGACAAACTTGAGCAGCTGATGGGGCAGGAAAGATAAAATGTTTTTAACACAATCATCTGCACCTATTCATCAGTTAAAGGACAGCGAAAGGGTTTATTATGCCGTCTCACTGTCATATACGGGCAGATGAACGGCTGAATCTCTTCTACTGCGTCTCACTTTTTCTATTCAATCCAAAAATCTAGGATATTTATCCATAACAAAATATACTGTTATCAGATTTATAACACAGTGTACGTCACCTTGCACACATTTCTCACAATCGGCTCCAAAAACATAATTAAATGCTGACGTTATGCTGACATGGATTACTTCACTCTACAGAGAGAGGCAAACATCCAGTCACTAACTCAAAGCACATTGGATTCCTCAAGTGCAGTTGCTAAGGTTACTGTAGGGAAATTCAGGATCCTTGCACTGCGATGACCTGATTATTCCAAATCATTTCTCTTCGACCTTATTTTGGAGACCTGGCTTAATTGATCTGTGGTGGTGACTCAGTACACTGCTCCCCAATGGTGGAGAGATAGTGTAATTTCTGAATTTGAAAAATAGGTAAAACTTTAGCAGTAGAAACCAAATTTTTTAGCCTTCTATAGGTGATTCTGTGTTGAATTACATTAGATTGGATATTAGAGTGAACATTTTGATATACAACTACATTACAATCTTTTCTTCCTTCCTGCCATCAGCTTTCACAGATACTTTCCCTTTTTCATGCACGTGTGAAAAATAAGTTGATTAAAAACTTGGCTACTTGTATACATGGCCCAGTAAGAGAGAGAGAGTTTTCAAGGAGCAAACCTGGGGACATCGGGTTTTTCTAATCCTTTACCCCACAATTGCAGGGGTTTTCTCGTTTACGTTATCATTTATGAATGTAACCTGGCACATGAAAACAAACTGCTGACATACCTGCTCCAGCATGTCTTTGGGAAGGTCCTCCTGTTCGTCCATGGTTAGGATGGCTCTCTTGATCTCCTCATTTGAAAGCTTCAGCCTGCAGCACACAACCGATCAGTTAACCAAAAAACGTATCAACACCTGTGACGCATCAGTGAGGATTTGAGTGGTGAAACTAACTTACCGCGAGAGGAGGATGTTACAGTTTTGAGCTCGGCGGCCGTCGATGACCGACAGCTCCTTGACTTTTTTGGAGCTCAGACTGTCGTCCTCCATCTCTTTCTGCGAGCAAAATAATGAGGAGATCATTGTACAACCAGCTATGTTAAAGGTGCCCAAGTTAGTTCTTAGTTACAGTCACCCACGGACACATGACAGTGAAGATAACACACACCCTAAAATCCCAAACAAGACAAAAAATAGAGCAAAAAGGCCAAACTATCACACATCCATGAGTACATGCAAACACGACACACAGGAGAAAGCATCTGGGTCAAACATACATGTAACTGTACAATTAAACATGACATTTAACAAGAAAAAGATTGAATCCACGAGGAGCGACAACAATTGCAGATGGTATATATCTACTGGACTGTAAGTGCACTCACCTGTTTGCTGTTATTGATCGTAAAGAAGTCCTAAAATGCAGGCAAGAGGCAGGGAAGATGTAAGCACTCATTAGAATAAGGAAAGCAGTTACGTGATTGCAGCCCATTAAAAAAATGGCAAAAAATAATCAAAGCTCATTCAGCACTCAGATGACAATGGATCTGCCGGTAATGAAGTGAGCAGCAGTGAGAGACGAGTGGTTCAGTTGATCAGTGCATGCTTATAGTTCACATGCTGTGCACCTAAAGAAAGTCGGTGTGTCTAGCTTTAGATTTGTCATCTCTCTCTTGAAGTCAGGGCGACATTGAGGATCTTAATTTAGTTGTATTTGTAAATGTCCTAAATGGACACACTTCCACTTGAGTCATCTTATTATGTTTGTTGGACATGCTTCAAGTTCATGTTTGAGCACTGGTTGGGTTGAGCTGAGAAGACAAAAAAAGTGCCCACTAACATCTTGAACTTTGAAAAGACATGCTCATTCTTTCTAGGTACAACAAATAACGGCACTACTGATTCTGAAGAAATAGTCACTAAACAATTTGCAGACTAAAGCCACAGGAAGAAAATAGCCAACACTGTGCAGCTAACGCATGCATTTTCAATCACATATGGCAAAATGATCAAAACCACAAACAGAAATAGCGAAAATAGCATTCCAGTCAAATGTAAGAAAGCATTCATGATGATTCAAGCATGAAAGTTTTGCATCTAATAAAATCCAAAAATCTGACAATTTTCCCTTCTGTCTTTTTTTCCTAGACTGACTTTTGTTTTTTGTTTTTTTGCTAATGATCTGACCTCTCCTCTTCTCCCTTCTCCAACTTTGCTTGAGAAATCAGAAGTTGCAAAACAGGAAAAATCTTAGAAAATGCAAGCCAGCTGAGCCCTCATCCCCCCTCCCGCCCTCACCATCAGTACTCCACCCCCCTCTGCCCTCTCTGGCGCTGCATGGTGACATTTGGAGTTGGATTAGACGAACTGCATCGTCCTCTGTACCTGCTGTCTCTGATAGGCCGAGAAGGTCTTTTCAATGTCTTCCAGATCCAGGACTTTGAAAACCTTGGCATCGTCCACGTCCATCCACACAGTGCCCTCCAGTTTATTCTGAGCAGAGCAGAAGAGGGTATTTATATCTCATGTTTTAACAAAAAGCGTCAGTACGTTCAGCTCTGGGCTGTTCTCACCTCAGCTAACTTGGCCCAGTTGAAGGATTTGAGCGCATTGGATGGCTGCGGGATGTTCTTCTTCTTCAGGGAGGGTCCCAGGGGTGCTCCTGGTGGGGGAGGGACACCTCCAATGGGTGCGCGCCCAGGAGGAGGCGGGGGTCCGCCCGGAGGAGGCGGTGGGGGAGGCGGAGGAGGCATCATGCCCCCAGGAGGAGGAGGCGGGGGAGGTGGGCACAAGCCTGCAAAAGCTGGAGCGGGTGGAGGAGGCAGAGGACCACCAGGGGGACCGGGGGCGAGGGGAGGGCCTCCAGGAACAACAGCTGCCTGTCTCTGTTGCAGGGGAGATTTAAAAATGTTTCAAGATAGGATTTCACTGGGCAGAAGAATACTTAACACTGCTGAATCTGGTTCATATATGAATTTATAATATTACCAGTCTTATCATTTGAACTTTATTCAGTATAAGTGTCAGAAGATGACAGAGTGTGTATGTATCATAATACTGAAAACTTTTCAGCAATGAAGTGTTAGTATTTTGACGTACGGTGCTGAGTTCATGCAGTCGGGCAGTGAGTTCGGCCACTTGCTGTTTGACATTCTTGTGCTCGGTGCTTTCTCTTTCCAACTTTTCTTTCATCTTGTTGAGCGTCTGCATCATGTCCTCCTTCTCCTGAGTCTTTGCATCACATTCACGCTCCTTTTTCTCAAACTTTTGCTGCAGCTCGTGGTGCTCTGTGACGGGAAACCACAGTGTTATTGAGTTGACTAAAAAACTGGCACCTTCAACAAATTACTATTTCAGGAAAGTAATTTATCTTGCAAACCTTTTCTCATTTTCTCTGCTTGCTCTTTCCACTGTTTCACCTCATTTTCATTGACCAGCCTGCGGACAGGATCACACACACAATTAACGACAGTGTCTACACAAACAACTTCACTGATTGTTTTTTTCTGAACGTGAAAAGGGAAGCTATTTTTAAGCTGACACTGTTGAGCACATGTTTTTTAAACAGGAACACTGCTCTCCATTCTTCAGTTTGGCAGCCAAGAAATCTGCTCCATGTACTCATTGATGTCTCAGTCTTTTCCAAGGAAACCAGTTGACTTACATCCGGACAACGTTCTTCACGTTAAAATTCTCCAGTGGTGTGACGTCGGGGTCGTGACCTTTGTCATTCTGCAAGACCATCTGCTGGACAATACGATCCAACAGCAGCCAGTACTGCACCGTGTTGCCGCTCCTCTTGTCTGAGGAGAGAGAGGGAGAGAGAGTTTCCCTATTAGCCTGCTGGCCTGAGTCTAATTATTCACTTCAGTTGTCAGGATTAGCATCACAAGTGTTCACTGTTGAGCCAAAGAGAGCCATTATAATTACATCAAGGTGACATGTATTTGTTATTTGTTTGCTGGTGAGACAGCATCCATCAGGCCTGTAAACACAGACATAGATACACACATACTGTTAGAAGGTATCCTGTTACTGCTCTTTACCAGAGTATCTAAACATCATATCCAATTTTTTTTTTAATTCCACTTTCCATTTATGTGCCATCACGAGGTTGCACTTTCTCAGCTCTTGTGTATAACCACAACACTCGTATTCGCAGCTGAAGTGTTAATTATGGGAAAGTAAAGTGAGCATTAAAGAAAATTATGACTTCAGCTGTTTGGTGGCTCTTTGTGTTCCAAGTTAAACAACGTGGGAAAAACGGCTCCTTGATTATTTTTTTTTTGTAGAAAAATGAGGTGATAAAAAAAAACAAATATTAGCCAACAACAGTCCCTGGGTTTGAGTAAGTAGAGTAACCAATTTGGCTGGGAATGTGCTTATCCATTTTCTGGACCGACTAATCTGGACAAAATCAACATCCTTATCTTTCTGGCCAGAAACCAAAAGGCAGAGATGTGTTGTGTATTTTGTGGGGGGTAATACTACTACCTTGTTTGGATATTTGAAATGAACTGAGGTCCACTGAAAGAAAGAAACACTCACGTGGCATGAGGAGACAGTGATGCAGGACAGACATAAAGTGCGGGTATGCGTCAGTGTGGTTCATCTTCTTGCGGATGAGATCAAAAACTTGGGTGGCACTTTTGGTGTCTATATGTACCTGGATAAGAAGAAGGAAGAAGACAACAATAATCCTGTAAATATCTACTGAAAACTACTTTACAGTCACAAATAATGTGAGCATATTGTCAACAAATTCTCTTTTTCCTTTTCCTTACCGACTCAAAACGTTTTGACAAAGTCAGCTCATCGTCATTCCGCAGCATCTCAAAGTAGTCTAAATGCCTGAAAGGAAAAGACTGGATTAGACAGGCACTCTGCAAATGAGATGCACTTCTCACTGGAAAGTAGTAATGAAATATGAAACTGAATAAAATCTCTGTTGTCTTGTGACCTAATCTGATGTAATTCACATAAACTAAAATATATTTACAAATCTTTTCTTTACCTGATTTTGACACCAAATGGACACATATTTCGCTGACAATGTTGTTCAGCTTCAGATCAACAAACATTGGAAATTTTCTGCATTAAACACAACCTTTGTTTTTGTTATATCTCACCTGTCTAATGTGGAGTTTTCGTGAGAACGCAGCTTATCGATCACCGGTTGGATCCCCAACATGAGAAACTCGTATCGTAGGTGGATGCGGAATTCTAAACTCGTCTACGTGTGAACATAATGACAAATAAGCATCAGGATTCAAATTTTTTTCAAGAAAGTTTTAGTGGCCATGGTGCAAGATGACCTTTCAGAGTGCACAGAAGGATAAAAACTGTGTAATGTCTATAATTCACCTCTCCGGCGCCTTGACTCAGCACAGCATTTATAAAGGACATAATGGCTGTTTTCAGGTTGACCTCATCTCTGTATCGCCCTGTACTCCGGTCCAGGTCGTTTATAAGCGTCTGTGGGATGACAGGTCATTATAGGTGTTAAACATCTTCACAGAACATTGCTTTTAAATGACTCTGTGTGCCTGCGAAGGATTTAAAACCACAGCTGTGGACTTGCTCCTACTCACTTGAAATCGCGTCCTTTCGCAGGCAAAGCGTTGGTAGTGCAGCATGGCCTCCAGGATCTTTTTATGCCCGCCAGGCACCAGACACACGGCGCCCATGATCTCCAGCACCGCCACCTTGGTCTTGATGTTCTCCGTGGCCAGGCTCTGAGCAATGATGTTGATGCTCTCGCAGTGGGAAAGGACGTGAGAGCGGCCCTGCGAGTTGTTCATCAGAGCTTTAATGCAGCCGATCAGAGACGTGTGGATCTGTGATTCTGTGGTCTCGTAGTCCATGCTCTTCAGAAAGTTCAGGATGCACGTCAGGCCATCCATGTCAATAAAACGGGTCACAAACCTGTGAGGACAGCAGAGAAATCATGTTAGCTGAATGACAATTTGGTGTTAATGCCTCTGGAAATACTTGCTTTAACGTGAAATATAATTTTAATGCAAACATTTCCTGGTTTAAAGCTAAAGTATCATATGACAAATAGTTGAGTATACGTATGTATGTCCATTTGTCCAGGCTCTGTATCCTTGTACTATAACTGAATTGTCTTAGGTAAATATAATAAGTAGCATTTTGCTTTTAAAGCGTTGCCAAGAGCTCAGGTTCCTGAAATGGAAAGCAAATGCTTCCCCGGACTCCTTTAATGTACATTCATGGCAACAATTTTTTTTAACCAATACTGCAGTGACCTTTATGTGTGTTCAATTCTTAAAGGACTCATTTACATACTGTTATGAGGAAGTAAACAGTGACAGGCAAGGTGAAGGGAGGTTAAATGAGAGAGAGATGTGATGACAGATGACATTATATGTAAAGGACAGAGAGGAGAGACAGAAAACGAGACGTTCATCCACCTCATCGGTTGCGTCCTCAGAGCAGTCTTCAAGCTCTCGATGGTTTTGTTCCTCTCCTCCTCATCTTCCTTCTCCAGAGCGAGGAGCGTCTTCCTCTGTTTAACAAAACGTTAAATATCATGAAGAATAAGGAGACAACTTAAAACCAAAATAAAGCTAACTTCCTTCATTTCCAAAGATGCAACATGGAAAGTTAAGTCACTAAATTGAGTTAAAAAGCAAAAAAACAGCTGCTCCTTGGATTTATTACAACAAACAAAAATATTTTAATTAAAAATAATTTTATTTGGCTCCTTATTAGCTTCATTTAGTTGAAAGATCCTGATTCATATTTTATTTCTACATAGCCCAAGAAGGGCTTTACGATCTTGGACCCTTGACTCGAATAAAGAAAAAATGTTTAATACGGAAAAGAAAGAGCAAAAGAGGTTGGATCCTTCTTCCAAGACTATTTTCAAACCATTTTTATGTCCAAAAATAAAATTATTACTTACAGCTGCCATTGAATTGAGCTGATCAATGTAGTATTCTGGCCAACTAGTTGCACTTTTGTTTTCTTCTTGTTCCTGAAAAACAGAGAATAACAAAATGACTGATTACTCTGTTTGTAGTCTTTGTTTTTAAGGGATGTCACACAATGACAAGGAACAAAAAAAAAAGAATATGAGGGGAGTTTATTTGACAAAAAGATCTGTTGCACTCATGAATATTAACTCGGTCAGTCATTGGAATTTAAAAACATTACATAAGAGCATGTCATTGAAGCAAATACTTTAGAAAAGTCACATGAGGGGAAAAGTTACTTCGTCATGCTTGAATGCATCAAAGTGAAACTACAAACCAGATGGAGAACTTTGAAGGACTTGAAACACACAAACACACGGGCAACAGAAGGTCCGGTGCATAAATAGCCAAAAAAAAAGAAAAAAAGAAAGACAAAATGGAGCAGGAACTCAAAGTAGGGCAACACGGATAGCCAGCTCATTTTATCTTCAGGCGCTACGCTGAGTTTCAGGAGGTGCTGAAAAAAGCCGAAAAGAGAGCAAAGCTGCTTCAGAAAATCTTGAGATTAGTGCACGAATGCCAAAACTTTGGATTAAGGACGTGGCCTGACTTATGCTGAGATTAATCTCCTGACGGGCACGTTTGTATTAAAAGTGAAAAATGCAAAACAAAATCAAAAAAAAAAAAAAAAGAAAGCAAACTGCCAAACATTTTTTAGATGATTTAATTTTCTAACTGAAGAGAAAACAGTGAGTAGAAAATGACTTGACCATGAACCTGGCTTGTACATAAAAGGCCCCCCGGCTTTCGCTTTAACTCTCGCTCCATTAAGCACAAGCGAGCTGTGACCATCAGAAACTAATTGGGCGTCAGTTAGTAGAGCGGCCTGCAGAGACTTGGCCGCTCTGACAGAAACTGTGGGCCCTTGGCCGGTTGTTCGGCGATCGTGCAGCGACGGGAAAAATCTGATCCTGCTGTTCCACTCAAGGCCAGTGCCAGCTTGACCAGGCAGGCGCTGGAAGAGGGTCAGTCCATTAGTGGAGCAGATGCAGAGATGAGACCGCTTCCTTTTTGCATCTCGGAAGTCAGCAGTCTTCAAACGTAGAGATGGCTCCGGTTTATTTAGGGTCACGACGAGAGAGAAAAGAGGGGAGTGTATTTCTGGGAGTTTATTTTTTCCACATTTCAAAAGACGAAGATCAAAAGAGCAGCAATTAAACTCAGTTATTTAGGGGTGAAAAGCCAGTCTGTTTGAAAGAAATGTCACAGTTTTGTCCTGTCAGAAATTAAACTTTTTGGGGGGTGGATGAAATCTGAAACCTTACTGCAAAATCTCTGCTAACAACCAGATCAGTAAATCTGCTTCTTGGCAGATGATGTAGCCTCGAGGAGAGCTGACAAGAGGAAGGAGAAGGAAGATTGATTCTCTGCGGCATGATTTCATCAGCTCAGGTGCCCGGCCAAATCAAACAGCTCAAGCTTTGCTGCTCTGACTGACTTATCTCCTCCCGGGCTGGCTTCTGAGGCCAGAAAACAGCTGGCAAAAAAGCACCCTGATCACTGACGGGCTCAGAGCGCCCTGATAATGACCCCACCTTCCTCCTTATCATCCCGTCTGCCTCAGACACAAAAGCTGCACCTGTGGAAGCGAAGCCTTCCTGTTTGCCTTGGACAACCCGACCCCTTCCTTTGCCTCTTCTCTCTCTCCACACACACACACCCTTCTTCCATGAACTCAGATGCTGAGTTTGTATCTGTCTGGGTCGTTGCCAGAGCCTGTTGCAGAGTCAGCAGTATTAATGCCTTTCTCTTTCTCTTTCCTCCCCCTCTTCTGGAGGTCGATGCTGCACATAAAGATTTAGTTCCTCCTCCACCTTCACACCGACACTAAAACATCTTTGTGTGGTTTCTAGGAAGCTGAACAGAGGCAGATCGACATTTTGGGGTGTATTTTCAAAAGGCCTTATGAAGCTATGAGACTCTAATTAATGAGGCCACTAATCGGGACACAGCAGAAACGGGAGCATACGCTGTGCTATTTCCATTTCCACTATCTTCTCTCACCTTGTTGCTGCTGGATGCTGTGTGCAGCCAAAATATGTCATAGGCCCATCAATACTTAAACAAAGTGGGGTTTTTAGGTGGAAATAGGAGGAATAATTTATGGTGGCTTTGCTGTCGCTTCTCAGGCCTCTTTTCATACTCACTGACTCAAACTGCACTAAAATGAGTTTTTATCATAAATGCACCTTAATGGCTAGCACACAAATCTTTAATGGTGTTGTATTGTGGGAAAAACACTTATTTGCCTCTTCCTGAGAGCTAGATTGGCTCTTTCCAAAGTTAACAACATCTGCACAAAAATGTCATGATATGTCTTAATGTAATGTTTGTTTAATCCATTGAAAATAATGGTGTAAAATATGTGATATGCTGAATTGAAAATAAGCATAGCAGTCCTTTTAAGAAACTAAGATCATTAGAAAGGAGTATCTTACAAAAATTACACATGACATTTTTGTCTCTTTTTGGATGGTCCAAAATATCTGGATACATCTAATGTCAAACCAGAAGGTCAGTAACAAAATACACAAGCTGCTTGTAAAGACCAAGAAGACCAATGCTGAGGGGAGATGAGTTCTGTTTCATTCATATTTAAAATCTCAGGACTCAGTTTAAACACAAAAAGAATAAAACAAAGATGACAACTTCAACTTTCGACCTGCATTGGAACATCAGCAGCCCTCATATCTGAGTAGCATAAATGCAACGAGAGCGAAACTTCCTTTTTTTTTTGGTCTCATGGCATGCCTCTCTGCAGCTGTGTTTTCTGCAGGCCTGCAGACATCCATCACACTAAGTCCCACTACTCCTCCAGTTTGTTACCGGATGTAGGAAAAGATGAACACATCTGCATCTCCTGTCTGCATATTAGTCAGGACAGGATATCCTACACCCTCATACCTAAGGCCTTGAGAAACACTGGTATTAAAAAAAAAACAAAAAAAAAGACGCAAGGGCACATTTGGTGGTAGCTGGAGAACTCAGTTTCACTTGATCTAAACTCGACCAACCGTCTGTGTTTTCCTGCATACAGTGGAGGAATTAATATACAAGAAAAGGAGGAACAGCTGACAAGCCTTTTATCATGGAGACAAGACATAATGAAATACAACACTGTCACAGAGGGGCATGGTATGTTATGGCTACACAGACTCTTTGATGGGACAGGTGAATTATCTAAAAGGAGAAACCGTAAAAATCCCCACCCCTTTCCTTTAAGGAAATGTGCCAAGCTTTAGAACAATCAAACAATGAGACGAGGTCTTTGTAGTCATGGAGAAATTACACTCATAATAAGATACTACCTCTGAATTCTGCAGTCTTACATGATGGATTTTAGTACTTTACTATTCCTGACACTGTATTCTATGTTAGCAGATTACCTAATGGAACAGGATGGATTCAGCTTTTGTCTCACTCCCTCCACACATCACTATTTTTGTATCCACCTTGTGTAACATCCACTTAGTTGAGTTATTCATGGGGGAGCTTTGAAGAGAGACTTATTATGTGGTGATGAGGAGTGACTATAATTGAAGAGATAAATAACAGTCTGGGGAATAAAGTTATTAGAAAGTACCCTTTGCGGTACTGGAATGGTTTGTTTGAAATGATTTGGTGTCTCTCTGTGTATCATATTACAGGTTTTGCGTTCCTTCTATTCAAGTACATTAAAGGTAGTTTACACTGTATTGTCAGCATGATAATGTTTTCTTTCATTTACATTGGCAGTGCAAGCAAATGTGCCAAAATGTTTCTCTCTAACCTACTGAGCAGGATTTA
>JBAJHX010000031.1:11200539-11216224 GCA_037176925.1 Amniataba percoides | reverse complement strand
ATGTTTTCTTTCATTTACATTGGCAGTGCAAGCAAATGTGCCAAAATGTTTCTCTCTAACCTACTGAGCAGGATTTATTGTCCGTCGCTTTAGGCAAAACGTTGATAAAATCAGTGGCATAACTTAACCACAGACACCAGTAAGTATTTCTCACTGCAAACTAAGAGTATGACATAAAACATTATGTCCTGAATTTTAAAGCATGATTTCAGCTCGCGGGCAGTTGCGTGAACCTGACATCAAAGATGACAAACGATTATAAAATATAATCACCTGCATTCCTCAGATACAGTCTGCAGACAACACGCTCATGCTAGAGCCTGTTTTGAGATATACAGTGACGCAAAGGTTGTGTGGTCTGTGCTTTAGGAGAAGCACGGCTTCAAGTATAAACAAATCTACGAGGGAGGAGATTACACACACTTGGCGGCTTGGATGGTTGAAGATATTATTCAGCAAAAGCAGCCAGGCGGCAGCACGTTTGTGGAGGCTGATGTGGAGCTTGACATGATGCACAGTGAGAGTCTTTTACCTTCTTTTTGCTGCAGTAGATTTGCCATTTCTTCTCTGCAGGCAGGGCAAACATGGCTTCCCTGTGTTTCTCTGTAAGGTCAAGCTCATCCTGTGAATTGAGGAAGAAAGAGCAGAGGAGATGTTGGTGAGGAGGGTTCGAGAGGAAAGGAAATATGACACATTCACAATCCTTTAGTTACTGGACCGCATGGAGAAGATAATATTCAGTAATTGGAAATAGAGCATCATTCTCAAAACATAAATCAGGGTACAGGCAGGCTGTAAATTTCGAAAGAGTCACATAAATCAATTCTGTTTTCCTCTCAAAACAAAAACATTTGCCAGGAGTAGTTGCACCAGAGCTCTGCTCTCAGTTCGAGATGGGCTTGTGCTAAATCTCTTTACGATCAGTGGGATATCAACGTAAATTTAAAATGACTCTGAATCAAATCAGATGTCTCGCGGGCTTTAGACGTGTGAATAATGGGTGGAAAAAAGATAAGGCGTGGTCTATCTGCTCGACATGTGGTAACAAACATCTGGACTCAACATGTGTCACGATGTAGAACAGATATTTCACGGAGGCACACAAAGGGTGCTGCTGGGAAGGGACTAAATACCATGTGAGCACTGTGAGAGCACTTAAAACTCAATTACAAACACATCAAGTTTTCATTTTTAATCATAAATCTAAAATCTAAGTTGAGGGTAGGCTGGCAGCATTTTAAGCATTTTTCACAGAGCACAGGGTCACAATTAATGGTAGATTTGTGTTAGTGGATTAGTGAAATCCTGAGGCGACTATGCCTGAATGAGCTTCATGTGGTGAAAGTCATGAGGAGGCTTTTAAGCAATTTAGTTCCAGGACAATACAGCAGGTAGCATGAAATCTAAACACAGGTTTATTCTTCCTTGGCTGCTATTTAAGCAACAAAACGGAGATTAAGCTAAAGTGGTTTACCCAACAGATCGACTGCTTAATGTTTTATGGCTTCCCATCACGGGAATTCTCTTCGGAGATGTTCTTTGCTAAAGCCACCCCATGAATCGATATGAGCAATGATCAAATGTCCTAAAATGGTTGCGTGTACTATTGACTCATCTCATGAATCAGGTCCACAGTCCTGCTATTAACATCTGAATGGAAACAGGACAACTGCATGTCTTATTGATTCTTTAGATCATAAAGGGCGGCTACGTTTTTTTATGCTGCAACATATTTGTTAACGTGACAGTGGCTCTGTGTGATCTCTGTTTAACTGTAGGAGGGAAGAAGCTTTAACTCAAAATGAATCTCGGGTTCAAAGGTCGGGTTTAATTGATCGTAACCGAGCAGATGGTGCAAACTCATTCCAGAACCTTAGTCTCTTTTCCAGAAAACCCCTTCCGATTATACACGCACATGGTGGCTGGTACTCGGTGAAAGAAGAAGCACGTGGCTGTTTTTCTTTTGGTAAACAGAGCAACTGAAGGCCTCCTTGTTGTCACACTCAACTTACTCAATTATGTCCTCATAAAGGGTGGTAGACAAAAACAAGCAATTAGCAGATGGAGGAGGCAGAGACATTAAGAGTTCCTGAATGAGGTCTATTGATGTGCAAAAATGTCATGCTTAGATTACTGTGGCAACCACGGGAGAGGAAAATGGGCCAGGAGAGAGAGGAGAGCACGGCAAATTAGAAGTGACAATGAGACAGAGAAAGAATAGCAGCCTGGCCCCGTTACTCACAAGACAGTGTAAACTGGGAGGAAGTGACAGTTTGTTTGTGAATATCTTTAAATGTTAACAGACAGTGAGGTAACATTAGATTTTAAAAGACATCTGAGTTTAATAAAATGGTGAATTGTCTTGTTTAAACACAAATATTTGAATTCTCTTGTAAATTTAGGAAAAATACGACCACTTCCAGGTATTTCAGTGTTAATATTTATCTCTCATCCTTCCTTATTTATAAAGCAGGGTGGCTTTTGGATTTCAGGGGGTTTTGAATTGTTATTATATGAACAAAACAAAGAGCTCTCATTCCACACTATACTATATACTACTGTATGTTGGACCATCTCTCAGTGCTTTCTCATTTTACTTCCCTCTGTAAGAATCAGTCTGAACCACTTCACTGGCTAAATAATTTCATAAAACAGCTGCGTAATGTGGCTTTCTGTTAAGTAAATCTACTCAAGTACTGTACTTTAATACAATTATAAAGTTACTTGTACTTTACTTGAGTATTTTAATTTCATGCAACTTTACTTCCAACCCCATTTCATTCAGAGGTAAATCTTGTACCTTTTACTCCACTAGATCAATCTGACAGGTGTTAGTCAGTCTCAGTCAGCTACAATATCTTTCATGTTAATGCATCAGTAATAAAACATAATACAAATGTTAAACTGAACCTATTTTGGGATTTAATGAGTACTTTTTGTAGGATTGCTACTTTCACTTAAGCAGAAAAAACTGAATGCTTTCTTTACCACTTCCCACACACGAGTAAATAGGACATTTGTTAGGGGCTGTTTTGTTGGGACGTTTGGTTTTTTAGTGAGTATTTACAGGAGCAGGATGGTGTGTGTGGGCCCTGCCCATGGTAATAAAAGAAAGTCACCCACTGCAACAATGTGACTCATTTATGTGTTTTTAATAGTTTTTTGGATCATATGGAGCTCTACAGCAGAGAGGAATAAGCAACACATGCAAACTTGTTAGTAGGAAAAATTCATTGCTGGTTTTGGTGATTTCATGGGATTTGCTGAATTTAAGAAAAATGCATGATAATATCAGAATTATCCTTTAAATCAAAATTAAAATATATCTACTGTGACAAGTTAAACACTTCCTTTTGAGGCCTTACAGTTACTGTGGTCTTCATTTCCTCAACAAAGAAAAAGCTGAATAATGTCTTACCACCAACTCCGAGAACATGCCATCAAGCTCATCGTATCCAGGCATCGGCAGAGACGGCTCCATGGCCTGCAGGGCGAAGTCCTCCCGCAGCCTGTAGGTGATCTCCGGGTGATCGCTGCTGTTAAAACAGCAGAAGATGAAGGAGAGGCCACCGCGGCCGCCACCGCCACGTTTTCGAGGAGCCATGGCTGTCCGATGTGTCCACCTGGTCGGGTAGGGAGGGTGGGAGGCTCCTTCAGGGCCTCTTTACAGCCTCCTCCACCTCAGAGTTTGGCCTCCGTCAGAGAGTGCTGTGGACATGGAGGAGGGACACAGTGAGTTTTCGACGTAGAAGAAAATCCAGTCTCAAACAGTGCGGAGAGGTTTGATCTTTGAGCTTATTCAAACTGGCATTGACAAAAATCAATTACAGAAGTTGAATTTCCTCAGAGAGAAATGAACAATAGAGGATAATAAGGTCCATAAACACTAAAACATGCCCACTGCAATGGTCCTAAATACAAAGATTAATACTTTCTGTTCCCTTAGGTGAAATCCAGTGCCCCACAGAAAGGCAGTAGAGGCAAACTAGCCCGGCTGTGTTGTCATGAGTACAAATGTTCCTTATTATTAGGAACATTTCTTCTCACGACACAAAATCAAGATTCTGCCCGTGGTTAATGATGAAGGTTCATCATGTTTGAAGGGAAAGTATAATGCACCGCATTGGCGAGGGCAGGCGCTGAAAGATTCAATTATATTGTTTACACAATAGGGCCCCCGTGAGAGTGTGATGTTTGAAATGGAGACCATCATTTTCCAGGATTAGTGTATTCAGGCCTTTTCATGTCCCCTTCCTTCCTTTTCAGCATCGGTTTTCCTCTAAAGACCTAACGAGCATGTGATTAGAAGGGTGTGTTTACAATGGCCACGGTGAGAGGCGTGCGAGGCTTTGTGTTGTTTCGTGGGCTTTCTCGGTCATCGTGGGTGAAGAGCAAAAACAGGCCCTTTCGTAAGAACCCTCACAGGGGTCATTATAAGGCGCGTAAGCTGGCCTGCGTGCTGTTCAAATGACAGGTGAGATATGCAGCATTCAGAGTCTGCGTCAAACTCAAACACACACTGACTCAATCATCCTGATAATCATCAGCACCAGGCTTTCCCTTCCCGGCTCTGACTTAGTGGACATGATGATTACACATTTGGTTTGCTCTCTAGCAGCTGCTGTTTTATCAGTGATGTAGGAAATGTGTGCAATCCGGTTCTCCCGTCTGCCCCGCCTCTGTATCACAGATAAAAATACACAGGGTTCAGCTGTCATAAGTGAACAGCATTGATAAAGAGGGTTGAGCACATTACAGAAAGTTTTGTCCTGCCAGGTGAAGATCCAATGTGCCCCAAAGCAAAGCTCGATTTAAGTACATCTCCTAGTAGAGTATTTCTGAATTGGCTTTAGTCATGCTCACAAAAGGGCTCAAGAGACAAAGTCTGGGTGTTGGTCAGTCAATTACTTTGGTCCAGACTGAAATATCTAATAAATGGTGGAGTACCATGAAGTTCTGCACAAATATTCTCGGGCTCCAGAGGACGTGTCTTAATGACTCTGGTGATCCTCTGACTTTTCCTCTAGCAGCACCAAGAGTTTGACATTTGTGGTTGCGAGCGAAATAACTATTGGATGAACTGCCATTAAATTTGTTATGTTCCTAATATCTAGTAACTTTGAAGATCTATTAGCTTTCAATCAAGCTCCATCATCAGGTCACTATTCCAATGTGTGCAGTACTTCGGTTTATAACCAATTCCAAACAAAGACGGAGATCATCGTAAACATTATAACTGCAAAACATCAGCAATTTTAACATCACAAGTTTGACCTTTAGCTGTTAGCCTAAAGCAACACCACCATGCCGAAGTACAGTCTCACTGAGCCGTCAGCGTGGCTGTAGACTCCTGCTCTTGTTTAATGTTACAGCCTTTATGTCGTCTCTTCAGGGATCAGATTAAACTGTATGTGGAGCATTTGCTTCTCTGGTTACAGCCATTCAAACGTTGAAGGGTGAGAGTTTACTCTCTTGCTGAAACTAAAAACTGAAAGAAAAAAGGTGAGACTTTGAGGCAAAACAGAACTCGAATCTCATCACTGAAAACATAAACAGGCTTGATTTGTACCAAAGTACTCATTTGTACAAACAGTTGGAGAGGAGACAGCTGCAGCTCTCGGACCTGCTGGCTCGACTCCAAGCAGGAATAGTGGAATAAAGTGCATTAGACTTCTCTGCTGTCTGGCAAATAAAGACGCGGTGTCCAGATATCCACGAGGACACCGTCGTCAGCATGTCACAAAAACAGCTCCATGGTCTCCCTCCCTGCTGTGTCGAGCGGCATGATGCCAAGTATCATAACCACAGAGGCTGCGCTGACCTGCAGGAATTTCTGGACGTCGTTCGTTGGTGACCGGCGGCCTGCTGAACGCAACTAGGTTCACTTGACCTTTCCCTGTGTTTTCCTACAAGACAGTGGCTTCGCCCAGACTGCATGCATCGTATGCAATGTGATGTAGGCTAAATTTAACCCCGTCAGGTCGAGTGTTTCACTGTAATCGAAGATTGCAGGTCACTATGCTGAACGGGCCGAGGCAACAGACGGCAGCTAAAGTTATCTGTTCCAAAAGGGAAAGTGAGGACATTTCCTGTGGCAACTTTGCCCATGTAGAGCCAAATTATAAAAAGTAGATTTTGTGGTTTACCTAAATAAAGTCTGATGCCATCACTGTCCTATTTTAAACACTTTTTTTGGTTCATCTGTGTTTCCTCTATCCAGTGGCTGTACTTTTCTAATTCAGGACAGCGTCTGAGACTTTTTCCAACCACCAGAAAATCATGAAATTCCTCATATCACTTTCATACATCACCCTAAAGTGTTTGTTAGTCTTTGTTTTAAAGGAGCCTCCTTTCATGTGTTGATGCTAACAAAAACAAAAGAAGAAAACCAAAAAAGGATATAATCAAAACACTTTAAAAGCACAAAGATAAGATACCATTTAACACTTTAATACTTTCTTCCAAGGTAAACTGTGTTAATAATGATTTACTACAATGGCCATTTCATCAGAAACATTTGATATTATAAATGACCACTTCTATCTCTTGTTGGCCAACAAAGAAGAAATAACTGGGCAAACTGTCAAACAAAACTAACAATAGCCAAGTTTATCCCATTACTAGATTAATCGCTGTTCTCCAAACAAAGACAGCCAATGTACCTGTAAGTGTGCTGTGTGAAAAAGACTATTACTACATGGACAAGGTACCTGAAGCCAAATGGCCACACGTGGGATAAAGTACACAGCAGTTCACTCTTCCTTACACACTGAATAGTGTATTTATTTTGACACATCCTTGACTTTTCCAAATAGACTACCGGAGGCCTCAGCAACAGCAGCTGCTTGGCTTCACGCTCACCATCTATTCTAGCATGAAGGGAAGGAGCAATTCAAAGCCCTCTTTGACCATATTAGTCCACAATACTGCCCATCTTTTCCATTAGCTAAAGCGAGCCGTAAACTTTGTATAAACCCGTGAGCCAGAGTGGGACAAGCGCTGGTCCCCATCCAGCTGCAGGACGGCTTGGCCACGCGGGGCGGGGGCGCGGGGAGGCAAACCGCGTGTTAAAGCTCTAAACATGCAGACCGTGTCACTGTCGAGACTTTCGTGTTTGTGCTGTAATTGTTAACCTGTCCCGACATTAGCCTTGGGAGGTGATCTGTCAGACAGTCATGGTTCCCAACGTAACAAAAGCCTGTTAGAACAAGAGGACATTCCTCCCATAGCCAGATGAGTCTTTTGACCCTGAAAACCATCCATACGACGGCATCTTCCACTGTCACCTGCTCTAACCGAGAGGAAACCTATTCAAAACTGAGCTTGTAAAATGGACCTTTTCAAGCAGTAAAAGTTGTCAGAATTGACGTTGTTTCCAGGAATTATCTGTGTAGTAGGCATGTTTGAAATGTTGTCTGTAAGTTTATGATAATGCCATGTAACAGCTGTACTTTGCATATAATCAAGGCGAATGCTGTTTATACAGTCGTAAATCAACTGCACTGGAGAAACATCATGACTTCTGTAGGTGGCTGCTTACAGTACGAAGACGATTCTTTTGTGCTCCTTCATTCATACGCATCCAATAATTAAACCCACCCACTGCATATTCACACAAACACTCATCTCTTTGTCAGTGGGACATTTCTATCCTTGGATAGCCTTGTTGTTGTCGTGACCATGTGGTTTGGCGGGTGACCTGGCGAGAATCCAGACTGTAAAAAGAATCCCAATGTTTGTAAAATGAGTGTGAGCCCGTGCACGGTGCCTGCCCAAAACTTCTCCATTAAACCTCGCCGAAGTGTCGGGTCTGCTGGAGAAAAGGCAGAGCTGCATCTTAAGCTAAACAGACGCTCACGTTACCGAACATGTGATAAGAGTGAAGAGCAGGAATTCAAAGACAACCTGACACTTTTTTTTCACCCAGTTGTCTTCTTTTGGCTTTGCAGAGGCTTCTTTTTGACTTCACTGTGATTTTGTCATTTTTACTCATCTCTCCGGTCTGCTCTACTGTTCAAGCTTCCTTCAGTGTTTGTATTATTTGCAGAATGAAATCAGCATTAAACTGTGCAGTGGGAATGGTGTGGAGTTTGATTTATCTGGTGCTTGTCGAACAGTGCCTTCCCTTGCCAGGGTCCTCATACAAAGGTTCACAGTCTTAATATTTACTGAAATAATTTACTGAAAAATTTACTGTGACAGTGGCTCTACCGAGGTAAATCTGAGTTTCTGTTCTCCAAAGACAGAAACAGATGATAACAGCAAGCTGAAGTCCTGAATACTGCCAAACATGAGTGGAAAAGTGCATAAGTGTGCAAATGAAACTCATATAAACCAGCCAAATTAAAATAAAAACATGTAATATTATTGTACTTACGTAGTCACAAATGGGTTAGTGTATAATTTATAAATACTAAACAGGTCAACTTAAAGTCGATGCTAATAAGTCCAAATGTGCCTGACTCGGAACAGGAATTCAACCTTGGAGAGAGAACAGAGTGGACAGTAGTGTATTGAAAACAGATGTGTGAAATACCTTCTTCTGCACCAGCTGGCACCTCTCAACACTTCCTGGCAGTGAGGTGTACTTTTAATTTTTGATATCTACAGCTCCTGTGGCTGACTAACGCCTAAAATGTTAAATTGCTAAATTAGGAATAATCTACCTTTTGAAAAATGTCCTTGAGCGAGACACACATACTCCCTCCAGTTTGACCCTGACCTCTATGCAGAGCGAGCAAGCGGTAAAATGAAATTCATTGTAAAAAACTGAATCAATGAAGCGTGATATTATCATCGTTACATTATACTGTCCCTTTAAGACAGCACAAACCCATTCATGTTTTAATCATCGGCATAAAACCCAGATCACTTAGTGTTGTTTTGGATTTAGCTGTAATGAAAAAATAATAAATAAATAAATAAATAAATAAATAAATGCTGTTAACTGACTTCTTCAGCTGTGTAGAATGCAGCTGTGTTATAGACGCAGCTGAAAGGCATTTGGTGCACAGAAGTTTAATCTTCTTTTCTGATTTAGGATTTGGGATGGATCAGACTTGCAATTTGATGATCATCTCACTGCAATATTTTCACCGCAAAGCAACCAGATGTAGGTAGTGCAATTTTATACCATTTCACTTCATTGCCTCACAGTGTCTTTCACACTGACAACAAACTGAAAACCAGTGAGTATAAAAGTGTACTTCTATTACAAAAAAAGCCACTTTGTGGTTCCAGGATTGCAACGTGATTCTCTCAAGAGGTTTATGGACTTTTGGAAACCCCCGCGACTGTTGTGCACCACACTTGGCAATTTATTTTGGATCAATGTAGACAGCTGCAAACAAAAGGCTCAGGAGTCACACAGTGAAGGCTAGCGGTAGTCCTTTCATCGAAAACACACAGCCTGAGCTCGGGGCTGTCCGGCTGAAAATCAATCAGCGACCCGGTATTTGGACACGGAGCGGTTGCTTAACCTGCGAAACTCAAAACTATTTTGACTCGACCGCAAAACGCTCAACAGTAACAACAATCAAATGTAATAAAAAGCTAAATATCTCCGTGCAGTTGCAGAACATGTTTTGCTAAACTTCAAAAAGACTCAAATCTCCCTCACATTTGCCCAAAGTAAATAAAACAAACTGAAAGTAAACGGAACCAGGGTATTTCTGAACACTGGTAGCTATTTGCCAGTTATTTTCATGTTAAACATGGTGTTTCACATGTCTAATTTTCTCTGGTTTAGCCATGGTGCAAACGGCACAATGGTGCCCAATTGTCTTGCACAGCTGGATAGCATACATAATGCTCGCTCCGGCAATTACTTAATGGCGCCCTGAGTGTACAATGAGTAAACACACTCAGACTTGGACACACATCAGAAAATAAGTGGGCCATGATAGAAATGCTGACTGGCAGGTTACGAAGAGATTAAAATTCATCACTTCCTGTCAGACAACAGTGAGCCGTCAAAAGCGTCTTAAGTGTAAAAGCAGCTGTGTTACAGTAGCAGTTCAGCTCCGGTGCCTCACGTGTGCTCATGTGTAGTTACGTTACAGGCTTGTGTGTCAAGATATGACAAAGGCATTGCCACTGGAGCATTAATGTCACATGGGTGAGGGAGTAATGCTGAAGTGGCTCTCAGATTACAGGATTAACATACGGGGACACAGACAGAAAGGGATAACAGCACAGAGACAGACAAAGGAAACATTTCTTCCACCTGCTCATGCATTTTATATTTATCTACATGGCTGTGGGTTAGAAAAGATCGGATCTTGAAGGACTTTGAAGTAGTGACGGTGGATTGTGACAAAGTTACTGTGAGCTGTGACTAATGCGCAAAACATCGCATATGCAGGAATGTCATGTGGTTCTTTTGGTGTGGTAGTTTTTCCTGTTTTTATGGTAACATACGCCTGCATGAGTGCCGATATACTCATTAATGTGGAACAACAGGGCACTGCTACAGTGTTTCTACTGCG
Source organism: Amniataba percoides (assembly GCA_037176925.1). Lineage (NCBI taxonomy): Eukaryota > Metazoa > Chordata > Actinopteri > Centrarchiformes > Terapontidae > Amniataba > Amniataba percoides. The sequence continues at coordinate 11,205,737 of JBAJHX010000031.1, read as the reverse complement.
TCTTTACAAAACTAACACTATCTTTGGTTGCACAGTTAAACAAGCTATAAATTATAAGCTCAAATGAGAACTACCTAAACTTAACTTCATTGGTCTGAAGTCACCATAGTCCTATTTTGTGTTGAAGGAACTATTTTAATAACAAATCAATTGTTTACTGAGAAAAAAAGCTAAACATACTGGCTCCAGCATTTGCAAATGTGAAGATTTGCAGAATATGTCAATGCTGTACCATTTTAAACTGAATACCAAATATCTCAGTGACGAGCATGTTTTACAGTTTTGGCACATAATTAAAGTTAAATGCTTTTCTGTACATTGTTACCAACACACAGCCAGAGCAGTATCTGCAGTAACTGAGAGCGGGGAACTCTATTAGCCAGGTCACATAGAAGTAATCGAATTTTATCCCACATCTTTCCTTGTTAAACAGACTTGTGGTCTTCACACGTCTCATCCGTGGACACTGTTGCAATCAGTGACTCTGTTTAGTGTCTGTATTTGGGGCCGTACCTGTTTTTAGCTGTCAAGGTTAATAATATGGTCAAAAATGATCACAACACAAGAAGGGGAGATAAAAAAGTGTGATCAGCGCACGCTGATTTAATCACTGTTTGCTCCTTATGATAAGGCTACAGCGTTACTTCATGAACAAAGGTTGTGCAAACCCGGTGCTGATAAAAAGATGTTTGCTGAGTTGTTTTGTTGCCTAGGAAAGATTCGATCACTGGTGAATCTAATTTGCGGTACCTTCAATCTTTTTTTTTTTTTTTTACAAGTTTCCTTTTTCCCTTAAGAGACGCCAAAATGATCTAAAAGCCAAGAGATGGTCCATTTACTGGTAGACACACCATGTGTTTGTTTTAACACTTTAGTGAGCGGCGTGTTAGAGAAGCACGTTTTGCACAGCTGGAAACTAGAAACTTTACCTCTGACCCAAAGAGATGCTAAATTCTACATACTAATCTATATAATCTCCCAATTGAACTAATTCATGATCATGTTGTTACCCATGCTCACAGATTAGATCTAAAATGACGAATTTTTAGACTGTTGTTATCACACTGAAGTGCTTTTCGCTTTAAAAACTAATTCCCTGGTATTCCCCTTTAATTCTTAGCATGAATGAATAATAGCAAAGAGCCTGAAAAAATGTACGTTTAGGATTGGGGAGTGTGCGGCTGAAATGCAGGGAGGACAGAGATTAAAAAGCAGGTTAAAGGCTGCTGCTCTTTCCGCAGGCGAGGTTGTCAAACTCGTTCTGCAGACGGACTCTCCAACCCCCCACCCTTAACATGTTAGCATTCTTCCTCAGGTCAAACCTTCAAGTGGAGGTTAGACTCGGGGCAAAGAGGGAAACTACTCAAACAGGCGACAATATCCCTTGTCGGGGATTCAGCTTAGTCATGTGGGTTCGGTTTGCTGGCTGTGTTCCAAAAAAAAGAAAGGTTTAGTTTTAAAAATAGCACATAAAACACGAGCGGCTCTTTTCATGCTGCCTCACAATTGTGAAAAATCTGAACAAAAAAGGCCACGTTTGTCACGTAGCATACTGTAGATGTGACACTACAAACAAATGATTATTCCTCAACAGCAGCTTTTGATGATCTGTACTTGTCATGCAGGTTCAAGTTTTGGTTACTGAGTTTTTAATTCGTAATTCTGATTTATATCCACAATTGGATTCCCCTTAAAGAGGTTTACTGTGAAGTCTTGAGTCTAATGAACTAGATCACATTATTCAGTGAGCAGGTGGTGGAAAACTCTGTGTTGAGTGCTGTTGATGAAAGGGTACTTAAGACAAAAGAGGTTGGAGATCACTGAAGCAGAGGATCAATAAGCCCTGGACTATCATCAGGAAGGGAAGAGAATCAGTACTATCACTGAATCTGTGTCATCTAGATGTTGCCTGAGCGTTTATGTAGTAAAGATCTGACAATTAGAAAGATCATCACCACCACTGTAAATGAAGTAGCAGCGAATGACAGAAAACTGTTGAATATGAAGAAATAGCTAAATAGTATGAACCTTTGAGCGGGTTCACGTATAAGCTGTGGACTTTAAGCATCATAAAGCAGCAACAGCCGTCATCCTGATCTCCCCCTGTGCGGCGGCAGGAACGGCAGACATCATTACGCGCACCACAGCTGGGCACGTTCCAATATTAGTCACAAATTCATTTCTGAGCAGGAAAACGGATAACCTCTCAGACCATCAATAATGGAAATCTATGTAAATCTAATGTAATCTCCTCTAGGATACCCTGAGCCGCGGCCTGTCCTTTAAAAATCCCTGCCTCTTCCTCAGTTGCTATGGCAACCAGAGCAGCGGGTGACAGGCGCAAGCTGGGTGGGTGGGTGCGTGCTTTAATGTAAGCCCCTTTCCACCGCACATTACCCTCCTTTTTAATCTGCTCTGGATGTTTATAGGGGAGAAAATAGGATTGTCTCTCTAATTCAGCACACAAAAACAAATAACAAAACCATGAAGGATTACAGGGTAAAATCTAACTTGCCTTGAATCAGGGGCACCGTGAAATTCTGCAGAGTTTCAGAGACGAGCTGTCGCCCCTTTGAAACACATCTGTCGGTTTAGTGTCTGCATGCGACAAAGCTGAGGGAAGCGAGGGTGCAACCTGAGGAGGATGGGAGGCAGTGGCAGGAAACGAGAGAGCAGACCCCCCCTTCTCTGCTCAAGGTGACTTTCCTTTTCATTGACTTGATTATCTGCACCACACCCCCTTTTTCCCCACCCTGCTCCCTCCCTCATCATGGAAAAAAAAGTATGCCATCCTCTCTCTCTCACACTCAGTTGACACTGATAACTGGCTGCACTGGCCAAACCACAGAGAGGCTGGTGGGAGGTGGCAGCCTGTAGCCTGTGTCTGCCTGCATATTTCTACCACCACCTCACCGCCATCCACACACCAGCCTTGTCATTATGGGGCATTCCCCCCGTGCACGCAGGACAACTCTCTCACCACGATATCAGCCCCTAGGCGCTACCCCCCAACCTACTTCCCCACCCGGTCGGTGCGCCCTGTCATCCTCCCCCTCCCCCTCCTGGTTACCACAGCAACACCGTTTTTCTGCACCAACACCTCCTAATTAGACAGACGTGACACAATCACCTACGTCTTGCTGAGAGGAATCCAGCCTGTATCCTGGGGAATGATAAAGCAAAAAAAAAAAACTCCCTTCAAGCACACACACATAGAGACACTGATAGCCTCGGACTATCTACCGGTCACATGCAGTCCCCACACACACAGACGCACATGCATTCCTAACCGCAGATAGCCGGCTCCTGCGCTCCTTTTCCTTGCGCTCATTTGATTACAGGGTAGAACAGGCAGATTCATTGAGCTCGTCTTACCCTGTCCAGGAGTGAGCTCGCCTCTGGTGCGCTCTGAGCATTCCCTCTATATCCTCAGCTCACTGCAGCGTCCCGCTTTCTGCACTGTCGGCAGAAGAAATGATGCTTGTACACAGCACGCAGCGACAGAGCATTTCCTGCGCAAGGTATGTAATCCACGCAGGTTCAAAGTCGCCTGCTCGCAGTGGGGTATGGGTGGGGAGGGGAGGTTGGAGTGGCTAATAAGCACTCTGAATCCTGGAGGCTGTCAGAATCAGCTCAGAGGAAAATCCCACATAGATGGAGACTGTTTCTCTCGGGTGGCACTTGGGGGGAGGATGGGGGGGGTAAACATGGGTCAGACTCGCCATACAAGCATGAGCGGCTGTTTGAGATCTTGGAAAAAAAACAAAAAACAAAAACAAAACACGAGCCAGCTGGCCGGCGAGAAGTTCTTCTCCTTCACAGCGTATCCACTCCCTCCCTCTAACCTCCTTCTTCTCCCTGCCTTTCTCTGCAGAGTGCTGTGGGGGCAGAGGGGACAAGCACAGATGTTGCTGGCTCCAGGCCACACCCCTTTTCAACACTCGCAGTCCTAATAGGACGCAGCCGAGCCGCGGCCACCGCCCAGCTCACCCTGCCCTACCTCCCCCCAACCTCCACCACCCTTCACTACACTGGCTTTGGACAACTTGTTTAGGGTTTGTTTGGAGAGGGCTTGTTTGGAGAGCTGCAGAAGGGGAAACAAAGCAAACGTGTAAAACATATGGTGGGAAGGAGAGAGATGGGAGAGTAAAAAAAAAAGTGAGAAATTAAGTCAAAAATACACATTCAGTAAGAAAACAGAGTCTTATCTGCTCCTGTGCGTGATAAAAACACACTCCCTGTGAGAAACAATCTGGCAACGGTGAAGCTACTGACAAAACATCCAGAGGAGTTTTAATCTAAACAATCCCAGGCACTCCCACATGATTTACAGCACAGCCATCACTCCTGCATCCCCGCTAATTACTGACTCACGACATCCAGCATCCATGAACATCCCTACATTGCAACATAGTGATATTGTTTTGGACTGAATAAATACAGCACTGAGAAAATGTGTAAAATGTGTAAGGAATTAGGCTAAAAAATGTTTTAAAAAGTATTTGACTTCAAACAAATGTATGCAGCGTCACAGTAATTTGGCCTTTTACTGCTATATTTCATGAGAGAACCACTAATACAATAATCTAACTATTTCAGTCAGGTCCTTCATTTCATGCGAGTTTTCCCAGCAACTTAAGTGAATAAGTGAAGTCACAAAAAGTCATTGTCTTGACAGAAATCCCCGTTATGCAACTGCTACTAAAACTCTGTGCTTCACTTTGGAAACAACAGACTTTCTATTCTTCTATTTTCCCTGATTTTTTTTTGTGACACTCAGAAATGTGGCAAAAACTATCATTTCATTTGATATTGAATGGCAAGTTGAACAAATGATTAAAACATTCAAACTGTTAAACTTTTATAGATAAAAATCTCGCCATGAGCGCATAATCACGACACATGGATAAGACAAAGCTGTTTAAATACGTTAGGACTTGATCTAATCATAGCTGCTTCTCTTAGTAGGATGATGCTGTTTTGTGGAAATAAATTCTATTACAATATATCAAATACGATCCAAACCAACAGCCCTGCATTTCTGGCTTATTTAATTTGGTTTTGGCACATGTTCAAAAATCTGCTCCTTTCTTTTCTGAACACCAACGACACACCAACCCGCAGCCAGGCTTTACACTGCGAACATTTCATATCATCCATATCAGGGCTGCAACTAGCCAATCACCAGTTCATCTGTC
>JBAJHX010000031.1:11156251-11173840 GCA_037176925.1 Amniataba percoides | reverse complement strand
AAATTTGACCGGAATTTGTTTGAATAAAATGACAATAAATAAAGCTGAAGTGGTAACTAATTTGTTACAGACCAGAAAAAGCCAGTTATGCCTTCTCAGATTTCAAATGTGTTTCTTAATACATATCCTGAGTTAAATAGGCAACAAACATACAGTATGCCTATATTAACACGGTTCGTTGGGAAGTTCTAGACAGCAAGACAGTCACTAAAAAAAAGTCTAAAAGGAAAGAGTCTAATGTGGATCTTCGCAGGTTGTTATTAGTGACAGCTGCTAACTAAATCTATTTTAACATGTACAAGCTCTTTTTTTGTGCATAATACCTGTTTGAGAACTAAAAGCGACTCACACAACCTGACTGTTGTGAGAACATGGTGTGATCTGTAAAGTTAGGCAGACTGGGAATGCTATGAAGATTTCTGCAAAATTACGAGGCACTCATCGTATTGAACCTTCTCAGAAGTGTGCAAACACACACAGGACCAGCAGCGGTTTGCCAGCAACACTGTCTTCATGCGAGGTGTGATGTCAACTACGATTAAGAGTGTAAAATCTCTGCAGATGGGAGCAAAGTGTTACAAGATGGCACCCTGCGACTTTGACGTCATTAGCCAATCCACAGAGGAAACACTCTAAATGAAATGTCGACATTTTCCCTCTTCAGTTCAGAGAAAGTGGCTCAGCGCTGCACTGGCAGGAGAGCTCAATAATGCCAAACGAGGACGCTTCCATCAGTCAGTGATTGTTCAAAGCTAACCAGTCACAGATGCTCATCTCCTCCTCAGATTCCCCAGCTGTGCTTTTAAGCTTTTATTTGTCTAAGAAAATCAGTCCCATTATTTTTAAGGAGAATCTGTTTTGTGCAGAGTAAAAACTCCAGTTGGTGACTTGAGTGGAGGAGGCGGAACACAAGTTTCATCAATTTTAAATTCCTGGAGTAAAAAACTCCGGTGCATGCTGAGGGTCCTGTGCTACGACTGAGAGAGAAGGTTCAGGAAGTGCCACCCCTCTGCTTATGCAGCACTGTGCACTCACGGGACGTGCCATCAGAGCCAGTGGGGGCTCCGGTGCCCGGGTGTGACTCTGGAAGGGACGGGGGTACCGGGTCCACAACGATGTCTAAATCAGACACCTTCCAAGGGCCAGGAGGCTTTCGCACACCGTCTGCCCCGAGAAGAGTTGCACCCACCCCCACCCCAGTGAAACAGAGACATTACAAAGACAGGACAGTGAAGATACACGAGAGAAGAGAAGAGGAAAGAAAAGGAAGGGAAACACAATAACATAAAACAGGAAGAAAGGTAGGTTAGAGAGGAAGGAAAAAACACAGAAATCAAGTCCAGGTGGAGAATTTACTAAGAAGTCAGGTAGGAAGGAAACAAGAGTCACAGTTGGGATCCAAGAGGGAATAACAGTAACAAGCTTTTCATGCAAGATGTGTTAAATGTGTTGTGGTGTGTGACTTCAGCCTCTGGGACTACATGCATGCAAGCTACTCTTAAACTGAATCCAGGGACTTCTAGTCTTTTTCTGCCCATCAAACAGTCCATGTTCATGCTTTCTTAATGAGGAAAAAAAAGACAATAAATCCTGTCAAATCTTCAACTAACACTTTTGTGTTTTACAGTGACTTGCATTTAGAGACTTCTGGGAGTTGGACAAGCACTGCATATGTAACTTTAGTGGTTTCAACCAACCTGACTTGGCGCGGGCATGATTGGCTTGGTTATTAACTCCCAGAGTTTGAGGCTTCAGGGGCTCGGGTGGCATGGTGTATCCTCCCTCCTGTCGGCCTGGCACAGGGACTTGGATGTACGGCCCAACGGCAGCGACGCGGCCCAGAGTACCTGGAGCTGGCTGAGGAGAGGGAGGCCCGTTGGCTCTGTTCAGCTACAAAAGGAGAAAATCAGAATCGTTTCAAAGTGTTGACAAGTAACGTGTACTGAGATATAGAAATTGGGTTGAAAGTTTCTTAAACAAACAGTTTCCCCGCCAAAGGACTGTCTTCTCACTGAGACAGGAGACTTTTGTCTGAAGCATTTCAACAATAAGAATCTTAATGAGGAGATGTGCTGAACGCTCTTAGTCTTACAGGAAGGTTCTCTTTTTGACGTGCCTCAGCTTTTTTCTTGTAGAGGCGTTCCCGTAGCTCGCTGATGCGCTTGTCCATTAGCGTCACCTCCATGTTGCGTTTGTTAAGAAGCTCCTTCTGTTGCTGCAGCTTGCTGTTCTGTTCCTGGTTCAACTTGTTCCGGATCTGTGGATGTTAAATACAGAAGCAAATGAAGATACAGATTCAATACAATCAATAAACTATGAAAGCATCCATTAGATGCTGCACTTCTGTCTTCAGTACCTGAAGCTCCTGGTAGAGTTTGCGGAGCTCTAAGGCTGCAGTGCCGGTCACTTGGCCCCCCAGAGCGGTCTGTATGCCATTGAGCTTTCCCCTCCGCAGGTCCTCCAGCTGCAGGCTGAGCTGCTCCACCCTGAGCACTGCAGACTGCAGCTCGGCCTGCTTCTCTTGAAACAGGCCACTAACTTGCTCGATCTCTGCCGCTGGATGTGAGAAATGAAGAAAATGGATCAGCTCGCTCATAATCTACATGCAGGGTGGCTGCTTTAAAAAGGGGCTTGCATATTGAAAGTCTACATACACAGGTTGCCATTGATGACCTTGCTGTAGTCCACCTGGCCTCTCATTGCCCGAATCTTCTTGAGCTTTGCCTCCTGGCTCTCCACACGGTCTTTCAGCCTCTGAAGCTTCTCGCTCTCGGAAACGGTTTGCTGTTGACGCCGCTCCTGCTGCTTCAGGTAACGCAAACGTTGCTCCTTCAGAGAAAAAACAAGACAGAGATTGACATTCTGTAGGCAAACATCATCTACAAAACAACAGACGGCCTGAATGCCCCCACATTTTGCACGTTTGAGACAAAATGCTATTTTATCTGTTCAGTGCTTATCTTTATGTATAAAAGTTAAAAATAACACATTCACGAACATAAAACCAGCAAGGCATCACTCCGAAGCTTACAAGATATCTCCACAGCAGACGTAACCTAAAACTAGGCTAAATCTTCCTACTGTATGCACTGAATGAAATGCTGCGCTGTGTCAAGACTGTCTCAAGGCTGAAGAAAGGGTCAGATGACTTCATCTCTCTACCCAACTGAGAACTGCTCCAGTTAAGGTCCTAAAATAGGAAATGACAGGCGCAGGTTTCCAAATGACCGCAGGGCTTCGAGCGGGCCTACTTTTTTCAGACACCACAACAAAGGCAGTAAATAGTCCTGCTATCTGCGGGTCTACAGTGGGCTTCATCCTGCATGACTGATCAGCACACCACGATTGCGGTGGTCGCTCCTAGTTAGTGTGCTGAAAAGGCACAGAGACTGACAACCTTGTTCATTACAAGAAGAAATGTACTTTTTTAGAAGCTCTAACTGGTTTGAGAAAGGTAGATTTCTTTGTTTGAAATCATGAATAACTTACACGCTTTAGTAAAACTGCATTGTCTGTTCCTATAAAGAGTGAAGTATGAATTCTGACAAACTGGACAAAACCCGCGCTGTGACTCATACTGCTCATCTCATTTGTTACATAACGGTTTTCCCCTGTTTCAAGTCATGATGAGACTGGATGAAAGTGGTGCAACAGTAGTTAATTATCTCTCTTACAAAAAGGTTCAGCTTGGCCTTAAATTAATGCCCAGTGTGCGTAAGTGGGATCAGACTTCAGATCTGCATCTTTTTAAGGCAACAAAGTGTTTTATATTTAACTATTTAAACTGGAACAGAAGGAAGAAGTTGAGCCTTTTGTGTAGTGACCTTTGAACCTAATTTTGTTCCCTAATCAAACCTATAACAGTTCTTCAGGTCAGAACAGTTCAGTCATAAATAATATTCAGGGCAATGATGGATAGTCACATGAAAGTCACATAGTCAATGAAAAAAAGAAGAAAACAAAGTGGAGACAAGATGATACCTTTGCAACGAGCATCTGCTGCTGAGCCTCAATTTGCTGCTGTTGCCGTGTGGCCATCTCCTGTAGCTCTGACAGTGTGAGCTCCACGCGCTGATTCCCCACCTACACACAAAATTACACATACAGAGCCCAGGTCAACACACTGAAATCTGAGAAGAGTGATCTTGATGTTGACCAGTGAAGTCTTACAAAGAAGCATCAATGCAGAGACAGATGATACATAATGATTTCAAAACATCAAAAGCAAAATACAGCTTAAAAAAAGCTTATCTCAGTGTATTATTCAAACCAGGACATTCAAACCAACATTTCTTTTGGCCCTGTGGGAGCTGCAATGGAGTACGGTGACACACTTAAAAGGAAACACGACTCTTCCTCCGGCCAAAACAACAACATTTAGTAGCTCTGAGTAAAACCTAGAAAGGTCAATAGTTCATGTCATGTATCTCAGTGTACCTTTAAATCAAGTACGCTGAGGTACCTTCAACGTTTTCATTTAAGATTTTTTTTCTATACGATCAAGTTGCCTCAGACTGGATAAAAATCTGCCTGTATTACTAAACCTACCACATTTACATCATGGACCCGGGTGCTCATGTTAATTAATCTGCATTTCCAATTCTAACATAAAACAAACTTAAAACATTTTATGATAGCACCTCATAGACAAAAAAAAACACAACATCCGGCATAAAAACTTACATAAGATAAAAACCTTACGTAAGAATATAAACACAAGAAACAAAGAAACAAGTACAAAGAAACAAGTTACGCAAAAAGCCATTTGCAGAAATGATTTTAAAAGCTGTCTGACTTTAGCAGCCAGAGGGTCGAACAGCGGGAGACTCAGCAACAGCGAGTCGGGCTCCTTCAGAACAAGGCTCCAGACATCATTATGATGGGACGTTAACTGTCAGACTCAGTTGGCAAGCAGGCGACTAAAGGCTCTCAGGGCACTATATCGTTTGGTGCTTGTAAAAAAAGAAAAGTAAATATACATTTTTGTGCATGTTGGATGACCTTAGATGACTAAAAGATGTCAGTAATGACAGGATTACTCTACAGTTTGATGCATCATTAGCAGCACCACTGATCGACTTCATGGCTTCGTTAGAGGTCTCATTCATGTTAAATAACTAATCATTTTTATTGTCTACCACATGCTCTTCCATCTTGTCAAATCCTGGCGCCTACATTACCCACAAAGCCACTCAACAGAAGACAGTTTGTTCAGAGTTTCTGCTGTGTTACACCAGTAAGCAGCTAATGTGACAAATGTAGCCTCGAGCTGCCACACTCGGCAGTGAGGAGCTGCAGAGATCTCTTCTTTCTAACTCCACAGATTTGTTTCATCATCAGCAAACTAGTACTTCAAGCCCAACAGATGATGACTTGAGTAATATCTATTGAGGCCATTTTCAGCACCCTCCGGACCCACAAAAGACAACTTTTCACATACACAGCAGCATTGCTTCAGCCCTGTAAACATACTTAGATGTACAAAATCGTCTGAGTTCTCCGTTAAAAATGAACACAAGAGAGAAAGAAAGCCTGCAAATTTTAACAATCCTACACAAAAGGAATATTTGTCATCTGACAAAATGATAATCAATTATCAAAAAAGTTTTCTTTTTATTCTTTTGTACTGGTCAACCAATCATTTTGGCTGTAGTTAAATCTATAAACAACAGGGGTTTACACAATGTAGACCAAGTATTGACTTCCCAAAAGCCCAAATAACAGTAGATGAAAAGGTTCACCTCCATGAATATTTTCCAAAGTAGTCCTCCTCTTGAACCAGATATCAGAACCTGTGTGTTGTTCAGGAGCTCAGAGAATGAAGAATCACAGTCAATTCTGCCTCAGCCCACCCCACCCAAAGCCATCATCCTCCAGACTTCTGAATTTCCTCAAAGCGGCTGCTGCAGACAGTCGACACACTTGCAGGCTAACCTTCAATGAAACGGCAGACTGAGCGAGCGCTGAATACAGTCCTTCGAACAACAAGCGGCACTAAAACGCTCAAGTGCTCCCAGACTTTGCCTTCAGGAAGTGTGTTCAAAGAGGGAGGAGACGATCCAGGAAATGTCATGATGTTTTTTCTCCCCAATAACGGACTGAGAAAAGTAGAATACTGCCGCTTGCAAACGTGAAGAGATTTGGGAGAGGAGTTGAAAGGTTGCAGACATGAAAAATATAAATATTTAAGTTTGAGCGTGTGTTTTGGTGAAATGAACATGACTGTGGTTCCTGGTCTTACTCGATCAGAAGAGGCAGACATTTTAGTGAGTCATCTTGTCTACATAAAACAACACTTTTTTTCAGGAGTAATTTGACTTTTATGCCATTATGAAGCGAAACACAAACAGTATGCACGTCACACATCGTCTCGTCTTTATAGACAGTCACCACGGACACTGCACATGCTCAGACAGTGATTTCCTACCTGGCGTTTGTTAATGCGTTTAGATATAAGAGCGCGTGGGGAGACTCGGAGGAGGAGCGAGGTGACTCAACCGAGGTCGAGATGGGGAAAGCGGGGGAAGCCACTGGCACACGCTCAGATGCACTCAAGCAACGCCGCATCAGTGACAATTCACCCGGGGGAGAAACAGGCGCACACACGCGCCCTCAGACAGCAATGAACAGGGAGTTGGAGAAACACCCGACCGAGCAGACGAGGGCGTATGAGAGAGCAGCCGCAGCCTCGATGATGAGGGACGCGGTCCTGCCGGGAGACCACATTACTCTCTCCACCAACCGGAGAGATGCGCACGTTTCTCACTTAGGCTACGGTTTGGGGTAAAGTGACGGTATTGTTATGAAGATCATCAGGATTTTACAGAATAAAAGAGATGCCTCGTGTGATAATATTTTGAAGAGCAAAAATGTTTTTGATTTTGATCAACAAAAATATATCAGTGTGACAATCTTCTCAAATAGTAAATTGTGTGTCTCTGGACCGTTGGATGGACAAAATAATTTGGAACATCTGAGGCTTAAGGGAATCATGTTCACCATTTTTCACTACTGACATTTCATAGAAAAAAAAGATTAATCTGTTAATCAAAAAAATAAACTGCAGATTACCAGATAATGCAAATGATCATTAGCAGTCCTAGAGTGTATTGACAAATGTGGGGCTGCAACTAGTCATTATTTCATCATTGATTAATATGTCAATTTGAGTGAAAAATGACAAAACAAAAGAACATTACATTTTTCTGGGCCTACAGCAATGTCTTCCAGTTGTTGCCAATGATATTCAATTAAATATAGCAAAGAAAAGCTGCAAATCCTCATGTCTGAAATGCTAGAACTATAGAGCATTTGGCATTTTTTTCTTGACAAATCACTGAACTGACAGTCAGAACACTGGTTTATACATTTAATTTCAGCTCTTGGCAGATTAAATGAGATGTTTCAATACTGCCAATGAGCTGCTGTCTCCTATTTTGGAAGCTGAAAGTGTGAAAAAAATTGAAAATGCATGCGATCACTGTACTGTTCCCTTGGGGCACCTCTGCTCTTTACGAGGCAGCGTCCCTCTCAAGAGGATGATCAGCTCTGCTTGGTGGAGAGAAAGCCTCTGGCATTTGGGCAGCAGCCCATGGAAAAGCCAAAGCAATGATCCTCTTAGGGCAGTTATATCATCTAGCGGGCTGACTGATATAATCCTCTAAATCAGATATTATGGAAGAAACTCGGACGCAAATGAGCCGCGGCACTTGGGAGGTTAACCGGAGCCCGACGGTGGAGCTGATGATGTTCCGCTTCTGGTGAACCAACAACTGCTAGTTTTTACTTGTCATACTACTGTGTGATTTCTAAGTTAGTAGGATGACACTGGCAGTGGTTAAACAGAGGAGTTGATTACTAGCTAGATTTATAGAAATACATATTATATGATGCTACCTCTTCGAGACAGAGTCAAAAGTTGTGGATTTTCAAGATAACACAAGGAATAGCTTCTGGGTACTCTTGTGCTGTAGCCTTTTTAAAAATAAATAAATAAAAAAACAAAAAAACACCACCTCTCTATCTCCTGCTGTGCTGGATTCTTCCCTTCACCCTTTAGGTTGAATTAGTTACGATTCCTTGACCATAACACTTTCCTATTGTGAAATCTGGGGCAGATGGGCACAGAGAGAAAGGATGCTGAGCCAGAGGCTGCTCTTATCGGACTCATTCACATCTCCTCGCACACACTTCCTAAAGCTACAGCTCAATGATGGGTTCACCTGACGGGGAAAGACTGGCGGTGTGTGAAAATGTGGAACAGTCCCATAACACCGGGACCCGTGATGTTACTCTGAAATGGCAGCTTATTATAAGAATCAGTTATGTGTTGACAGATTTTGATACTTTAATCTCATAACCACTCTGGATTTGTTTTTGTTGAGCATCAACAATCAATGTGAAGTCTGAAACTGAAATTACAAGATACACTGGAAAGACTAAGAAAACAGATCTACTGTGTAGCCAGTACTTGATTTGTTCATCTGTGTAGGCGGGCACTAAAATAGTTCTTCATATCACTACAGTTGCACGGTAACATCAGGAGTTAGAGTGAGTGACTGAGGTGAGAGGGTGACGCTTTGCTGTGAGTTTTGACAGTCTGGTCTGGCAACTCGGCCCTTGAAAGTGACATTAGTTAGACCCACCTCCACCTCCTTTTACAATTACAATTACAGAAGTTTAACAATGACATTGGCAGCTGTTAAAATAGCATGACGAAAAAAATAACATCTTGTAGGTATACAAAAACAGTGTGTACATTTATTAGTATTGTGACTTTTTTTTATAAGGGTGTATGTAATGGTATCACCTTGATCTACTGTGTAAAAGAAAGGCACAGATTGACGTTATTGCAAGTACATTTCTATTTAAACATCATTTAGATAATGCTAATTAAGTCTCACCCCATTCTCATTGTGCTTCTCTCCAGTATTTCCACTTCTGCGACTCGTCTGATCCTGAGACTGCTGACTCCCTGCAAAAAGAAATAGTCACCGTCACAAACACTGGCAGGCCGGAGACGCACGAGTGTGCACAGATGAGCGCGCATACAAATGCAGATTCAGGGGCTACAACCATTGTCGGGAGTAGTTTGAAAACTCACTGATGTGATTGTGCCCGACAGTGGGGTTTAAGAACTGGGACAAGCAGTCCTGCTGACTAGAGCCACCTCACTCAAAACATTTTCTTTTTATAAGAAAGGCTTGGTGGAAAGATGAGAGTAAATATTTTAAAATATCATAGGAGAAGATAGAAAAGTGGCCACTTCTGCTACACTTCTGAAAAACAAACAACAAAAAAACAAACCTTTGCTGCAATAATACACTTTTAGTTCCAAATTTCTATCAAACATGAATGAATACATCTACACATACATAATGACTTCTATTAAATTCCAACATTATGATTAATGTGTCCCAGATCTTGTGCAGAGCCGGTTTCAATGATTGATTTCAAGCTTGGCTGCGCTTCACACCTGTTTTTTTTCACTCAGTGATATTCCATTTATACACAAATACAAAAAGATCCATGTTAATGCAGTGTGTGTGTGTGTGTGTGTGTGTGTGTGTGTGTGAGAAAATGGAGGAAATCGCTTATTCCTTTGACATGCCCCATCAAGCATCAAGCACTTTTTTTTAATCCCACACAGCCTTCATAACTCTCAATACAAAAGTAAACCACACAGAACTGTTTACAGATTGTGTGTGGTGTTAAAACCAGACTCAAAGACAAAACAAAGACCACACGGTTTGATTTTAACACAACTTAAGATAGTTGGCATCTTTGGTGTGTGACTTAAGATAAAACGTACTGTGCAAGAGCTTGAAGTTGGAACAAAAGGAAGAAAGCAAACACACCTGAACGCAAAAAACTACAGACACTGAGGTGAGAAAAGACGAAAGAGAAACGTCAACTGACATCAGTGTTCATAGCTGAGCAGCCAGCCAGAACAGGTGTGAGGAATTCCCTGATGAATGACTCCACCCAATTTCTGGAGAACAACCTCCACACAGAGGTGACAATGGCAGTACGCACCTTGATCGCTACTCTCTGTAGGTGAATCTTCATGCCGGAGGAAGAACTTGACTTCCTGCTTCCGAGGCCCCCATTTCTGCAGATGTTCATACATCATGTGCTCGAAGGGAATCGCTCGCTCTGCGGAGACAGAGAAGTCAAGTAAAAAGGGGAAAAGACTGATTAGTAAACAAGATGAAACAGCACAGCCTGCCTCTGTTCAAAAAGCAACAATATCTAAAGCTTACAAATTAAATATCTTGTTTATTTAATCTGTGCAAGTGTAGAATCTACAATTTGTAGTTTCACAGTGCCAGACTATTTCCTGACCAGGTTAGCAGTTTTCTCCTGTTGCCAATCTTAAGCTAAACTAACAGACAGATAAATGTTACCGAATCAGATCATACATCCAAAGTGTCCAACCATTACTTCAAATATAAAGAATAAAAATATAACCCTGGAAAAATTGCCATTTTAAACCAAAAGAGTTTCTTTTGTTGTGTGGACTGGAGGCAGAGTGGAGGCTTTTTGGTCTTAATTTTGTGAAGACTACGAGAATTTAAAAACAAAGCAATAAAGTAAAGAACATCGTAGAACAACAGGTAAACTTGTGCCGTCGTCTGTTTATGTCTCTGCAGTTTGGGGGTTTTCGGGATGAAATCAAACGATGACATCTGTGAGAGAGCTGGAGGTTGATGGATGGACAAACTAAGTGTGCTAAAAGTCTTTCGCATTTCAAGAGGTACTCTGTGGGCGAAGAGGGACTGAGAGGCAGAGACAAAAGAGACAGAGAGATTTTAGGAGGTTTCGGGGCCAGACAGCTGCATTGTCAGACACCAGCCGAACGCGATTGCATAACGTGGGTTAATAAAGCCCTTGGCTGTGATGTTGTTTTCAACAGGGGAGTGGCCCCTCAGCGAAAAATGCTGATAACACCGTGTTTGTCAGCGCGACTGTGGCGATGAGAGCAAATCACTCTGACTGGGTGGAATCTGGTGTGACAGAGCTGCAGACTGTAGGAGCACGTAGCCCTTCTCTGACCTACAAATTCATACTTTAAGTGAACTATTCTAGATGATAGCGGATTGGAAACGTGTATTTTTGTTAATATGAGCCTTTCTTTTCTTTGAAGGGGTGAAACTTTTTCCTTATTTATGGCTTCTCTGTAATTTCCCTCCACTCAGGCAGTCATGCTGCTCGGCACCTGAACATCCTTTAATGAAGTGCTTGTTTCCACATTAATGAGGGAGGCTGAGGGCTATTGCTTCTTAAAATTAAATGTGCATGTAAGTGAAGTGTCGAGCTCGGTGATAATGGAGTTTCAGATTACTTCACCTTCATGCATTACTGGTGGCACCCGATGTTCTTCCTCTGTAACACGCCCAAGCACTGAGCTCTGCACTCGCTGTTCTAAATTTTGGGCAATTTTGTGCAGTGTAGCAGACAGACCGGGTCAGTGACAAGCAGTGGAAATTTCACCCAGCTCTTACCGTTGCCTCTCCAGACCTCAGCCAAGTGGCAGCCGCTCTCGCCGGGCTCTTTGCAGAACTCGACGACATCCCGGCACGTCGTCTCGGGCGTGATGGGCACCTCAGTCACAGCTTGTTCCCCATCGCTGAGGTACACCGTCAAGATCATCTGAGAAAGGAACACAAAACAAACTGTCAGGAGGCGACGGACATGGCAGAAAGAACACGAATGTTTAATGATCACAAGTGAACAAATTATGACAACAAAATAGGACTAGGATTTAAATAAAAATCATGCTAGAAAAAAATTTAAATCAGAGACCATACTCGCAGAAATAAAGATAACTTCAAATATGTTGTTACATGAACATTTGCTTGGTAGGAAAATATGAAAGCACATAAAAAAGTGATGGCTTAAGGACGGAGCTGAGCCCACTTGTGTGTAGAAAGCCCGGTGTGCTGATGTTACAATTTGCCATCCACCAGCAGTGACTGTTAGTTTGAGCTGCTGGTGGACTCATGCCTGTGCCTGCCACATTTCTGTATACTATGATTAGCCCCTGCCATGGCGTTGAAGATGTACAGTTTAGGCTGGGAGGTGAGACATAGCAAAGCAAGCCCCCACATGATCCTGCCTGCATTCACAGAGAGGTAAATGAAGCAAAAGCAATGATCGCATACTTCTTTGTAAGTTCCAAACACACACAACTTTCAGGAGATGTCAGTCGATGAATGTCTGAGGAATGTGCAGATCTGTGCTAAACATGATCTTCTGTATGTTAAATATGATATTCAGGAGGCAGGAGACAGAAGAGAGGATGATGACTAAAATGAATATGCAGAATTTTCGAGCAATCACCTGAGAGTGTAAGTTCAGAATACATGTGCTCCTTTGTACCTGTGACTATCAGACTATATCACACAAGCTTTCCAGATAGCCAACGAGCAACATGATGATGTAAAGAGGCTCCTATATGACCTTTGGACCAACCCATAATGGGCTGCAATGATTCTTAACCACATGACTGAAAAATCAACAGCCAGCATTGAACAATTTGAGCAAATATGCATCCATTGTGATCTAAACGACCATTTTCTATAAATCAAATACCAGACCTTTGTGATCCTCCGCACGGTATTGAAAAGGGTAAATAGCAGTGGTATTTGGCCAACGCCCAGTAAAAAGTGCAGAAATTGCATCAATCAGACAACAGTTTAGAGTTTCTCATCATGCTTTGGTCAACTTAAACTGTCCCAGAGATTGTTGATTATCATTTAATAACGAGTGTGACTGCTGCATCAACAATAATAGAAAAACTTTGTTTTTATCATAATAATATTTTGGGTTTTTTACTGTATGCTTACAGCAAACAAAGCTGTTCTAAAGACTCTGGTAACTATTCTGCTCTGACTATTCTACCTGATATAATGAATATATCTTTAAGTATTCTCATTTGCTGTATGTACTATTTGAGCCACATTGAACATGGACCTTTACGCTCATATGAACAACCTCCTTACACTTTTTCATGTTTCACTGATTTCGCAACATTGGATATTGGATCTAATTAGCTTTTTCTTTTACATTAATCAGCGGGCAGACACACACACAGACACACAAGCACACAGACACACAAGCACACAGACACACACACACACTCACGCACACAAAACACAATTGCAAAAGTTACCCCTAAAGGAGGAGAGGAAGAAAAAAAATCCAAATCCAGATGGTCCAAGTTGATAAAAAGATATCTAAAAGATTCAGTCATTGCAAAGTGTTGACTCACTTGGTTAAATACTTCTGCAGGGTACTGAAAAAGAAAAAAAAGAAAATACTGATCCGCTTTGAATTCAGGTTGTAAAATGGAGGGTGGGGTGGCTGATCTTTTGGACAATTTAACAACTCATTTTCTGAGTAAACAACTATGAGGATCCTATGATGAGATTATTCAACATCTTAGCTGAATAAAACCAAAGCGCAGCATGAGAGCAGCAGTGGATAAAGTCCTCTAGAGTCCTCTGTGCACACCAACCTTTTCCTTTGCCAAAAAAAAAATGTTATGCTCTTATCAACGCATATTAAGTTTAATTAATGTGATAATATTTCCTAACACGGACCACATTAAATTTGACTTATTTGTTCTTGTAATTTAGTTTTTGGAAGATTGGAAAATCAAATGGATTAATATGAACTCCTCTTCGTTGAGCACTACAGCACATCTACATGATGTGCTTTTCCTTCTGCAGGCAGATTTTCATTGTTTTCTGTGGCACAAAGCACTTTAGGGGGTTGAGGTGTGTCTTCCTGTTTCATGTGACAGGCCTCACTTTTTGTGTCACTATAGACACAAACAGGACTGTGTGTGTGTGTGTGTGTGTGTGTGTGTGTGTGTGTGTGTGTGTGTGTGTGTGTGTGTGTGTGTGTGTGTGTGTAATTGTGATGGAAATGGTATCAATGATAATGAGAATTAAGAATGAAACAGGAAATCCGGATTCTCTAGATTTCAGTAGTTTGTTTTATCCTTTCCAACTTTTGCAGTTTTGTTTTCGATGGATAAGCATGCCACAACAGGGAGAGTATAAGCCAAGAAACAAGGACAAGTCTTAAACTAAACAAGTGCTTACATCATCTCTGCTGCACTGTTATCCCTCTCTTAACGTCAAGAGCCAACAACTACAACACTTTGTTTGCATATGGCTCACAATGTCAAACCAGAGTTTACAATGTCAAACTAAACCAATGAAGAACTGTAGCAAAGAAGCAAAACCTGCCACTAGCAGATCCATGTGAAAGTTTACTCTATCTAATGCGTAACAAAAATCTTGAATGTGTCTGCTGCAAGTATTTTACACGTGCGTCATTTAGCAGGTACTCTGAGCAGGTGCTCAGTGCAATAAGCTTTCATTCATGCAGATGCTAAGTAAGTGTCAGTGTCTGCCACTGTCATGTAACACCCAAGTTCAGTGACTGAGCTACCTATAGATTATTACTCCGGGACTTTCTCCGAGATACTGACTCATTCTTTGTAATGATGCAAGTGTGTGATTCATTGATATTTTCTGCAGTGGCCTGACTGAAGCAATGTGACTGCTTGTGCTTGTGAGCTTCTGCGACTTTGCTCTGCTGATCGTGAACCTAAAAGCTCACAGACGCCGTATTTGATGAAACGCTACCAGAGCCGAATCACTTCTCTTTATGTGTTGCTGCTGCTCTCTCGCACAAATCCAACACACATAACGTGTGTATGACCTCATGTGGCTTCTTAAAACATTTAAGTCCACATACTCCAGTAATGGATGTCATTTTTTAGGCCTGACCTGTTAGAGCATTAACAGCAAAACAGGAAAC
Organism: Amniataba percoides; assembly: GCA_037176925.1. Taxonomy (NCBI): domain Eukaryota; kingdom Metazoa; phylum Chordata; class Actinopteri; order Centrarchiformes; family Terapontidae; genus Amniataba; species Amniataba percoides. The sequence goes on along the minus strand of JBAJHX010000031.1, from coordinate 11,159,005 downwards.
GGGAAAAAAAAAAATCGCTTTAAGTAATCTGAAGACTAGTCATGTCCACATACAAATTACTGACAGATAATTACTTTGCTAATCCCCAAGGCATACCGTAGTGCTATCAGCTGTGTAAAAAGATACAATGCAGTACAGGAAGAAAAATAGTGAACGCAAATCATCACAGTGAGGCCAGAAACAACATCAGTTTGAATGCAGATAAGACTGCTGCCATTATGTGGATTTGCTCGGGTGGAAAGGACACACACATTTAGGTTTTTTGGGTTTAGAGAAGAAATCTAATAATATATTGTAGTGACAACCTAAAATCTGAACTACAATAATAATATCAGTTTCTTTTAAACATCCTCATCTTCGCACATCAGAACAAACCTTCAATTAACCACGACATACAATCAAGCAATCAGACAACATATGTAAGCTGCAAACCTCCTGATTTAAATTGGTCATATATATATATTCTATAATATACCTTCACGCGAACGGAAACTACCAAATGCTGTAAACACATGCTCAGCCAGTGACAGCATAGAAAACAGAAACCCCAGTGATCCAGCTGACCGACCACTGGAGGAATACCAACCGCCCTCACTAAGTTGCGTCTGCCCATGTTCTTGGCTCTTTTGACCGATCTGCGTTTCCTCCTGATCTCCTTCTTCGGCGGCCGGTGGTGCTCCTTCGCCCAGATGGGGTTTTCCTTAGAGAGGCTAACGAGGCCGCGTAGCACCAGAGTCACAAACCTCTTCATCATAGCGCCACCGCTTTTGCATGCATTAGACTCAATTGTTATGCCATCCCGAGCAGACTTCTGAAACCGACAGTGGTGCGTGCATCGGTAAAGTGCTGCAGAGGAGACTTGAGAGAGAAAAAAAAAACACTTGCTGTGCCTGTGTGTGATTCAGCGAGGGAGGGAGGGAGAGCTAGAGACAAACAGACAGCAGGAGAAAGAGAGAGAGAGAGAGAGAGAGAGAGAGAGAGAGAGAAAGACAGAGAGAGAGAGAGGGAGGGAGGAATCTCAGAGTGGTGGGATTCGGTGGAGGAGAGTGCGAGAGTCCCCTCTCTCGGAAAATCGTCCCCAGGTTGTGTCAGTGGCTGTGACACCAACGACCCCCGTTAATGACAATAGTTTGGCCACAGCTGTGACTGGCAGGCAGGTCAGGGCGCTATCATGTACAGGCATGAAAGGCACCATCGTCACACTGTATGTCAGCTCCATATGACTGGAAACATATAGCATGTCTCTGGTAAGCCTGACACCTAATGTTACAGTGGACATCGTCTGGAGATGGAGGGGGCATTCATCATTTAACGAGAGAAAAGATGGATGCCTGGCTGGCCTGATATGCAGCAGGGTGATTTGAACAGTCATTCCCTCTCACAAATGCTGTCACTCATTTACTTGCAGAGAGGTGCCGCACAATGAAGGAGAAAGATTGCCTCCTGAGAGTGCAAACTTTAACTTTAGAAGGGAACTTTAAAAGCTGTGAATTTCATAAACGGCAATAAAACAGAATCTGAAACTTTTCCTCCATCAATATGGCAAAAACAAACACTAAGAGAGATGGGAGACAGCGAGGTGAACAAATGCACTATGATCTAACTTTATTGTCACACACAAATAGATAAAAAAACAAAAGCCTTTCACTGGGACATGAAATGGTTGCCTGTGATGTTCGTGACTAACATGGCAAAAAGTATGCAGCCAAAATATGCCAAACATCTGTCCATCTGGCTAAAAAGGCACTGAACCATGCGGAGGAAAGACGAGGTAATCATGCGACAAATTATATGAAACAATGACCCAGGGTGTCTGAAAACCAAAAAAAATAATGTGGTTATTTATTAAACTGGCATAAGATGATGTTACTTTAGCTGGGAACACAAGACGGTTTTAGAGCCAAATTGAAAAAAAAAAAAAAAAAAAAAGATGTTCTGTTATTAAGCTGGATAAAGTTTATAACCACATTGGCTCTGATATTACAGACTAATCTAGAAGAGCTTATGTGTCTAGTATAAAGCACCAAACTACTATATTTATATTATAAGAAAAGGATGTGTCCCTTTGATTGAAAGCTGACTAATGTACATTAGAGGAAAGCATGAAGAAAGTCTAATTAATAATGTATATTTCCTCAACCAAAAAGAAAAGAGACCTATCTGTCTTAAACAGGTGGGAGTTGTTAAATAAACCAATAACTGGCTATTTTCATCTGTTCATACCAAATTCGGGAAAAGCTCTAAACGTAAAAGTCTTATCCATTAGACTTTTGTTCTTTTATATTCACTACGTGAGCTCCAAGATATAACTGTGACGGCTTGGTTGAGCCACCAAAAATGTGGTGACTATAGTGACTATAAGATGTTTACATTTACTGTAAGTCACGCTCGCCCAGCTTCACGGCGTGAGATTAATGCCACTTGACAATCCACTCAGCTCAAAAGTTCCCCTTAACAACAGAGCATTAGCCGACGCAGCCACACAGACCTAGATCTGCCAGGGTCTCATTGGCTGCCAGAGTCACGCGAGAGCCAGGCGCAGGGCTGCCTCTCTGCTCCACTGGCTCTTTGACTCTGATAGCCTGTTGGTGCCACGGGGTACAAACGTCCACGGAGGCTGCCATCATCATCGCAGTTGATTCACAGCGGCGAGCGTGGACTTCCCTCCTCCGTCACATGCCCCTCTGATGCTGATAAAGCTATCTTAATGACCACAGACACAACCTTTCTGTGTTTTCGACCAGCGCAAAATCA
>JBAJHX010000031.1:11142506-11156151 GCA_037176925.1 Amniataba percoides | reverse complement strand
TGCCCCTCTGATGCTGATAAAGCTATCTTAATGACCACAGACACAACCTTTCTGTGTTTTCGACCAGCGCAAAATCAGCTGAAAACATAACAGGCCGGGGACGCCGATGAGGACCTTACCGGACCAAGCTTATCCTGCGTCCGAGTCCCCCTTCCCACAATAATCCGTCACTGCATTCCCATTAGCAAAGATAACAAAAGAGGTCCCAACAAAGCGCGACTCATATTAGGTTGCCATTCAGGTATTATGTTCTTTGAAACACAGAGCGTCTTGAACAATAACACCAGGTGAAAGGAAAACAGGATGGTTTGTACCGGCTGATTTAAATATAGCAATCGTTCTGATTCAACATTATTCAACACAAATATATTATTATTACAAAACAGACGTAGCAGAAGGTGTGAGGTTGTCCTGTCCTTTTCTGATTTACAGGATTGTGTTTGTTAACATGGGGCAAATCTTCAGTCTAGTGAGAAAACACATTTTAATCCATGTGCTGAAAGCAAATAAACTTCAGATACAGCACAAGCAGCTTAAGTTTCAGTCATCACAACCATCACAACCATGGACTTGGGCCACAGAGATACCACTCAACAGATAAAGTCATATAGATAAAGTTTAAAGCGTTTTATTTCTACGAAAATGACTGCACTTCCAGGTCAGATGAGCGGGGGTGGGAGAGGCACATCTCACTGTTGCTTAAGCTTGCAGGTTAAGTGTGCATCGTTCAGTCACAATGATCAAAATGCTCTCAATCTGGCCACATGGATCATCACATGTTAATGAAAGAAATAAAAAAAATGGGCGGATTAAGATTCAAAACTAGGTGTGTGTGTGTGTGTCCCCCCCCCCCCCACTCCTGCAGAGAGACCTGCCAACCTGCACTCACAGGTTTGATTTCAACGCACAGGTGAGCCAGAAATAAATTTTCATCTGATGTTTGTGAAATAAACAGGACTGAAAGGTGCTGTGTACACTTACCGGCATCATTTTGGCAGCTCAAAGCCAGGGGAGCATCTGCAGGTCGGCTCCCCCGGTGACGGTCGACAGCACCGCGGCCAAGTCAACCAAGGACCCGCCGACTAGTTCTGGGCTCCGGTCAGCTCCTCCAATGTGACAACCAGCTGGGCCTCTGTCCTCTCTGTAAGCCCGAACAGTGGTGAGGAGTTTCTGTGTTATAAAACTGGACATTTTACAGACGGTTACCAAAAAGACACCAGCTCCTGTGAGCGAGCAGCACACGTTCAATTTAAATGGCCCAGGCGTGGCTCTGTGCTACAAACAAGCCGACGGGCTGCTGGCAGCGGCTCCAAACAAACCACACTCACCGCTTTAACACTGCTGAGCCGCGCTACGTTTATTACACTCACCTATGTCAGAAGAAAGCCATGGTCCAGGGAGGTAAATATCTGCTTGTGTCACCAGGCGCGGAGCTAAACCAGCAGCGGTTGTCAGCCAGGGAGCTACCGTTGGATGCTAGCCGCGTTAGCTGCTGTCACAGGCGGCTAAAGGACGCTGAGCTCGGCCAAGCTCCTCCGCTCTCGTCGGTCCTCTCGCTCGTACCGGACGCACATCGGCGCAAGCGACCCGGGGAGCGTCGTCTCAAGAGACAAAGAGTGAATTAAACGCGCGTCCGGGCGGTGCTAGGTGGGTTTTCTGCCAGCGCAGTGAATCATCGTTAGCGGGCTAACCGTGCTAACAGGCGAAAATACAAATAGCTGGGATCCAGTTGTTGACGGCGGGAGGGGCGGGGCCTGACCGCAGCAGCCACCGCGTCACCGGGACGTGCAATGTCAGGAATCAAACGTCACTGCTCAGGATACCAGTTTCTCAATCAACCAGCCACTTTATCAATCAGTTAGTCAATCAATAAGTTCATTAATCAATTTATCAATGATTTTATTGATTACTTTATCAATCAGTATTTCAATCAGTTTATCAGCTACTGGTTTGATATCTGCTGTCTCCAACTGGTGCAAAATAAACAAAGTCAAATTTAATTATATTCACAGTAATTTAATAACTCTGCATGTGTTGTTATAGCAACAAATGATGGTGTGTGTGTGTGCTTATTCAATCTCCTGCATTTCTCTCTACCCACACATAATAACAACACCATATTAAAATGATTCTGTGAATCTTTTACAGACAGTACAGACGTGCACATAAACGGGATCATCTCAAAGAGAAGTTGAGTCTATAAAGTTGAGTCTATAAAGTACAAATAATGATACATATATGAAAAGAAATGAAGCCATAATCGTAGTTTTCACCTTCCGCAACATTAACAATGCCTGCAAACCAACTGTATGTGTTGCTGAAACTGCTGCTGCTGCCTGATACGAAACCACATAAAGAAATGATCAATAACGAAACTATTAAGATGTCTCAGCTTTGAGATGCTGCACTGTTTTGCTTTTGTGTAATGTTGCATCTATTCCATCTATATATGTTTTTTTTTTATTGAAATCTTGACCAACCGTGAAATGGAAACAAAAAAAGTTTAGAGTTTTTTTTTTTTTAATGAACTATTTTTAGGGGTAAAGCAGGTGACTGGTGCTTAGATTTTCTTTGGTGCAGTACAAAGTGCAGAGACAAATGCAAATGAAAAATGAGTTTGCGTTTGTTGTAGTAGTTTTAGTTTTTAGTGCTCAAGGTCTTGCTGTTCCCTGCTTTATCATTTTTTTAAAAGTAAAAGTAATGAAAGAGGCTGAGAGTCACCATAAATCTAAAAACATTGATCGTCATGTACTGAGTTTCAAGTAACACTACTGACATCAAGTGGCTCACAGAGAGAACTGACACTGTTATGATGTGTGAGCTGTAATGCATCTGAAATCACTATATTATTTCCACAGGAAAGTTGCCGCTGAGATATTTCACAAAACCACAAATCAAGCAGTTGACTTCATGGTGAAGTGATGGTGAGCTGATGTCGTTATTTTGAGCTTCTTCAGATCTTTCATTAATATCATTTATAAAATTATTAATACTAAAAGAAAGCCTCTTCCACGGTACATGTGAACCCTCCACTGATCCACTTCATAAACAGGTAAACATGAATGTATAAATTATAACAGTCAATTAAACAAATTCATACATATTTGATAAACTCCATTGAGATCTGCGTTAACAGTTTTCAAGCTGGTCTTCAAGGTTCATATTTGGATAAATAATACACATCCTAAAAACTGTAAATCTCTTCTCCATGAACAAAAATGAACTAACATAGAGATTCTTTACACTTTATCATCAACTGAATCAGGAAGCAGCATGAAGGAATCATAAGTCATCATTACTCAGATGGAAAACCTATTTAAAATTGCACTTGGTGAGGCAAAATGACAAACAACATGTCAACATAAAATACTATTGCACCAGAATCAGAATCTTTGAATCGCTTCATTTGACTTTGACACGAATCTTCAGCTGAGAAAGCACTTTGTCAACCTGCAGCAGAGCAGAACAACAGTGCACTGTAAAAAACAGAAATATAAGCCATAACATAAAAGAGAAAATGTGGCTCATTTCTGATTTTGACAGATTTAAGCCATCACTGCGGAGGACAGAGTGTGTCACCAAAATAGTAACTCAGTTTTTCAGGGTTCAATAATAAACAACAATTAATATGTTAACTACAGTTAATTGGAATAAAAACTTTGCATTCTCTCTTTCACACACATACACAGTATAGTTGCAACTAAAAGTGTTATTCAATTGAAATTAATTAAGTGAGTTTTACAAAACAAAACAAAACAACAAATACAAAGATGCTGTTTAATTACATCATTATTTTCTCTTTGTGTGGCTGCATGTCTGATTAAAAAAAGAAAAAATGCACAAATGATCTAACATGTCTATCAAAAAATTCTAATTTAAAAGTTTAAACATAAAATGGCTATACTAATACAATAAAGAAAATAGTAATGCTTTTCATTGGAAAAGGGGTTATCTTAGTAATTCCTTTTCCAATTATGAAATTAACCAAGGTGCTTTTTACTTTATCACTGATTTATGTCAGAGACGTCTGACTGACAAATGATAATGGTACTTATCAGTCACTCATGGTATACAGCTAATCTCAATTGTGATGATATTCTGTCAGAACACTTCAGTCTCAGTATATAAATGCAGAAATCACTCACTGTGATGAACCAGTGAGACTGCGGCCCGTAGCGAAGCTGCGACTTGAAGTTCATCTGACTGGCTGGAGCCAGAGCGTGGAGGTGGAGGTGGGGAACAGACGAGAACGGAGGCAGGTGAAAGCCCATCCTGCGCAGAATGAGTGAAAAACAAAACTATTCAAAACAAAAAAAACATTCAAAAAGACCACTGAAAGACGTGTGTGATGAAAGACCACTGATTTACCTGACGTCATCTAGATCTCTGACTTTATTCTTTTCCAACACACTCCTTCCCATTTCTACCATCCGCTCCACTGTCAACAAACACATCTGGTCAACAATAACAACACATCTTAATAACAACCCTAATAATGCATTATCATTTATTAGTCGATCATATGAGCAAATACAGGTGTCATATAAATGTGGTGGAGTAAAAAGAAAATATTGGCATCCAAAATGTACTGGAGAAGAGAGTGGAAATACCTCACTACAGCTCATGAATAGATTTAGTTACAGTCCACCACTGGATATTGAGTCGTTACAAAATTAGAGGCAGAAAGCGTGTTTGAAGAGAGGAACTGTGCATTAGAGTTCAGGTTATTCCTGTTCCCCAGGACAGTTTTTGTGTTTGTGTTTGTGCCTCCAGATGAGACATTTAATCGTGACCTGTTCAGAGACAATGAATGACTTCATGTCTCCTTCATGGCACCTTCAGTAAGGACAGGTTTGTACCAGAAATAAGTTGATTAACTGAGTCTGTGTCTTAAACCTACAGTAAGATCAAGAATGGAGCATTTCCCAATAATCAATCAAAGGCTGCTAACTCATCTGTCTCCACTGGACTCCTCACAGGCTCCTTCCTCCTCACCTAAAGCGACGTCTTCCCTCTGGAGAGACTTGCAGTTGTCGATGTGCCTCCTGGGAACAACCAGGTAGTGATGAGCGGCTCCGGGCTTCACGTCCCGAAAGCAGAGCAGCTCCTCATCCTGCACACACACACACACACACAGAGTCAGAGTGTGTGAGTCTCACACACACACGACCTGATCGTCTGCACTCACGCTGAGCAGGACTTCAGTGTCGTTCTGGTTGTTCGCTATCTGACAGAAAGGACAGTCCTCGGTCTCCATGAGTGAACTGTGACGTCTTCACTGACAGTCTGAAACAAGTCTGGGCGTGTCTGAGCAGGAGTTTCCTCTTCTGGTGCATTCATGGGAGCTGCGTAAATCTCTGTGTTAAGTCACCTGGATCTGAACTACTCCTGACAGCCTGTGTCACTTTATTTGTAAGAGTCAGATTTAGTTTATTTAATCAAAGCTATAGCAAGCAAACGTGTCAGCTTATGTGTCAATCTTTTGGACAATTTTGCTTGTTTAGAGAAATATAATTTGCACTGTACTCATGTCGAGAAAAAGTAAGATTTGTTCATCCAATTTTTTTTAATTAATTCAATTTGTTGCCAGATTTAGCGGTTGTAAGTGTAATCCCTCTTTCATTTGGTTTATAAATGATTTCAAATTATATTTCTCATCACTTCAAAAATATATATACCACCAGCAAGAGTTATGTGTGGGGTATTTATTTTGTGTCCATTATTATTATTGTGTCATTACAAGTCTTTACTCCTCTTTGTGTTTTTTCTTATATGTGCTAAGTGATCGAGAAATTAATGTTGACTTATAAATCTGTATTAAAGCTGCTCTGATTAGTTGATTAACCAGTTAATTCATCATTTTTTTAAAAAACAAAAGCATCCAAATTCTTCAGTAACAGCTGATTGCTAATAATATTAATAACTACTGTTTTTGGACTGTGGACAATTGATGACATCATCTTGGTGTTTAAGAAACAATAATCAATGTTTCTCACAATTGTCTTTTATTATTATTTTCTGGACAAAACAGCAAATCATTTAATTAAGAAATGATTGAAAATTAATCAATAATGAAAATGTTCATTGTTCATCGCAGCCCTACTTTCTCTATAAATTTTGCACAAATACCCAGATTTAATTTTGTTTTTTCATCTCTCTTCAGTCCTCAAAAGGAAAATATATTGTTACACACACAAATACACAAAATGCCACAAATAATTCAATTTATTATTATTTCTATAAATGTCAAATATAAAATAAGTTAATACAGTAAAATCTTAATAAATAATCAAATATGACAACATAGTGTTCTGTGGAATCAATCCACTGGTTTTGTTTTCTTATCTGACCATAAAACCATAATTTATTTCACACTTCATACACTCACACAAACATTTGCACAAACAGCACATAGAGCGGTATACTGTCTGCACATAGAGGCATCCATAGTGTTTAAATACACACATAATATACACATAATATAATCCAGATAAAGATCCTCATGATGTCAAGTCATTGCTCTATTAAACAGCACCACTGCATAAATTGTGTGGCTGTTTCTGTGCTGGCTCACAGAAAACACACACAGCATCCTGAACTTGTGTTTTCTGGCGCTGGCGCTGGCGCTTTGTTCTTTAGATGCTTCCGTAGATGTTCTTCCTGCAAAGACAAACACGTTAAGTTAGATCTGATCGACTCTCACGATCAAAGGAGGAAGTCACTAAATCTTTAATCTTAATTTCTAAATTTAAATCTGAGTTTAACAATTTGTCTGATGATTTATTCTTATGAAAGCAACAAAATAACAGTAAGTGTAAATTTCACAGCCACTGCATTGATAACACAACAAAGGTTGTAATATTCTTTGTATTGTAAGAGAATTAATCAATGCAATAAGGGTCAGAAAAGAGGTTAGAGAAGTACTGAAGAGGGAACTCCTGAGCACGCACAGTTATAAAATTGTTGGTCCCTGGTATGAACTTATATTCCAGGAACTTTGAGATCCGGCTGGTGGGAGCGAGCACGTGGAGGTGGAGGTGATCGACTGAAGTGTAGGGAGGTTTGTGAAACCCCAGCCTGCGAAGCAAAACACATCGATCCACTCTGATCAGCACGCTGACAAGCAACTCAAAGTAGGAAGGAATGAAACACAAATAACAGCCTTTTAAAAAAAACTGTCAGATACAACCATAGATTATATGATAACTTGATTGATTGATAATTTAGTATTGTTAGCTTTGAGCTAAAAGGAACATCTCACACAACTGTTCTGTCTTAATTACTTTAAGCAAAAGTTAGACATTTTGGGTGACGTTTAACCGTATTTGCTTGGATGAGAAGAGTGATATGATGTGAACCTCCAGTAGCTTAGCTTAGCACAAAGTCTGGAAAAAGCTATTCTAATGAAAACTGAATCTGCCTTCGCCCCTTAAGTTCAGTAATTAAGCCAACATATACTGCTGATCGAACTCTATACCAGAAAGCAAATAAGCGCGTTTTTCCAAAATGACAAACTATTCCTGTAAGCCTTGTGTTTATCAGAGGTCAGTGACTTCATCTACCTCATCTCTGTCACATCAGTGATCCCTTGGTCGTGTAGTACAGTTTTCCCCATCTCAGCCATCCGCTTAACTGTTGGAGACATCACTCAGTTATCTCTCTGTAACAACCTGACTGGATAAATAAATACACATGTATGTCCATTTATAGGCAGCATCAGCTTAAACTGAAACTTTGAAAGCACCATATTAAAATTCAAGCATCCCCGTGACCCCCTGTCATGAGACGTGGTGGTCCAGAGGGTTTTTTCAGCAGTCTGTACTGATCCACTGACCGAGGCCGATGTGTCCCTTGTGTAGTGAGAAGCAGCTGTGAATGTGCTCGATGGGCACGACCAGGTAGTGGTGAGGAGCAGCAGGATCGATGTCTCTGAAACACACCAGCTCCTTGTTCTGTTTGGGTAGATGGAAATTTGGAAACGCACTTATTTTAACTTGCAGGCCCTGAACGCAGCATCGTGTTCAATCTGTGACAGTGACTGGTGGGAAGCAGTGATGATAATATTATAATCACTACTTCCTGTCACTCACTGACACATGTCTCTCACACCTTCACATTCAACAGGGGATTTATTAATGCAGATTATTACTGATGATTTATTTTAAAAAAGCATGTGAAGTGTAAACATTAAGTCAAATGTCGATATGGTTAAAAAGTTACACGAATTGTAAAAAAAAAACACGTATCCTATGAAACCTAAAGAGAAAAATCACTTTGACGAAGTAAAAAAGGCTGAAAGTTATATTGTGATGAGAGTTTATAGTTAAACTTGAATGATTATTGAGAAGTTTAACAGTATTTCCTCCTTTCAGAAGAAGTCATAACATGTAGTTTTACCTGCAACAAAACAACTTACCTTTTTAATGAGTTCAGTGTGTTTGTCTTTCCCGCTGGCTATCAAACAGAAAATACAAGTGTCGGAAGTTTCTTCGTTTGAGTCTGACTTGTTGATCTCCATGTTTCCTATGAGTTGGACACAAGCAGGTTTGCTCTTCCTGGACTCACCGTCACTACCAAAGATCGTCTATAAAAGCGAAGGTGGGTTAAAGGCGCGGTGCTCGGAGGGCTTTCTGCGGGAGGGGCGGGGCCTGACGCTGCAGCGTCACTGTCAGGAATCAAACATCAGTTTATTAAACAATTTATCAATAATTTTATTCATCAGTATTTCAATCAGTTTATCAGCTGCTGGTTTGATATCTGCTGCCTCCAACTGGGGCAGAATAAACAAAGTCAAATTGAATTATATTCACAGTAATTTAATAACTCTGCATGTGTTGTTATAACAACAAATGATGGTGTGCGTGAGTGTGTGTGTGTGTGTGTGTGTGTGCTTATTCAATCTCCTGCATTTCTTTCTACCCACACATATTACATGTGCTTTTGCACAATGTAATGTTTTACATCTATTCCTTCTATTAGTTTTTTAAAAATAAAATCTTGACTAACCATAAATGCAAACAAAAAGAATTTACAGGTGTTTTTTTTTTTTTTAATGAACTATTTTTATGGGCAAAGCAGGTGACTGGTGCTTAGATTTTCTTTGGTGCAGTACAAAGTGCAGAGAGAGGAAGGTGCCAAGAGGAAGAGGAAGAAAGAGGTGCCAGAACAAAAACACTGTGGACACACAGAAGGAACTGTGAAAAAGAGTTAGTGGTTAGAAGTAGCAGTTAAATTATTGTTTATTATTTTCTCTGCGTGTGTGAGACTTACAGTATATCTGTAAAAACAAAATCACCAAAAGTCTTTGCTATACTTTGAATATTTTAAATGATACACTTGCCTCTACAGACTAACCTTATTTGAATTTTACTGGTTTGATGAAACTAAAGGTGTTTCTGAACAAACACTCAGTTGAAAAATGTGTTTGTGTTTGTTGTATTAGTTTTAGTTTTTAGTGCTCAAGGTCTTGGTGTTTCCTGCATTTTCTAAAAGTAATAGTAATGAAAGAGGCTGAGAGTCACCATAAATCTAAAAACATTGATCGTCATGTACTGAGTTTCACGTAACACTACTGACATCAAGTGGCTCACAGAGAGAACTGACACTGTTATGATGTGTGAGCTGTAATGGATCTTAAATCACTATCAGCTGTATTTTATTTACACAGAAAAGTTTAAATCTGACAGTAGAAGCTTGGTTTGACACTTTTTTGCAGCATCAACATCATGCTGCTTGTTGCTGATGGTGGTGGGGTCAGTTTGGGACTATTTGTTTTGTGTGTAACTCTCTCAGGATTTGGATTTGAAAGGGTTTTATACACACTGAATTCATTCCTGGTAGATTCACGTTAACATTATAGGATGAAAGGTAAGAAGAAAGTGAGTCTAGAGGTACGTTAGCAGCTCTGTGTGGCTGCACTCAGGCAAAATGGTGCACTAATATTCAGCATTAATGTTTAATGATGAAACTTTCATTTTGCTGCCAAGATATTTCACAAAACCACAAATGAAGCAGTCGACTTCATGGTGATGCTGCAGGTGAAGTCAGGAGGTGATGTCGTTATTTTGAGTTTCTTCAGATCTTTTATTAACATCATTTATGAAATTATTAATACTAAAAGAAAGACTTTAACACAATGCACGTGAATATACATGCTATCTGGGGTAGGTGGAAATATGGAAACACATATTCTAACCTGCAGGCCCTGAACGCGGCATCATATTCAATCTGTGACAGTCATTGGTGAGAAGCAGTGATCATAATGTCTCTTTACATTTATCTGCTTATCCCTCAGACCATGTGAGCCTTTCATTTATGACAACTTCACATTGAACATGGAAGCTCACTAATGCAGATAATTACTCATGATTTATTTCAAAAAGCAAAGTATTCCTTTGAAATGATTCATGGGGCAATTAGCATTTGCCTTGCAAATTAAAATGGGTGAAGCGAATAAATGCTCAGATTACAAAATCCCCAAATTCTTTTATTTTCCCTCTTGATCCTCGAAGTTAAATTTTTTGGAAGATTTTGAGAAAAACTATATAAGTAGAGCATCTGTGAGTGTGTTTGTTTTAGATATTTAGTCCTTAAATCACTGACGTGGCGGGATCGACCATTTTTTTTTTCAATGTTGAGACTTTGACCGTAATTTGACCATAAATGAATCACAGTGCACACAACAACCTCTCAAATTAAAGACACACATGGTGCTAACAAAAAACAACAAAAATGATGATTGTTTGTTACTATATCAAAATCAGAAAAATAACTTATCTCAATTTAGCTGGGTTTTGATAGTATTTTAGTAATGTTTATTGTTTGTATGTAAAATCTTTATCGTGTCATGGGAGTGAGTCATCTTCTTCATTAAATATCTTTGACAGAAACACTACTTCCGCCTGCCTAACATCCGGGATACTCACTATAACTTGATACTGCCACTGCCACTAAATACATAAATAAATAGGACTTTTAATCCCACTGAATTGAGAAAAAAAAATAGATTAACATAATTAAAATAAAAGCTGGATATAAAGAACAGGACCAATCGTATATATATTTATACATATATATATTTCACATTTATTTAAGTTTAAATGTGGTTGCCATAACAACACAATAAATAGATCCTTAGTGATATCACCACAGCAGTTTTGGATTCACGAGAAATAATACTCAGGGAGCATTCACAGTTACAACATTGAACAGCTACGGACAACGAAGCTCATTTTCACATGAAGCGATCGATAAGTGGCATCGGTGGATAAATATGGCAGGACACAGAACAGTGGTGTCAGACGTCCGCGGTATTGCATATTCATGCAGTACAAGCCTGTGTCAGATACACAGGGTTATAAACGATAAGATTTCTTTTCCGTGTTAGTAGGTTGGAATTTTTTTGTTAGTGGCATATCAGAGTGCAAAAAAACAGAAAGTCCCTTTTCCATTTGAAAAGTAAAGCAGAGGCTGACCTGTGGCTGGACAGGGAGCTTCCCTTCTGTAGTGGTGATCGAACGACATTCAGTATTAAGTTTACATTGAAGGAATGCTTAAGTACGCAGGGCCACAACACAGCACTGATGCTCAATTACACCTGTAGTGCACAGTGACGCCACGTCAAACCTCTACCGGCTGTGACTCTCTGAACGACACACAACTGAGTTCAATACTGACAACAATCATTTTTAGTGCTCCTTGTGTCCAATCAGAAACTGAAATATGTAAATCACAACATTTTTATAAAAGTACATTGATTTAAAAAAAATAAAAAAATCAAAACAATAAAAACTGAGCATTATTTGTAGAAACGTAAAAATAAAATGTAAAAATAAAAAAAATCTAAAATATTCTTAGAAAATATGATAAAATGAAATTAAAACTTATTTGGTCGTTGCAAACGTTTCCTGGCTTCATCGCTTGTTTTGGATTATACTGGGGTTGAAAATGGTACATGTGATTATGAGGAAATGCGATGGGACGTTCTCATTCAGTTCATCTAAAACTCAAAAGAAGAGAAAGACACAGCTTCCGTGTTTAAGTGCAACATTCCCGTTGTAAACAATTAAAATGTCTCCAACAGTGAAAGTTAATTTGATGATTGAGGATTCAAAAAAAAAAAATAAAAAAAAAATCTCCCTGGCAATTTCCACTTTGTTCACGTTTGAAATTCATTGCATTGTAAAAAAAAAAAAAAAAAAAAAATCCAAACTTCTTCATAATCTTGTACAATCCCAAACATACAAATTACATCAACAGTCATTTCAACACAAATACACCTACAGCATGGGACACCTTCATCTTCCACACAGTTAAAAATCAGCTATTTTTGGCAGATCCTCCGCCACAGTAACATCAGCAGCCTGTCGCTCTCTCTTTCTTGGTCTCTTTCTCTCCTCATAAGCTTATGGTGGTCAGGCAGTCTGCATGCTGGGAAAGCTGGAGGCGTTGTCTAAGGCAGCCAAAGAACTGAGAGCAACGGTATTTTCTCACACCGGACGAGCCAGATGTCAACTGGCCGACCAACCTACCTGTGGGTCAAACCCACCTTAACAAAAAAAAAAAAAAAAAAAGACGTCAGAAGACGTCTATTTTCAATAAGAACCGCTGCTCTCTGTCGTCTCTTTCAGGACATTTAGTGTCATTGAGGGGTAGCTAGGTTTGCCTCCAGGTGGTGCGTAATAAACCCGGGGACGGGGGCCGTGTTTGAAGGTTTGGAGAGGGAATGCAGAAGTAGCTGCAGCGGGTGAAGCTACTCGAAGGTCCACACCTCCAAGCTGTGGATGTTGAAGTCCTGCTGGGCGGAGAGCGGCTGGTTGTTGAAGGTGGCGCATTTTGTGGTGGTGCCTCGGTACAGCTCAGCGTCCAGCCACAGACCCAGCTGACCGCTGCAGAGGAGGGGAGGGGGGGGGGGGGTTAAGAAACAAGTGCGTGTTATTTGATGGCAAGCTCTTGTTCTGACCGAGGGTTTCGATCGCTACTGATTTACAGATCTACTTACCCTCCTCCTCCCATCTGCAGAGAATCAGTATTTCCCTTCACAAAGTAAGAATTCTCCCCCGTCCAGCGATACACCTGAAAACAGAGAGGAATTGATGTGTTATTTTGACACTTGAGGAACAAAGCCATGAGTTTTTAAACCAACGACAAACCTTGATTTCAGGACAGAAGCTGTACAGGAAGGTCTCTCCTGTGCCGTAGCAGTGTTCGCTCACTCTGAAGGGATGAGTCGAGAACGCCCCGAATATCTGTGAGGAGACAGAGGAGGGAGTTCAGTTCAAGGATAAAATGACCTGAAGCAAATAATCACAGTGTGTAAATAAGCAGTTCAAATACAGGCAAGAATTTTTAGGATTATTGGGAATTTGAAATTATTCTGACAGCATATTTTCTATGACAGAAAATTTCTTTGATGTCGCTAACATCAGACATTTATCAAAACCTCTGCACACAAACAAGGCCAAAACCGATTAAATGTTGGTTACCTTTACATCCGACTATTAGCTTTTAGGATGCAGGAAAATATATCTATTTGTTTTCATATAAATCTATACAGGAATAAATTTGTTTGACTTAAACAGCAATGTTAATGAAGGGGTTGTTTTTAGATGGTTACAAGCTGCAGCTTTGCACTTTTAACACCAGC
>JBAJHX010000031.1:11131953-11142406 GCA_037176925.1 Amniataba percoides | reverse complement strand
TGACTTAAACAGCAATGTTAATGAAGGGGTTGTTTTTAGATGGTTACAAGCTGCAGCTTTGCACTTTTAACACCAGCGTTGGGCTCGAGCACATGGAGAAGAACAAAGGTTTAGTGCTAATTGTTTAATATGGTCTAATATGGGCAGAACAAAGTTAAGTACTATTTAATGATCATTTGGAATTTTTTTTTTTTGGGGTCAAATTATCCTCAAATCAGGAAATTAACCTACGTTTGCAATGTCGTTCTTTGCTTAGCTTATGTAATCAGGTCTTAATATCACCTCTTTGCATTTGTGATAAAGTGGTGCGTGTCTCAAGCTCACAAATACCATCTGATGTATCATCAGCCGATCATACATAGTGCGTACCTGGTTATCCATGTCTTTGATGACCAGCAGCACAGGACTGTCCACGTCTGCCAGGTTCCTGTACAGAGTCTTCAGGCTGGTGCCGTGTTTCTCGGTACTGTAGGCCAGTCTCCAGGGATAGCCCTGCACACGGGCTGGCAGGCGGCAGGCGAGCTGGAGGGCACACAGAGATGCAAATATTTTTACATCACTTTCTTGAGAGTGAGTGGGTAAGTTTGTGTGGAGCAGCGGGCGGGCGCAGGTACCTTCTCAATGTGTGTGTCCTGCAGCAGGTCGCTGGTATCACTGAGCGCGGGCAGCGCATCCACAGACAGGTCTCCGTCACAGCTGCCAAAACTCTGCCGACGCTTAGCCTCATCGATTGTTATGATCTTGAAGCGAAACGAGCAGATGAGAACTTTAAACCGAGTGACACAAAGACTTCACTTCCTGCGCAAAATAGGGCGTCGGACATAAACGGAGCTCAAGCCAAAGCGCGAAAACACGGAAATACTGTTGACTGTCCTCCTGACTGTTGAGGAAATGTGAACAAAAAGGCAGATAAGAGTAAAGAGACTGCTGGACTCACCTCCCAGCTGCACGATGCAGGGTCGCTGAAGAAGTTGTCTATCATGTCCAGCTCCTCTTTCTCCACCACAACAAAGCCCTGCTCCCGAGCATCCTTTCCATACACGTCCGGAGACCACTGGACAAAAAAGGCATACAGGTGGTCCACCCTGGGACAGAAACACAATATATCGGATTAGCTAAAGCAAATTTCAAGCTTACACACACTCTAGTTTAAGACCAGATCCCCTCATGGATCTCTGTTTTGCAAACCACCACAGCAGTATACTGTTCTTGTATCTATCAATGTCAGGGCTATTCATGCTCTCACCTTTCCTGTGGCACGGCAAACCAGTACTCCGGCTGTTTGCCGTGGCCTCCAAACGAGTGGGCGGGGCTAGAGGTTAAACTGGACATGAAGGACTTCCTCATTGGCTTCCCCACTTTGAAACACAGGAACATGGGTGGATTTTTACTCTTCTCCTCTGATGAGAAAAGCATGTCTATAGAAAAAGGGTGAAAGAAAACAGTTCAATTAGTTTACTGATGCATTAATTCATCTCGTATTCATCATCAGCGCCCACTAGTAGTTGCAAAAGTCTGAAATGTTCATAAACATCCAATGTAAGCGTGACAGATCTAGTCATGTCTTTATACCTTCGATTGGAGCCTGCATCCTCTCCAGCAGCCATGACTTCACTTCTGCTTCATAGTTCTTCCTCCGTCTCTCCTCCTCGCTGAGTTCAGCACCACCTGCTGGTCCGTCTGGGCTTTGTCTCTTCGGACTACTGTTCCCACGAACCTCTGAAGCCTCCTTCAGACTCAGTTTCCTATTTTGGTCCACCGGTGCAGCCGTTGTTTTATCGTGTGCGTTGTTTAGCAGCTCTTGGGTCCCTTTAGGTTTGATATCTTTGGTTTCAGTTACTTCCTGGCTTGCAGGCTGCTCACGTGAGTCGCCCTGTTTTTCAGTCTCTGAGGACGACTGTATCGACTCTCCATCCTCGATGGAGCTGTTCTGAGCTACGCCCTCGTCCTCTTCTTCATCCAGCTTCCCTTTAGTTTGGCTGAGCATCGACTTGACCTGGAAGTCACCCCCACCCTGGGAGCTCGGTCCTACTTCCTGTTGGTCCCTGCTGACGATGCTGGGGGTTTTGGAGGACGTCCCCTCGGCCTCTTCGGTGCTCCCATTGACAGTCGGCTCCAACTCTGTGAATCCTTCGTCTGAGGGAGATATTGTTGTCTGCTCTCCTTCTGTGCTACCTGGTATTAAGAGATCAAAACAGTTAGTTAGTTTTCAACTTTAAAACATTTCATTATGGATCAATGTGCTTAAAAAACAATTAGATATTTGATCTAAAAAAAACAAAAGAAAAGAAAGAAGTGACCAATGTCAGTCATAATAGATATGAGAAGGTGGAACCAACAGTCACGAGACTAGCTAATTAATCAACTAATCATTTCAGCTACACTATACACTTAATTGTCAGAAACAAAAGAAGTCAAAGAGAGAGCAGTAAACTGAATATTTAGTCCCATAGCTGAATGGAAATGGATCACTGAGGAGTTCTGACTTCATTTTGCTTCACAACAATCCAGATAGCGTGATGTTACCAGTTTCTGAAAGCGTTGATTCAATATCGTCCAAGACGATAGGACGCTTCGGGTCGAGAGCTTCGTAGCGGCTGAAGGGGTTTAGATCTTGCTCTGACGGCAGTTGCTCCCACTCGCCGGGCCTGTACACAGGACACAAATCCTGGGATAGGTCTCTGTGGGGTCACGGGGCACCACACACACCGCACCGCAAACCAGGATGAAAATGAAAAGGAAACAAACAAAAAAAGTCCAACAGAAAATATAAATGACCACAATGATACAAAACTTAAAAAAGAAAATAACACGTGATGTAAAACAGAAAATTAATCAAACAAAGGTTCATGAAGAACAAATTAAAGATCAGAATAGTTTGTTTTTTTTTTTACTCAGAATGAACAAAACCCAGAAGAAACACAGATACTTAAAAAAAGGGATGTGATAAAAAGGCAAATGTGTACACTTCTGAAAAATCGAAAGGGCTTTGTGTAACAGTTTTACTGGAAGGAGGAACAAGAAAAGGAGAAATCAGAGTGGAGGACTGGAGCAAGGACGGTTAAAAAAAGAGGGAAATGAGGAAAGTGAGACGGGCAGAGGAGCTCTTACGACGGCAGAGCATCTTTGAGCTTCATCCGTGACACGTCGTCGTACAGCGCCACCGACACCACCTCCTCCATGGGGCAGATCAGGCCGTACTCCTCGCAGCCGTGCTCGATCACCAAGGGGTCCGACTTGTGGGGGTCAAACATGATGTTGTTGGGCGTCACAATCAGCACGCCGCCCACCACGCCCTGCAATGAACGGCACGGAGGGGGGAGAGCACAGTGAAAAAGCTAAATCCCTGAGTGGTACCTGCAGGATAGGGCTTGAATTAGGTTTAGTTATCGGTTTATTGATGTTCTATCACACATTTAATAATGTCTGAATAATGTTCACTCCAAACACTGATTCATGTGATCGATCCACTAAAAAGAAATTGTCATCTGGCACATTTTCTAGGCTTCCTACCATGCCATCGGTGAAATATTTGCAGCTCATCTTGATGAATTTAACCGTTGCCGGGCTCTCGTCCTCTGAGTTCGGGGAGAGCTCACGCCGGATGGATTTGGCTGACATGCAGCTTGAAACGCCGTCCTGCAGGGATTTACAGGCACAGATCAGGGACCGTACTGTTACAGTTACATGTCATATAGCTTGTACCTGTCATATAACCTGTACATTTGTTACCCACTTTTTAAACTTTTTTCACTTGACTGCTTGATTAGATTACCTTCCATTGCAAATTATTCAAGTATACACCACTTATCTGCTTAACATTAAAAAATGAAATGAAACATTTTGTAGCATCAGAGCTGAAACATAACAGCCTAACAGTTAGAGCCAGCGAGGACGGACACGTTTATTGGTGGAAGTCGAATGTTACCGGTATCTTTTTTTTCTGATTTCAGTCTTTTCAGTCACTTTTTTTCAATCAAAATGTGCAAAGAACCCTTTAATGTCCCTACATGGCCACTCTACATCTCTGTATTATTCCTTATTTCCCAGCAACACAACAAATCCTTTCAGACTTACATGGGATGCGCTCTCTGACAAGCCATTTGTGACGGGGGGATCGGAGGAACTGGGAGATTTTGAGTCAGCTTCCGACTGGTTCATATCCGGGACGAACAGCCTCTGTAATGATGAGGGTGGACAGCCAATCAGAGAGAAATATAACGAAGGAGCTGAAGCAGTGACGGGTGTTGCGGCCGAGTCTCTCACCTGACCGGGGTAGACGCTGCGGGAAAAGAGCTTGTTCAGCTGGACCAGCTTGTTTGGGGTGATGTTGAACTTGAGGGCGACGCTGTTGAGGGAATCGTTGGGTCCCACCTGTGATGAGAGATGAGCTCCTCTGTGAAACAAGTCTCTGAAGGTGCGCCGGTCAAAAACACTACATGGTGCAAACAGCCTTCCTACAGTGTTATATTAATGTCACATCACTGTAGTTTTACTCACAATGAACTCCACTGTCCCCGGTGGCCTCCTCTTCTCCCTCTTTGCCTGATTGTTAGTTTTACAGCCATCATCTAGAAGAAACGTGCAAAAAAACACAACAAAATTAGAGATGAATATGTAGTTTCATCTCATACTTTCCACATCACTAACAGATATATTTCTGATAAAATATCATCCAATGAAAGAAAAAGCCCAACAGAGATGACCCCTGAACAGCCCATATTTTTTTTTGCTTCTTGAGTCAGTACCAGTGTTTGTTTCATTATCCATCCCGTCCCAACACTGTCCCACACATGCTGAAGCGGTTATCATATAAAAAGACACTCAAACAATCTGACCCTTGTAGTAGACAAGCTCCACAGTCAGCACTTTCTTCTGGCCAAGAACACAGAAGCTATTAGCGTACCACTCCCTGACTGCGTAATTACACTGCTGCCTCCTCCATGGAAACAAAGGGCATGACTAAGCATCAGACAGCCAGACTCTGCTGCTCTGCGCTGTCACTTTTTTTCCCCCCCCTGAATTTATCCAGACTGTGATGTGAAGTGATGATATGCTACAAGGCACTGCAGGGCTGTGGACTTTTAGCTGAAAGGATTTAAGCTCCGTTTGTCCATTACACTGCAGAACATCGTATTTAATTTGATGGACTGCACATAACAATGATGTTATCTCATTAAAACATCCTGCAGAGTTTACACAGCTGGCCGACCCGTTGCATGCATGACAAGAGTCCATTATCAGTCTGAATATAAAGGAGCTGGTGATGATTTATGCTACAGACAAACCCAGCGACTCATGAAAGTAGAAACCACTGAAGGCAAAATGCAGAAAATCAAGCTGAAAGCACGGATTAAAGCTGCACAGTGCTCCGAGCTGCAGTAATAATTTTCGGTTAAATTAAAAGACGCACTTTTATTTTGTGTTGAATTTGGCGGTTCCTGTGGACAAAAGCGGTAGTGTTTCACCGAAGGTTAGGTCAGGTTACACGCTCTTTTTGCTTCAGTGCCAGCTGCGTGTAGACTACTTTAAATGAGGGTGAGTGGGCGGCAGCTCTGGACAAAGCTGAAGTAACTCGAATTCAACACGAGGAAACTCCTGCGCTGTTTTGTTTGGTTTCGTGGAAAAAGCTGACCCAGTGGCAGGCATTAAGAATTTAGAGAGACAAAATTAAATTACAGCATTTCTGCTGTGATTTAACCCCCCTTCAAACCCTCGGCGCTCAAAAACTTTGTGAGTTCAGCCACTTAAATGTCATCATCGGCTGTAAACCAGTACAGGATAAAGGTTATGCAACTTCCTGTTTAAAACTGCGGAGGTCGTACCCAGCACAGAGGAGCCTTGTGTTACATGTCCACCAGTGGATGATTGTGTCAAATAACAGAGCATGGGAATAAAATCAAAACTGGCAGTAACAGTACACAAATAAGTTGACATATCACTTGCCTAAAATTGTGAATTTACAAAAGAACAACTTAAAAAATGTATTCTGCTAAGACAATAAAAAAACCAAAACTCATTAAAACAGCCATTACAGTGGACTACGACTAGAATACTTTTAACTTAATAATATATCTAATGAGCTTAAACCAGTGATTGTCACACAGAGATACTGTAGATGGGATTTGGGCAATGTAATGCTGTTAGTTTTATATCCAAATAACAATAATAATAATCTGATAATAATGCAAAAAACAAATAAACAAACAAAACAAAAAAAACCCTATCAATAACAGATGACACAAACAATTGATTTGTGTATTCTACATAGCTACAATGATACTATTACATTTTAATTGTAGCCTCAACGTATCAACAAGACCACGTTACACGTATAGTCTCAGTGCACCAAAGCATCACTGGAGACAAACTAATGAAGCTTCAAGTTCGGCAGGTCGTACCTGAGCCTGCAGGCAGCTTCTCCGTGGTTCTCTCTTGGTCCGCCTTCTTGTTGGGGTCACTTTGGACATTCGGACAGGAGATGATTGTCGGGCTCTGCTCATTCACAGTCTTGTCTGACTGGCTCTGCTTTAGCTGTCTCCGCCTCTTCAGCCTGATGTAGAAGCACATAATCGAATGTACTCATTAAATTAAATAAAGGGAGCACAGGAGCATTTGATCACTTTCAATATAACTTGACAACTTTTTCTGGCCGGGATTGACATACAGTATGTATTAGCATGTGCACAGCGCTATTTTTATTTCATTAGATTAAATATCTGAATGCTACGGTTGATGACAGATCATTTCCATTGTAGTAGTTGCCTCCCACAGGATATATTGAAGCATTTAACATAAGTAGTCCACTTCATAAATAGCCAGTTATGAGATATGTACCAATGTTTCACACTGAAAGTAATGATTACTTTAATGGACAAAAAGAGAAAAGCACAAATAACTTTTACTTTATTGTCCCTAAAGCTTAAATTCATCTTAGAACCAGGTAAAACATGGAGCACAGAGACTATCATACACAAAACATGACAAAATACATTAACATGCATACATCAACCATCAACCCTCAATGGTTAACAAACATCGTCACTGCTCTACAGTTACATAGAAAATTCCCCATAAACTCACTCATCATGAGTATTTAACAGTTTAGTGCCTTGATAGATTAAGGGATTATTCACTCTGGCTGTCTGTCTCATGTTAAAAGCAGGAGAAAATCCCAGTTGTTAAGATT
This sequence comes from Amniataba percoides, assembly GCA_037176925.1. Taxonomy (NCBI): domain Eukaryota; kingdom Metazoa; phylum Chordata; class Actinopteri; order Centrarchiformes; family Terapontidae; genus Amniataba; species Amniataba percoides. Next base: position 11,135,217 of record JBAJHX010000031.1, on the reverse strand, counting down.
TTCTAATCCTTTCATAAACAGTGAAGTCCGAGCCACAGACACAAATCACAAAGGCCCTTAGAGGACTTGATCTTAGCCACAGCTTAGGAAACTCTGAGGAGCACTTAAACACAAGATGGGAAATAAAACATAACTGATCTGTCTTGGTTTGATGGAGAAGGAAGCGCGTTTGTTTGTTGTGTAACGTCATAAAGAGTTAGTTGTGAATTCAGATCTGCTGTCTATTATGCTCAAAGTTATCACACTGAACTTTTTTCCTCTTTGCTTTGCTGCTCTCTCTTTGGGTTGTTTAATCATTGATAGGTAAGGGGGTTACGTAACATCATCTCTAGACACAGTTGGGGTTCAATAAGGGGGGACACTGCAGTGCAGTGGAACCGCAGGTTAGTGGTGCACTTAAGGATAATGCACACTCTGCAAACCCCACTGAAACCTTAAGTGTGGATGTGAGTATGTAAAAGACAGATAAGACCAGATTGATTTATCATAAGGTCTGAGTGATAGGTGGTAGTGTTGGCCCGCACAGCTCCGGGGGAAAGGAAGAATAAAAGAAAAACGAAGAGAGAAGCGCTTTAAGTGTTCAAGTGCCTTAATGGAAGGCAGGAGAGGGTCGATAAGGCTGCAGACAGACGGAGTTCAAGCCTCTTGCACAGCCTCAGGTCACTCTCCCACTTTAACCGATGTGCCACACATCTGGTAGCGATCTCAGGAATCTGCACAAACACTCTGAAGAGCACCGTCTGTTTTGCTCTGGAGCATTTTACAGAGTATCTCAATCACTTTCTAGCATTCATCTGAATATTTTCCCCCTCTGGTTACACTTTGGAACCAGTGTATGAATTCCCAGCATAATGGCAGAGAAATCAGAGAGCTATAAATAACAAGTGAAAATGAAAACGTAAACACAAAATCCCCCTCCTGCTCTTCTACTTTCAAGACTTGGCTTTAAAGCAAACTGCTCTTCCATTACAGGACCCACCAGGAGGATTTCAGGGTGGTACTCAGGCCTGTAATTCTCTGTGTGAGTCAAACGTATATAATTAAGCTTTTTAATTTTACACTGTTGAACAGAGAATGTGAGACATATTTACAAATGTACAAATATAAGACACCGTACATAAACAGTCACAACCCTGCAAAAGCTGCTCAGTGAACACAAGCAAACAGTCTTTTTCAAGTTTTCTCAGTTGTACCGATGACTAGAATCTGACTTGGAGCTGGATCTCTTTTTGCAGGATGGATGGATGTTTAGAAGAACTGAGATTATTTTTCTTGTCTTGTTTTACTCTCCAAGCGATTCAAACTGTTCTAATTGCTTGCTGTTTTGGTGCAATTGTATTTTTGGATGCAATATTAGAGTTGTAAGTTCATTGTTTACTGGATGAAGTGCAAATTCTGTTGATGAAATGTATTCTACTTGAACATGCACCCCAGGAAAGGCCATCATTATTGCAGAGGCAAAGCTTGATGCCAGCACCACAACCAGGGCTCAGGATGGAAATTGTGCGTTTCCGCCAATGTGCAGTGTTTAGCTTACACAGTTTTATACAATGGCCACAAATAATAATTTCAGTCTCATTAGACAGAACCTTTTCTCACTTTGATTCGGTCTCCCACATTATCTTCTGGCAAACATCGGCCAAGATGTCGAGTTTTCTCAGCAGCTATTAAGCTGCGACTGGTGAAATCACCACGGCAACAGTGATTTCATGTGCAGCGTCTCTCCGTCTCAGCCATGTAACTCCTTTAGAGTCACTGCGAGCCTCATGGTAGTCCCACTGTCTTGACGCACAGCCAGATCTGATCAAATCTATGACATTTCTATTCTTTATGTCTGACTGTACTGTACTCGACCATATTGTGCCTTTCAATTTTCAGTAAATGTGTTATAGATTTCTTTGACATATTAGTTGTTTTCTTTAAAATGCAGCTGATACTAAAAGCACTTAATATGAACACATTTTGCAAGTTCTAGTTTAATATTGTCATATTAAACTAATTTTGCACGTCTGCTTCATTTAGTTCAGTTTGTTCTTTTTTCTCTTGTACAGCACTGAAAACTTACATGTCCTGTGTTTCACTGTGGTAAAACAATAAAACATGAAAATGTCTACCACGGGTTCATACTTGTTAAGGGTACATGTGTCTGCATCACAGTGGCCTTTGTGCAGTTTGTCAGGAAGTGAGGCAGCATATGGTGCAACCAGCAGGAGAGCTACATGTTACAGGCTGATTTTCCTTCCTGACACGTTCACTCTATGTCAGCACAGGCACAATCACAGCAGAGGTCTGCATGAGTCTGATTTATTCACCCCTCACCTTTACACTGTTGTTTTTCTGCACGAAGCACAATGTCTGCATCCTATTAAGATTTAATGCACTGCCCACCTGATCATTAGGGAGCGGCTGAAATGCGACGCCAGTGCAAAGTCATTTTTCTCCGTAATGTAATATTTCCAACAGAAGCCAATCCAGTCATGAAAACATAGGACAAATTGCAGGTTTGTACCAGACTCAACAAGAAACCCGAGACATAATAAGACAGAACAAAGCCCATTAGGCTTCACTGCATTACCTCATGACATTTATCACAAGTCCAAACAGCACTGAACAGCACATTCATCACACTGCTTATCCATATATCGAAAAAATTAACCAGCTTTGCGTAGATTTCACAGTTTTAGCTAATTTTTCTATTACCAATTATTACAGACTCTTTACGTAGCTGAAGCCTAAAACACGACAAAATCGTATGACAACAAACAACAAATATATTCTCAAATGGATTAGGCTTTTTACAGGCAGTTAAGCCACACATACAGTTGTATAACCCTTAATTATCCACATACATCTTCTACAACATCTCAGATCCGTGGGAATAAGCGTGAAAAGGCTGATCTTTTCTCACGACCAGCGAGCTGCTCATCAGTACATTCACCGTAGCTGTGACGAGCTTCGTTCCGCACACTTCCTGCTATCGTGTGTCACAACTCTGCCGAAATCCAATTTTAAAAGTCGACCTGATCCCGGTGAATCAATACTCGCAAGAACTCTGACGCATGACTCGGGTTATTTGTATAGATATAGGAGGCTGTTTTTGCTGACAGCAGCTCTGAGACTTAACAGTACTGATCCAAGACTCAAAAAAAAAGGGGGGAAATAGTTCATTAGATGACCGCAGCATGTCGAGGTACTAATGAAACGTGTAGCACAATGTCACTTCAGACAGGCAATGAACTGAGCAAGGATTTTCTTACAACAAAT
>JBAJHX010000031.1:11118004-11131882 GCA_037176925.1 Amniataba percoides | reverse complement strand
GGTGATTATCATTAACTGTATGTCATGAAAATTCAAAAGCACTCTTTGTGGGGAAACCTGATATAGTAAGTACTAATGTAGATATAAACAGGGTGTCATGACTGTCACAGCTTCTCTGATACTTATTCTGCACGTTTTGTTTCCAATATGTTCATTTTTGTTCATCCAATTTACTATTGCTATTCCAGTGAACTCTGTAAGTATGCATGTCTGACTAGAAATCCCTTCTCTGTCATTCCTCTGGAAATTTCTCCTGATTCCTGTATTTTAAGGGATTTTTTTTGTCCTAATTGGGGATCATAAAAGGATGTAGGATGTCACATGTTTATCCAGTGTACAAAAGCCCTCTCAAACAAATTTATGATATGTGATTGTGACATTTTTAAATGAAACTTTACCTCAACTTTCAGCAAAACCAATGACGTAAAAATCATCACGAATGCAAAATAAACTTATAAGCAGAAAAAAAACCCATGCAGCTAAGTGGGAAACAAATGTTGGGGCTCAGTTTTGCTGCATGAAAAATAAATGCAAATAACACAAACACACACAAGGGAGTGCCTTACCTGGCAAAGTATCCCGGCTTCCTGTCTCTCTTTTCCATCGGGCCAGGGTGCTAAATCTGCACGCAGTCCAGCGCATCCATACAAACACCGTCCACCCTCACACACTCGCAATCAAGTGTGTGTCTCCAAGCCAGCCAGAAACAACTTTTGGGAAGATCAGTTCTCACACTGCGCTCACACACTTCTTCTTCCTTGTCCTGCAGAAGAGGAGGAGGAGGGAGGGGTGGGAGGATTAGCAGGGTGCCTTGCTCTCTCAACAACACTCACTCACAATGCAAAAAGTCCAATAAGTGATGGTGAAGCCTCATCAGCCTAAGTGGAGGGCGATGAAAGCATCCTATAACAAGCATGTCAGCCCACTCAGCTGACAATGGCTGACCAGCAGGGTGGGGAAGAAGAAAAAAAAGCAAAACACACCCCTCTGCTGTGCTGAGAAGACACATCTGCTGCTAGCTGCACATATGTTTAATTATGTAATTATGCCTCATGCTATTATTAGCTGTATCATCTAGTGCATGTAAACACTAAACACTTTAGGCCGTCATGGCTACTCTTTGAACAGCTAGCTGCAGGGTGAGGCGAAAACGAAACAAATCTCTTACACGCCTGCCACACACCAAGAGGAAGCAGAAACCTTAAGTTCACCCATGTGTGTTACGTAACGAGGTAACAACCCCCCCCCCAAAAAAAAAAAAAAAAAACAGAGGTAAATTTGTTTCTTTTAAACACCAACGCAGCATCACCTCAGCTACAGTCTCCAGTTTGAGGCAGCTTGCAGGGGAAAGTCCTCTCCATGAGCCAGCTTCTTGTTAAGGTGCAGCAGAAAAACAAAACACACGAGAGATACAAGGCTAAATGTTGAATAAGAAAAATAAACACACACACACACACTGAGCAAACACAGGTGAACAAGGTCCAGTCCCCCAGCTGACTTCACAGCTGATGCTAACCGCGCTAGCTAGCCACTTTGTTTACAGGACAATAGCAACCTGGTGGAGGATTTGTGTTGGGTTATTTTTTTTCCGCCATAGCTCGCCAAGATAAAATAAAATATCCACACGAACCTGCAGTCTGCTCCGGGACAATTCTACCGACAAACACTCATGTGCAAACGAGGCTAAATGTGGTATAAACACACACACAGGTAGCCGAGCTGACCACATACCTTGCGTGCATCCTCTCGCAGACAGCGTGAAAATCAAAATGAAGCCTCCTCTCGCTGCGCCCCCTGCTGCCTGTAAGATGAAAAACACACGCCTGGATTTACTACGAAGCACAGCGGCTGGTTGATGTCGTGAAGGGCAGCTAGTTTAAATATGTGGCTATCGGTCGGTATCTCACCGCAGCGCATCGCGTACAAAACTCACCGAAAACATTGTTATAACCCCTATATTTAATAATAAAATGCATAATGTGTAATAGATTGTACATGGCTTCCCTGGTGGTCTAGTGGTTAGGATTCGGCGCTCTCACCGCCGCGGCCCGGGTTCGATTCCCGGTCAGGGAACTAGCTTTTTTCTTCTTCTACTCCACCTCAACTCTCTTCACCTTTGGTCATACAAACATGGCGAACAACAGATTAAATATTGACATGCCACGGTTCATCGTGACCGCTCCTGTGCTGCCATATCATCGGTACATTAAACAGTAATGATACGGCCTTGAAGCCATTACAGAAAAAGAGGAACGTCCTCGCTGTAGATTTGCAAAAATAAAATAATGTGTTTTTTAGATTTTTTGTATGAGCTCTCTTTGCAACTTTACAACGTTATGATCTTGCACTTAAGCCAGAGTAGCAGCTCCAGTGGAGAAATAAAGTCATGCATTCAAAATTTCATTTAATTAGAATGACAAAAGTGTTACAAAAAGTGTACTTAAAGTACCAAAAGAAAAAGTGCTCATAATGCAAAATGGTCAGTTTCAGAATTAGAACTATTATACTGACTTACAGTTTGTCGCTTTAATGCAGCTGATGGGACTAATTTAAAGTACAAGTACCTGTAAACTGTGGCCACTGCTATTTACAGTTCAATTACAGTTTTATTTAGGTCTGAAAGTATTGTATTTTAATTCCTGTAAAAAGAAATCTGAAAAATTGTGAAGCATGTAATTGTTTAGATAAACATTTTAAGGCCAGCCTCAGAACCATCATGATTGTCGACCTCACTATAAAGACTATAAAGTCTCCCATGTTGGGAACCCATGTGTGATTTGGCCTATTAGAGAACCAAAAACTTACCTCTAGGTGGCGACAACTCACAACAAATGGTTAAAGAAAAAAAACGCAGTTCGCACAAGAGTGTGTGTTAGGTGTCCAAACATAAAAGATAATGAACATTACAAGAGCTTCCCTCATAAGAGCTTACACAAGCTTTTTTATTTATATACAACATTCATATGAGTGACTAAGGACACTGCAGGATTTTACATTATGTCGACGAGGATGAAAGACAGATTTTTAACTGTCTTTAATTTCCTCAGTTTGCACACACCACTTCAGCTCAGACATCCTCTACATATACAACTCTGAATACATCTGTCGCACCTTCCTACGAGGCTTCGTTGAGCTGAACCTGTTTAAAAAAAGAACGAAAGCAGTGAGACTGAGATAACGTGTGTTTGTGGAGCTTGGGTCCTTAGAGGGCCCTCAGAGGTGGGGAAAAGAAAGAGACCCCCGGCTGCAGGGCCTCTGATTGGACGAGGCAGGAGTTAACCAGTTCCTGGCCGGCTATGTATCTTGGCAGTTATTTTGACAGGCGCTATCATTGTGACAGAAGAGATAAGTTGTCTCAGGGATCGCCATGGCGCCGGTGTGTCCCTCCTCCGTCCTGTTCAGACTCCTATCAACCCTTCTTCTCCCCCCGCCCCCCTGCTAGCCTTTGGAGCAAAGGATTGTGGGGGACTGTTTGGTTGGGAGCGGGGTTTGTGTTGGCAGGGACCCCGGGGCTCCGGGTATCATCGTCCCCCCTTCAAGACCATCAATGTGTGTGCATGTGACCAAAGCACCTAAATGTCGCCGTCCACGTTCTTTTGAGTGCTCTCTCTTGCTCTTTCTTTCTTTTCCTCTTTTCTAATAGTCTTCAACTTTTTATTGAACCTCTGCCTTGATTTTCCTTTTTTCGTTCCTGGAAATACAGGCATAATTCTAACAACCCAGCGATAGACAAAGAAATCACATCGAAGCAGAGTAGGACAGAACTTTAAGCACTAAAAAAAAAGAAAAAAAAAGAAGTAAAGGATGAGCTCTGTTAAACTTTTGACTCTGTGCTGAGTAATGTTTTCAAGATGTGGTCCACAGACGAGGCTATAATAATAGTCCATCAAACCCATTATAGTCTCCCTGTCATTTAAGATCTCCACAGTATACAGGTAGTCTCATTTCAGCCTCTGATATTAGAATTTTTACGGTACTGTCCCGTCATGGCCCACAAACGGCTTGGTAGCATTACAGTGTCTGTTTTTTGTGTTAATATCACTGCTACACAGGGGTATTCAGTCATCCAAACACACACATGCACACACACACACAGGAATTTATATTGCAGAGGATGAACAGAAAAGGAGAAAGAGGAAACCGACAAAAGAAAAGATGTGTCTTCACTAAGAATGCATATGTCCTCCTGTATGTGCCAACCAACAGCTCCTTATCATGTACTTATTTAAACATCACGTTATCACTTTTGAGTTGTGTCTGGTCTCAAAGTGGGAGATTTAAACAGTCAGAGTGGCATTAGCAGCTTTATTTTGCCAGGTCAGGCCAGAGAAAGATGCTATCTCGCTTCTATCTTTCCAAACCATTGTAGTCACAAAGATCTGACCCAGCACAGGCCTTGGAGAGATTTAAAATCATTTTGCACCGACGTCATACACTTCGAGCTTAGACTACAACCACTGATAACTTCAAGTACACTGTGGCAGCAAGAAGCTGCAAAACCTAAACACTGCGAAAGCATATGTCACACAAATGATGACTGATAGGAAACATGGGAGTCGTAATTCACTATAATGAACCAAACCTGTGAAAAAAACAGATACATTTAAAAGAAATCTCCCATTAGACAGTGTTTTTATCTGTGTGTTTATGGGAAAATGTAATGATGCTGACAGATTGTTGTGCAATAAACTAATTAGGATGGGAAATACTTGAGAGCGAGTTGTTACTCATAAAGCAAACTGTTAAAAAAAAGGAAAGTCCTACTTACAAACCTCAGATTTACAAGCCTTTGAGGCTGACGCGTGAAAAGACACAGATGGAGGCAGAAAAGTTAATTAGAGAAGTCTTCTACCTTTCTTCTTTAATTTAAAATGTGCTCCACAACAAAAACTATTAAGTGTGTAAATGTAGATATTAGTTGTCATTATGTATATTTCACTTCCACTAACATTAGTTAATATTTGAGAAAGGTAATGAGGCACGTGGTTGACACATTAAATGTAACTTAAAATGCTGTTTAAGTACAGTATACTATACTACTTTTTCCATACGGTAATATCAAGGCAATTTTACTAATAGATTATCAGAACTAAGATATTAGAAAAATAGTCTCTTCAATCTGCGACTTACTAAGTTATGGATATGATCTGTACTGTAATAAAATTTAAGATAATAATATTAAACAGAACGTGATGCTTTGATATTGTCACACCAAGCACACACACAGACGTTGAAAAGGGAGATGATGTGCAAATATGAGAGAGTTTGCGATTAAATACATTTTTTTATATTTTGAATATAATGCTCCCTCTCTGCTGTAAGTCACCATACACTGGAGATCTCGAGTTCCCCGTCACCTTTAGCCTAATAATGATAAAAAAAAAGACATTTCATATACCTTGGGCCACAGATTTGGTTATGTTGAGTAGATGTGAATGGAGATCTGATTTTACAGGTTAGTCCCACAATGTGCACATTGAAAAGGCATAAAAAGGAAACAAGATCCTCTCACTATGATGCACACTGTTCCTTTAGTATTGCAGCCTGACTAAATAAATCATTGTATTGACACAGGGTACTAAGAACTTGGGGAGGACTTTGAAATAAAAATAAAAATGGATGCAAATGAATGATGGTGTGCGGTTGGCAGTCGGAGCGCTTTAAAAAAAAATCCTGTAAATGATGCATCACAAGCTGCAATCGTTTGGATGTGAGACACGTTCACCACTGCCTTGGTGGTCCAGGAAAGTCCAGAGTGACTGAGAGACTACCTTCTAGGTTACCACGAGGTTAATGACCCACTACACACAAATGCGCGTACACACACACACACACACATGCACACACACTCTCAGCCGACACACTGGCCACTTGCACCAGACAGTTAACAAAGACAGAGGGGGGAATGAAAGTGATGGAGACGTGGGCTGACGCAGCTCTATACTGTATACCATCCAGTGCCACTACACCCACTGTCAATCTGCCAAGTCAGCTGAAGCGCTGCAGCCATGACCTTTGACCCAGGAACTGAACTGCGGGGGAAAGGTTATCAGTGTTGGGGATTTTTTTTTTGTGTGTCTGTGTTCGCAAAGCTAAATGTCCAGACGGCGCAGGACATGCACCTCGAAGGAAGGCGCTGACTGAAGAAGGAAACCTGAAGTAGGGATGGACATAAGCGCTATATCACCACCCCCCAAATACACACACACACACACACACACACACACACACACATATATAAATCCTCTCATCAGTGTTTGTGATCACATGACTGCTGTAGGGGAGCAAACAGTGCACCGTTGTTTACCCTGCTTATCAGTGGTGTTGTAACAAGTAGAGGAACACACAAGCTGACCTCAACACAGACACATGAACGAAGAAACCTCACCTTGGATGAATAAAAAAAAAAAAGCTTTAAAATTCAAATAAAAAATTGCGGCGAGCTGTTAATGTTCACATCCCCAAATAATAATTTTCTCACTTTTGATAACCTGGCTTGAGATAACGCAGTCGATTCTAACAGAAGTCTGTGGTCCAACACTCAGGGAAGCCATGATAACGAGCAGAGATCATGAGCTATTTGCTAACATTGCAAATAAATTTCCCCTTTAACTCCCCTCTGATCTCATCTGCCATAAAAAAAGAGTCCTGTAAGTAACCATCAGTTTTTCAGAAGAAGAAGAAGCAGAGTCGACTCAGAGGTAAGACTATGAACCCCCTGTAAATAACAGCTATAAATTCCTAAATGAATTATGACTGGGTCTGCTCATTTATGATTGCGCGATAAGTCAACTTTTCATGTACAGTAAAGGAAGTATTACTTTGAAAGGCAGGAAGATATAAGGGCCGCGTTAAAGGTAACTTGAGTGTGTGCTTACTGCGTCTGACTGTCTGCATGTGTACGCCGTTTGATGTGTGTGTTCCTCTTGTGTGTGTGTGTGTGTGTGTGTGCTCGTACGTACACTCCCACCCTCACACTCAGACTCTGGTTAGTCCAAGCCAGCGCCACATCAGTCCATCATCACAGATATGGCTTGTGGTCAGATAGCAGGTCTGGCGGCGCACAAGACATTTTGTCCACTCTGTCATGTTTACTTATAATGATAAGCTTTGATGGATTCCCCGCGAGCTATAGACGCCACAGAGCGAACACACACACACACACAGTGATTCACACATGCACATTACCAGAAAAGCAAAAGATAAAGAAATTCCAAATGTTATCGGCGATAGCTAATTAGAAAACACATTATAGAGTTTAGGAACAGACACTATACGCTCCTGAAGATGGCAGTCTGTTTTGCACTCATATCTTTTGAACAGCTGATGAGTAAGTGTTTCAAATGACTTAGCGCTGTGCACTCTGGTCAAAGTTTTGTGGGCACAAGAGAAGGCCAACAAGCTGTCAAGTGAAGGGAGTAAATGTGTTTGGAAATGGATTCCTGGTGTGATTTTTAAAAATTAACAAAGCAAGTCTATGAGAAACATTTTCACAAGCTCACATGTTTGAATTTGTTTAGCATGAAACTGAATCCGGTAAGGCCTAACTATATTGTTAAGCTCAGAAAACAAATGTAAAATGTGCATAGTAGATAAGATAAAAAAAAACATGAATGCTATGAATTCCCCATTTAGTTTAGTCTAAATCAGAAGCTGTCTTTGTCAGGCTCGATGTTGCACTCTGTGATCTGCTGCTCGGCCTGTACAGTGTTTCCACTGGGTCGGTTTACTTTAGCCTGGCTTGTGGCCAGACCGCAAGACCGGCTCACTATAACTGCTCTGGACCAATTAAAAAGACTAATGAGGTCCGTGTTTATCGTGTCACCCAGAGGGCAGCGAGGGGGGCACCGAGACAGGCAGCGCGGCAGACGACCAGCAGAGCGGAGGAGACGATACGCCGTTGGTTAAAAAGTGATCACATGAAAGAGAGAAGGGTAGGGCGGACTGGTAATCAAATGCAAAGTTATTTCTGTTTGAGATTCACTTGTAATCTGTGTTACTCAATCAATTATCTGTTCCTAATAAACACACACACAGTATACAGTAGGTTATGTACATAAAAACCCTTTAGACCTGTAGATGGTGACACACCCTCCTTAGAAGCTACTGTAAAAACATGGCGGGCTAAATAGAAGAGAGCCTGCTCTGTATGTAAATTTAAAGGGCCCATTCTAGGCTAAGGAAAACACAATAATTTTTTATTTCAGGTGATTAAACACTGATGAAAACATTTATAATGTGCCAGCAGATCCCCATAAATCCTCCATCAAAGGTCCTTAAACTTCATTATATCCTTAACTGAAAGTGCCACCAGGAACACACTAGTGGAAGTGAAATTAATCATCTTTTCTGGTACATTTTCCTTTTAGCTTCATGAATTTCATTTTGTATACCACATTACTCTTTGCAATGCTGTTGTTGCTTTCTACAGCAAACTTGACCATTCATACACTGACCAAGGCCACTGCAACTGACTTGTTCACATATTGTGTGCTTAAGTTGCCCACCAGACAGCAGCTGCATGGTTTTCCAGACATTCAACCACGTCATCCTCCCAGCTGTCCTTTCACACATGCACATGTACAGAATTCAAGCTAGTTCAGGTTTATACGTGCACAGAAATGTGATGGTGTAGTTCAGGATTTGATTGTGCATCCACAGTATTTTTGCCTTTTTTTTCCCCAAAGTGATCTGCTTCAGTGATTATTTGGTTTTGCATCTGCTTGGACACTGTTACTTGTTACTTGCTTGCAAGTCTGGTCTTAATTATGTTTCTTAAGAAACTGCGGAAAGATTTTTGGTGGTAGTTGCTGAACATGAAAGTACAAGAAGGCATCCAGTTGCAATACAATATGAGGTTGCATATTATTCTTTTATCCATGCATTAAAACATTTTTTGAGTCCACCTCAAGTTCACCTTGACTTTTTCTCCCTCTTCTTTAGCTACTCACCTCTACTCCATTCCTCTTGCTTATTTAATAGTTATTTATGCCCATGAACACCACGGCCGCTGGTGAACTTTAGGGAGTGTGTGTCTGAGAATGAGAGTGACATCGAGAGGTGGAGGAGAAGAAACAAGCAACTCTGAAACAACGGGCTCCTTCTTTCCCCGATTCTTATTTTACATCTCACCCCTCCTCTTGCTCTGTCAAGGCCACTCTTTTCTTCCTCCTACTTGCTTGGCCGTGAAGAGGTCAAACTATGAGAGAGAACGCAATACACATGCACACACACACTGCAACCGTTACAAATCTTCATGGCCTTATCGAGGACAACACACTGATAAGTATGTCTCCACTCCCCATCCGACAGATCCATCTCTGAAAACATTTGAGACACCCGGAGGAAGATGAGGAAATATATGTGTGTGTGTGTTTGTGTATGTGTGTGTGCGTGTAACTGGCAGATTGATGGTTCAGTTCACTCCCATTACTGTAAATGAGTCGAACCAGAGCTGAATTGGGTGAGTTGGGTGGTTTCAGTGGGTATCCTGATGTCGAGGGATGATAATTAACAGGGTTTGGATGACATGAGCTGTGTGTGTGTCTGTGTGTTTGCACATTTTGGGAGAGCTGCACCTGCAACTAATGATGTGAAACTTGCCAACTTCATCTGCTGCAGCCCGTCACTCCCCTCAGACCAAACTTGCACCTGTTGACCTGCACCAGCACGCAGACACAAACACACCCACACACACACACACTCACGCACGCACACCTTTTGCAGACTTTTTGGCATGACAATAGCCATTCCTCCACTCGGGGCTAAGTGCCTCCTTAACCTAGTCTGAGGCAATTAATACCCTGTTTTTCTCCCTGGTGAATTCATGCCTCATGGACTAACACCAGCTCTGACATCATGATATGTCAACTTCACTGTCTTTTGCAGAGTGTCACGTAACTACAGCTTTATCTCCACCTTAAATGACAGTTTCCCTCTGCACATATTATCTGTAATATTTTTTTATTTGTTATTTTTTTGTTTTATCGGGCTGCCTGGGGAATTGATTTCTTATGAGCGAGGTTGAAAACATGTAACTTGTGACACATGAAATAATTCCCTGAACTTGTGCACTCTAATTTTGCTGCTGAAATATTGTGACGTTCATAAAGACAGATAACGAGTCACAGTAATATTGCTACCTCGGGACATATTTGGTGCAAGGAGACAAGCTATTTTTAAAGAAGTGGATGAGAAGATCCTCTTTTAGAGATGTTCTGTGGGGACAGCTCATTAACTGCACAGTTTATGTCTGCTGTGGGTGAGAGTCTTGTGTTTATCTCAGGCAGAGGCTACAAGATGCTGACATATATGCACACGGTTTAGTGCATTTCGATATGCGTTTGTTCCCCTTTTTATAGATGTGCAAGGTTTACCAGCTGTGCTGTAGATACACATGGACCAGTGTCAGGGCTGGAGCCAGGATTTTAGAAATACTTAGGTCATGAGTCATTCAATTTATCTTTCATTTATTTGGTTAATTTACATTTATAATTTTTATAGATGTTTTTCCCCAAACCTGAAGTCTAAGGTTATGATTCATCTTCAGACTTGATGAAATGAATTTGATTTGATTTATTTTAAAATTATCAGAACATTATTTGCCTAAAAGTAACAGTTTTCAGCATATAGATACTGGTCTCGCCCTAAAAATATGTCCTTTTAATGACAGAAACCCTCCTAAAAGAAGACAAATCCAGAAAAGGTTTGTGTGCTTTCATTAATAAACTGCACATTGTCACCCCGTGTATGTTTTCGTGGAGGACGTGCGGGGCCATTGGGTCGCGGTGGGCTGGGTCCTCGGTTCCCACAGCCTACGTGGAGGCAGCCTCTGCCGCGCTATCAGCCTCCGTCTCCGGCCGCCCCCCTCCACCAGCACCAGCGGGCCCCCCTGACGTCAGCCCAGGCCTGATAACGGGGTCCACGGCGAGTGAGCGAGCAAGTGAGCAGTGGAGGGATGGGATGGTGAGGAAGGGAGGAGGGGGAGGAGGGTTAGGGGGCTGGGGATGGAGGGATGAGGTGGAGGGAGGGAATGGGGTTACACTAACAGAGCCAGCGGTGGATAAGGCCCTCAGACAGATAAGACGGAGCACAGTGTGGAGCCTCTTTTGTTTTCCACTGCTCCTCCTGTCTGGTGGCATCTCCCTTCTGCTCCTCTCTCTGACATCGCCTCGCTTTCGGTCCACTCTCTTTTTTTGTTTTTGCTGACGTAACCACTTTGTCAAACTTCTATCCTTCTCCATCCCCCCACCGCCACGTCGCTCTTCGTCCAAACAGAAATATTCCTGCTGTTATCGGGCCTGTGCTCTGCGCCCGTCCCTGGATTGAGGCACCTTTTCTCCTCTCGCTTCCTCATTGTGTTTTTGCTTTCTCTTACAGTATTTTGAGAGAGGGAGGGTCTCCCCTTGACTGACGGCAGAAGCGAGTTTTTGACATTGATGAAAAGTTTGTGCGCTTGTTTCCAACCCCTCTGGCCGCCTTCAGCCTCTCATTTCTTCTCCATCGCGCTCTTCTTACAACGTTTTTTTTAGGCTACCCTGACACCTCTTTAACCCCTTCTGCACGAACTCTGCATGAACTCTCTTAAAGGCCAGAATCCATTGGTTTGATGATGTCACCTCACCTTTGCCTAACCTGAAACAAACAAACACACAACTTTCCCTCCACCTGCCACATCACTGCAGCTAAACCCCATGCATCAGCATATTAAACACTGTCTCTGTCTTTGCATGTGTG
Organism: Amniataba percoides; assembly: GCA_037176925.1. NCBI lineage: Eukaryota > Metazoa > Chordata > Actinopteri > Centrarchiformes > Terapontidae > Amniataba > Amniataba percoides. Next base: position 11,120,146 of record JBAJHX010000031.1, on the reverse strand, counting down.
TGTGTGTGTGTGTGCGCGAGTGTATGTGTGTCCCTATTTGCTCTTCAGGCCTTTGCAAGCCTGCGGACTTTGGCCACTGCTTATCACAGGGAGAGGTCCTGGGATCCCTGAGTCTTCATTGCTAAAAATACACTTGCAATAGCTCGCACACACACACAGAAACATGCTCGCACACTCTCTGTATCGTGGGGTACCCCGCTATGAGGCTGTTAGCCATACATCAGGCCGGCACGATCAGTCAGTGGTGGATTTTGCATGTGGGCCTGCACAAAGGCCAGCCTCATCGTCAAGAGTCACTCGCAGGACTGCCTCAAGATTTTTCTCAACATCGTAGCCGGCGTTTGAACAAGCGACACCCAGGAGTGGAATTTCAAATATTAGCATACAAGCGTCACAGAAATATTCAAACGTTTGCATGAGTGAGTTGGTTTGAGTAGCTTTACAAACAGCGGACACCATCAGAACAAAAGGGGTTTTGATAATTGGATTCTTATCATCTGTAATTGAGCGTCGTGTGATGTGTTTGCGCTGCTCTCCAAACAGTGTGAACCAAGAGTCCAGTTCAGCACTTGAGCCCCGACACATATGAGAACCTGCAACTGATGAGTTAATAATTTATACAAAAACAAAAAAACAAACAGTCCTGGTTAATGGTCTGTGTGTGTGTGTGTGTCTGTCTGTGTGTGCGTGTGTGTGTGTGTGTGTGTGTGTGTGTGTCAGAGAAGAGCAGTGCTGCTGAAGCCCAGGTGTCTTGCTGAGCAGACCCGCATCTACCTCAGTGTGACTCCCTGACCTTACCTGGTCAAACACACTTAATCCGCAAGCATAACATACAGATACCTTAGAATAACACAGATCCACGCATACTTACACACTCGCAGACGAACTCGCATGATCCCACGTGTTTTTGAGATTAGGTGAAAGGAGCCTGAGATTCAAGAATTTCATAGCCAATGACTCCTTCAGCTTAATTAATGATAGAAAACATTTTTGTCTAAAATAAATGTTGTGGACTGTGTGAAAACAGTCAGTATCAGTGTTTTATTTCCAATAAAATTAACCTCTCAGTTTAAATATTAAAGCCAAGATGTAACAAATAGGACATGATGTGATACAGAAGTGTACTGCTTTTGCAGGATATGCATGATTTAAACAATGGTGAGTGGACAGGAAGTGACCACAGACACAAAGAGAATAAATTTAGAAGAAAGTTTATATAGCTACCTAAGCATAAAAATGACAGCAGTAGAAATGTGGTGGTAGTTAGAGGAAAGGAAAGCAGCTTATCGGCACCATCACTTGTCACTAAAACCATTTAAAGAAGCAGTGAGAAGCCAGAGACGAGTGTCCAACGACAGTCCAACCTATAACAGGCCAAATCAAATTTTATTTAAAAGGACGATAAGTGATGAATAATTGTCATTTTTTTAAGTATAACAGATGAAATCCTGTGTTGTGTGTGCTGGCTGTTGTAAAATTTGAAAGTCTGCCTCAAATTAAAGTCAGTCAATCAGAAAATTCAACTCAGCTTTATCAACGCGGTTACAAGGAAAACTGAGTGAAGAAAGAATACAAAAAGGAGAAAAAAAACTTGGTGGTGAGACGTAATCAGGGGTCTTCATTGGACAGACAGTTAACATTGATTAGCTCTGTTTCAACATTATCATTATCACATGAGTTGATGATCGATCTGATCAGATAAGACGAGGCAAACAGGTGACGTCAGCAGGAACAGATGCAGACTAGCTTAGTTGCTTAGTTAGCAAAACAGCGTGCCAAAGAGGAATATCAACCAGTGCAACAGTGAAGTGTGTGTGTGTCTGTCTGTGTGTGAGTGTGTCTGTGTGTTTCAACATATCAATAGGGTACTCTGCCCCCTTGGTTTTCCTGCTTCTCCATTTGAAGTCCTCATCCTGGAGCCAAGAGTCTACAAGCCAATGTGTGTGTGTGTGTGTTGTGTGTTTGTGTGTGCAAGGAAGAAGGGGCCAAAGTAAGTCACTGACCCCAAATGATTGAATCTCTGCTCCAGCCAAGACGGGGACAGTTTTCCTGGTGCCTGGATCGGACACACACACGCACACACACACACACGCACACACACACACACACACACACACACACACACACACACACACACACACA
>JBAJHX010000031.1:11097850-11117986 GCA_037176925.1 Amniataba percoides | reverse complement strand
ACACACACACACACACACACACACACACACACACACACACACACACACACACACACACACACACACACACACTTTCTGCAGCAACAGTCTGCTGCTGTCTGCCACATACCAGCATCTCTATCTAGTCCCTCACCCGACACCTCCTCATTCATACTCACTGAAAACACACGGTTGCACAGAATGATGGTTATAAACGCACACACACACACAGTTCTCATGGGCTCTGGCCTCCGTCACTGTCAGTGATACAGGCTGGCATGTGCAAACACACAAATGAAAACACACACTGTACAGTACAATAACAGAAAAGAGGACAAACTCTGTTTGATTTTTGAGGCTTTTTGTGAACTTTTCGCTCTTTGTTTGGTCTGATTAGACTGTTTGGTTTAACAGTCTGAAGCCTGAAAGAAGAACGGCACCAAACGTTGTCGCTGCTGAGCGAGGTTGAACTAATTATCCACCACCACCAAAGCACACACAGAAATGTCTCCATATTTCTTGTGTTCCATAAATTCTTATTTCAGCCCGCCCCCCTCATCACATGATGGCTGAACTTCTATACATTAACTGGGACCATAAAAGCATGAATCATGTCTGACTCTGGTGATACTTTAAGCCCTCGCAGGCAAACAGGGACCCACGCCTTGATATTATTAGCCACCAATTGGTGGTTCTGTTATCAGCCTGCAGTTACACATTGATGACAGTTCCCCATTTCCATTGAAGCAGTATTGCTCTGTTTGACTTCTACAAGAGAGGGTGGGGGTCAGTGAATCAATACTACTGTAAAAGGTTATAGGTTGCAGTATAAGGTTCATATATAGATAGTTTAATGGACTCTTAGATCTTCTCTTTTGTTATCTATGAGGTTTTGTCGTTCGCACGCTCAAGACATTAGTTCAAATACGCACAAGCTACAAAAATGTATTAGTTTATTAGTACATGTGGATGTTTTAGCCACGTTAAATCAAGCAGAAATAGTTTTACAGTTTTCCACATTAAAATCTGTTTACGGGTTGTGAGGAGGACCAATGCATAAGTTATTTAAAGAAGAAGGAGGTGGAATAAAATATCAAATGTAATGTGATAAATTGCCTCAAGTGATGTCACTCGAGTCAGCATCACTGGCAGTTGCATGATAGACCCACACAGGTGTTTCCAGTGGTGTCACCTCATTAAAGCTCTTTTCTATACAAGAATTATAACAGCATGTTTAATAGCATGTTTTGCAGCCTCTGTTACAGTGGGACAGTTTGTACGGCTCTTTTATGTTTGTTTTATTATGATGTGTCTATGTGCAGGGAACAATGCAAAATGTTAAAACATGAATCGTGCCACTTGATGCATTTCAAAAAGTCAGTTTACGCAGCGGCCTCTTTGCAAGTTGACGATTTGCTGAACTCAGCACAGGAGAAATTCTTTTATAACATCTTTACTTTCACCGGGCTCCCTTCACGTTTTAAAATCACAATGGCAGGAAAAACGCAGGAGTGATTATTTACATTAATAACAGCTACCTTCCATCCAAGGCCTGGCTTTAAATTGAATGGAGTCATAATTCATGTTGTGAGTGAATCAGCAGTGATTTTCATGCAATGATCAGACAAAGTATCAGACAAAACACAAGAGAGATCTGTTTGGTCAGTCTGGATAAATCCTGTGAACACATTTTATTTATTTTTTTGTATCAGATAATACACATCTTAGTGAACTGAATGGCCTGTAAAATAAAAACTCCACACACACACACACACACTGGATGCAGCCTCCCATAACTCAGTGAGCTGCTGTCTGTGGGAAGTGGCAGCACAATGAAGTGGCATGGTGTGTTTACGTTCACGGGTGTTGATGACAGGTATAAATCTGTCCTCACGAGGACAACAACCGCCCGAGACTTCCGACTGAAGGCGCGTCGAGCATCCAGCTCGTACATCAAATTTGTCACAAGACAAGGAAAATAAAGACTGATGTAGAAGTTCAGCACATGTGTGGAAGTCGTTGATAACACATCGCAACAAATCAGTGCCCTGTTAGTCACTAATCAGGGAGTCATCTGCTTGTTTCTTTCTAGGTATCCTGATCGATCTGCAGAATAATCAAACTTTCGTTCAGATATATATTTTTTATTTTAAAGCACCACCCTGCTGCGAAACATACAACAAATATCGCGATAATAACACGTCTTTTATTTCAATTCACGTTTGCATAAAAACAATGTACATATAATTACTCATATTTGTATTGAATAACTTTATAATAACTTTAAATACATCTGGAATAAAGGAGATCACAGCGAAAAATAAGCGCCACAAATAGATTAGATTATTGTGGAGATTTTCCGAAAAGATTAGTTGGAAAATAGTCATTGAGCAGTCACCATTTTAAAGCTGAAGAGAAGTTGTTTTAATGTGAAATTGAGAAAAAAGAAGCAAATAAAATTAGACCTATACGGATTTATGATTTATATTTTAGATGAATAAAAAAGGCCTCGGGGAAGGTTTCAAATTGTGTTTTTTTTATGGAAGAAGCACAAACTGAAGTGGCTTAAATGTTCAAAATGATGAAAAATGTTTTTTACGGATGTTTTGAAATTGTCCCTCGTGAAAAAAGACACAACTCTTCTATTGTGTCAGAGGGAAGAGGCCAATACGAGATTTATCCAATTATTATTCAATAATCAATTGATTTGGATCAAAATGATCACTAAAACCCACAAATAAGGAGACTAGGCCTTTTTCTCTTTTTTTTAAAAAGAAAATCAAAATCTTGTAAAACCTCTATAACAGCAAGGATATAATGAGTAATAAAATAAAGATAATTATTGAAATCTGTGGTGAGCGTTAGACAGAACTTCAGATTAAAAATGTAAATCAAAAATAATTTGGTCGGTAAATTATTTAGGTGATTCGGTTTCTTTAGATCACATTTGTTTGGTTTGGATTGAGAGAGAGAGAGAGAGAGAGAGGGAGAGAGAGAGAGAGAGGCAGAGAGAGAGATGATAACAGCTGGATCTTGATCAGCAGCTACAGTCTCTCACTCCTCCTCCTCCTCTCTCATGTCTCCTCTCTCCGTTTTTTCCTAATTGTCTCAATGTTGCGGCTCCTCTGTTTGACTCCTGATCAGCAGCTCCGACTTTAACGAGGATTGTATCTTTTTTTTCACCTTTAACACTCATCGATCTCAACTCTCTCTCTCTCTCTCACACACACACACACACACACACCTTGCACCGACGCGGATGTGCAGCTCCGGGGTGAGGATATGTATCAGGGCATAATGACCACCAACCACGGACCCCCTTCCTACGAGACCGGATTCCTGCACAACGCCTCCGCGGGCGCCTCCCCGGTGTACGTGCCCACCACGCGCGTGGTCACCCCGATGCTCCCCGCGCTGCCGTACCTGCAGACGCCCGGCGCGTCGCAGCAGAGCAGCCCCGCGTCGAGCCACTCCGCGTGGGCGCAGCCGGGCGCGGAGCCGGCGGCCTCGTACAGCCACTCCCCGGTGTCCCCGCGCTTCGCCTTCTCCACCAGCCCGCCGCTGTCCTCCAGCAGCAGGGAGACGAACTACAGCAGCCCGCTCAACATCTCCGCCAACGGGAGGGAGCACTACGGCGCCCGGAGCCTCGGCGGGTCGTACCACAGCCCTTACCCGGCCTACGTGAGCCCCAACGTGGGCGGGACGTGGCCGGCGTCGCCCTTCGACAGCCCGGTTCTCCACGGCCTGCAGACCGGCGCGCACGGAGCCTCCACACGGCACCCAAACATAGGTGAGCAGCAGGGGAACGAAACACATGTTCATTTAAATTCATATATATTCAGATATTTAGATTATCTAAATATAGGCCAACTGCTGAGTATATTGCCTGTCTAATAAAAGATAGAAGATATAAAACTTCATCATCGCCAGCAGAGGAAAAATGTGGTTGTAATCTAACAAATAAAAACATGTCCATTTTTTGGGTTTGCATTAATAAGAGATGAATGAAGGGTCGAGTGAATGGTCATAAAAGCACACACGATCAGGTGAAAGGTTTGATTGAAATATTGGCCAACAGGATTATTTTGGAGGGAATAAAATCTTAAAAACAGTTTGTCTTCATATACATAATATGGAAATAGTCTCTTAATTGGCCCCATTAAGCTGAATGCAGCGTTAAGTATATTGGCTGCGTGATAACAGGCTCGAAAAGTTCGAAAATAAATAAATCAGTGTTAGTACAATAAGATCAGATGTGTGATTTATATTTTAAACAGCTTGAACTCACAGTCTGTTAATTAGATATTCTTGAGTTTGAGAAACTTTAGGCCCATTTTTTTTACAGATCTGACTGCGAGTTCATCAAATTTCTGCCCAACGAAAATGAACGTCAGATTAAAATGAAGCAGGACGTGCACATTTTTATTTTTTTCAATTCAAGTTTCAAGAATTTATAATCATATACACAACAGTATAAGAAATAATTGGCAGTGAAATTATTGAATCTAAGGCTCCCAATAAACAATGCTTAAAATATAATTATTCAGTATAACAATAATAATTCATTATATTTTATTAAAACGGCACAAGAACATTAACCTTATAATTAATCGTATAAAGTTATAGGTTGTCGTATCACTTCAGTGAGTGAGTTCCTGCAGGAGGATTAAAAGTTGTTTTTTTTTTTTAATCTGGAGTTGATGTCTTTAAGATGTTTTGTTATTATTTTTTTTTAACAATATTCCATAATAAAAGCACACACTTTATTGTACTAAAATGTAGATTATGCTAGGCTCATGTTTGGTGGCTCTACAGTCTGTATTGCTGCATTGTATTTGTGTGACTATCAGCATATTCTGGCGCTTTGTTTCATATAAGCTACATTAACTTTTATTTATTCTATGTGAACATTGCTAAATGAAATTTTACAAACGAGCACCAGAACAAAACAGCATAAAATAATTTAAATTAATTGCTTAGTCAGTTCATTGTGATTTCGGGTATTTATCATACAAATCTATTTTAGGAGTTTTTTTTTAAACCAGGTTTTATATTTATTATATTTGTGGATAAAAATTAAACCAGTAAATCACATTTAGTTTTAATTCAGATTTAATTCTCAGATATTCTAATAGTCACACTTACAACAACCAACACACAATTAACACATAATACACATGTTTTGTGTGTTTTTTATGAATCAAAGGCACATTATAGGGAATTAATATTTAACTGTACCAGCACTGATAACACAGTTTAAAAGGATTAAGGTTTATGAGCAGTGTTTGACTGTGGCCTTGTGATGAGGTCAGATTTAGTCTGATTTATCTGACCCTGATCAGGACTCACTGCATCAGCTGAGGACTCCTTTCTGTCAGTGAATTAATTACATTTCATGAAAAGCCATTCATGTTGGGAGTGACAGTGGGCTCCGGCTTCATGTGCCGGCAGTGAGCGTGGCAGCGTACTCTGGACCACATCAACACATTGATTTGCTTGTCAGTGTTTTTTCCGCTTGCACCTTGTGGAGTCTGCACTGCTAATCAGTGCTGTGCTTCTTCCATTAACTTCCATTATCTTCTGCACTGCTGGAAACTTTTTCATTCACATTTTAATTACCACATTCAAATATATCCCCCATTATCATGTCATTTACAACCTAATCTGATCATCATTGGACATATCTGCTATTATTAGTATCATTAACAACTGATTACCTCCTCATTTATTAACATCAGCCTCTCCTTTTGTCTGCCAGTTAATAAGAATGTGACCTGTAAAGTAGTTTGGGTGGTGATAATTCAAATAAACTAAACATTCACACCTACAAGGCCGCTCTCCTTGGGCTGTTTGATAAAGAAAGGAAAAGACCAGCAGTACAAGCGTGTGAGAGATAACGGCATTGATCCACTCTGACCACCTCATCTGATCACAATCACTCTCAGCTCGCAGCACGGCCTGATCACTCGCTGCTTTTCTTTATAGGCGTCCAACCTCATTGTTTTACAATCACATAAAACTCAATCAACTCTCGGTGCTTGATTGAGTGAAAGTGACTGTTTTCCTGTCGGTGAAGGGCAGAAAGGGAAACTCTCACAACTGTAAGGTTACTTTTTCTTCTGAGTAAATCAAAGAAGAAATAAATCACATGAGAATTAATTCAATTATCATGTAACACATAAAATGTGCCCAGTGATAATGAGCTTGCTGACAATTATTATTTCTGATTATCTGGAAAAGGCTTGGATTTACAAATGACTTACAAACATATTTATTAGTTAAGAGGAGCACCAGATATGCCTTCATATGATCATTCTTAAATATGATCTCACTTAAACTACAAAATTATTTTAATTTTAATAGATGAACCATTACTTCAACCATTTACCACCTTTGTATGGTATGTGTTTGTATAAATATGATTATCCTTGTTTATCAGACATTATATTTGTAGTATCACTCTGATAAGAACCTGGCAGCTCTTAAAGTTAAAAATATCTCCCTTACATACAGTAAAAGCTTTTTAAAAAAGATATTTTTACAGTTTAATGTTCGCTCCTTCCCACTATGTCACAGGGGTGATTAGCACAACAGAAACTGTGTAGTTTTCTTTGCATTTGGGTAAACAGCAGCAGAATTATTCACAAATGTTCAAGTTAAGTAAAATATTAAAACCACATATTGTAAAATTAATAAACTATCAAAAAGAAATTACACTTGAATTATACTTACAATAACTATAGAGCAAATGACAAATAAACATAATATTAACATGGTGTACAAACAATACATGCATATAAAACTGCACAGATAATGTTATTTCAGTAAAAAATATTACTAAGCATAAAAATTAGACAATGACCCTTGACAGTGTGATTGTATTTTTATAAATATTGTATACTATATATTTCCATTATATTATCATTGCTGATACATTAATGTGTTATTTACATTTAAAGGTACTAGTTTAAACAATTTCACAGTGTTTAGTGGTCAGAAACTCATCTTTTTTCTGTAAAACCAAATTTGGAAATCTCTCATATAAATGTAGTGCTGTAAATTGTACAATAGTCCTCTCTGAAATGCCAAGTAGAAGTATAGATTAGTATAAAAAAGAAATACTAAAGTAAAAAAGTACCATAAATCTGTACTTAAGTACAACACTTCTAACAAAGAACCCTTCTGTTATAATTATATGATGTATATTAAAGTTGCACATAGTCCAGGTTGCTGGGTATCACTGTTTCATATATCAACTGTTGACTTATTACATACTTAATATTTTTATGTTTTGATAAATTAGTGACCCCGGCTATCAAAAAGACATAGAGGAGTAAAAGTATAATGTTAAAAATGGACAATTTTCAGTGAAAAAAAAATCATACTTAAAGCTGAGTAAATGAGCTTTCAAAGCTCAGACAGCTTGTCGTCACAAGTGTCACAATCAATTGAGTCTTGTATTTTCCTTTTCACCTTTGTCCTCTAATAGCGTCAGTGTGGGTGTTTTTAAACTGCGCGCTGATAAAGACGCAGGCTGACATCTATGCGGCGGAAAAAATAAACCATTAAGAATCAGACAGACACTGACACTGCAGTATTTCTTTTGTGTGTTGTCTTTTGTTGCTGCATTGTGTTGGCTACAGTTTTGCAGCCCCGGGCTCAAGGTTGACTTGCCCTGCATGTCTTTGTTATGCTCTCAGCCTTGGAGGAGGCCTGCACATGTATCACAGCCGCTCCACATACTCTCTCCGCAGCGAGGGAGGAGCAGATGGAGGCCAGATTCTTACTGTCTGAAGAGAAAGAATATATCTGTCAGCTATATAAGCTGATTTAAATGTGTTATTTACACTTCGGAAGTCTGTGTTTTCTACTTTTTCCTCAAACTACTCTCACCATAACCTCACATGGCTGATAAATAATGTAACCTGCACTTTTGGCTGCTGAATGAAATTTGACAAAAAAACAAACAAACAAAAAAAAAGAACTGCCAAGCTGTCACTATCACTTCACAGATTGATGTCTCCTTCCTCTGAAGGCCCAAGTGGTTCTTTGGAGATGCTCTGTTATGTGTCAGATGAGAGCGAGTGAAGATTGAGTTCATCAGATGTCACGCTATCTGAGAGAGAGTGAGAGAGAGAGGAGAAGGAGATGTGATAGATGCAGAGTCTCTATTTGAATATGATGGAGCTCTATTTCGTCTCTATTTCCAGCCTGCTCTTTATCTCAGGAGGGAGCTGAGAGATAAGGAGGGAATCCAGGCTGCTGCTGCTGTGTGGGCCTGCAGGGCTGCAGCACGCACCTCCTGCTGGCGTAGAAATGACACTGCATTGGAGTTTGACAGGGCAGGAAAGAGTTTATTAAGGAGGATGGACAGATTTTCTTTGTGGCAGAAACCCAGCTGGAACTTAATTTCTCTGAGAACCACAGAAATTACCTTGGTTTGTGCCGTTAATGTGAACTGGACTTGTTGTAAATATGGAAATTATGTAAAAGTTTCTTTGCTCTTGCTGACACTCTGAATTGTTCTGGTCAGCTTTACCAACGTATTGCTTAAAAACTAACTCAAAAGCTCAATTGGTAAAACCGTTCAGGATATATTATTTATTTTTTAGTCTATCCAGTGGAGTTTCAAGGACATTTTTTCAAGCCTAAGGGTTAGAAAAATGTGTTTTAGCTCATATAGTATTATAGATTGGAGGGAGTCATCACATCATTTACTTAAGTAAAGCAGCAAAACATACTTTAAGTACAAAAAGTATAAGTATTTCCATTTTGGAATAACATTTATTGTATTTTTAGCAGCTGGTAAAAGTGGGACTAATTTTAATTACTTTAAATATCATTATTTTATCTTTAATTATGTTTTACTATTAATCTGAATCCTTAAGGTAACCAAAAACTAATTTATCCAATAAATGTAGTGAAGTAAAAAGTGCCGTGTTTCCTGTATAAAGTGCCATAGAGTGGAAATACTCATTTAAAAAGAAGGTACCTCAAACCTTTTGCACTTTGAGTTAATTCCACTACTGGCAGTATATGCATTCATGTTGAAAAGAAGAAGAGTTACAGTTCAAACTCAGAAACAGATTAGTTTGATCCACATCAGGCCTAAGAAAGACAAACTCACTAGCAACACTAATAACAGATGTTTGGGCTCATTATATTTCTCTCTTGCTGTCCTTCATCAGACCTCTTTGATGACTTCGCTGAGGGGCGAGAATGCGTGAACTGTGGGGCGATGTCAACCCCCCTCTGGAGGCGGGATGGGACCGGCCACTACCTGTGCAACGCCTGCGGACTGTACCACAAGATGAACGGCATTAACAGACCTCTTATCAAACCTCAAAGACGGCTGGTGGGTGACAGTCGAGACACTTTTCACTGCAGAGCGAAGCAAAACAGGGTGGATATAATGAATGGCACATAAATACAAAAATCAAAGATTAAAAATACATTTTTCCCTGTCATGTGCTGCAGTCTGCCTCGAGGAGGGTGGGCCTCTCCTGCACCAACTGTCACACCACCACCACCACCCTGTGGCGACGAAACGCAGAGGGAGAGCCGGTCTGCAACGCCTGTGGCCTCTACATGAAACTCCATGGGGTAAGAGAGAGAGAGAGAAGGGAGGGGTTGCATATGCCCTGTTTAAACACATCTTAAACTTAAGACTGGCATTTCTAATTAAAACTGAGACCACATTTTGCAAATAAGAATATACAGAGAGCATCAAAAAGTGTAGACATCAAGAAACTAAATACAAATACAAGGACTATATTGGTGGTCAAGAGCACAACATCTAGTGATCCACATAAACTTAGAAATGAGGAGGATGCCTTTCATCCGCTCTGCAGGTTTTTACTTTATCATACTTTACCAAATTTATTTAAGCCACTGACAGCCAGGATGGGCGGGAAATGATCATAAAAGTGATTAAAAAGGACTTCTTAAGATGTGTTTTTTCATCAGCCTTGAGGGCCTTGACTGTTTGACTGAGGGTTATTCTTCCGTCCTGGTGTCTTGGCAGGTACCACGACCCCTGGCTATGAAGAAAGAGGGGATCCAGACCCGCAAACGTAAACCCAAGAACCTCAACAAGCCCCAGATTGGTGAGTCTCAAAACCACATCTGTTTGTGTGCAGACATAGATGTTAGATAAGCAGACTAAGAGTCTCACATCGGAGAGTGACTGACCAATAATATTTTAGTATAAAGACAAAATGGGAAAACTGCTGCTAATGTATATCATATTTAAGTGTGCAACAAAGCTCATTCACACGTTTACTGTCTGTTTTTGTGCTCCGCAGGGACCCCGGGCAGTGAGGGGACTCCAGCCACGCCAAGCAGCACTCCCCTTGCCTCCACCACCACAGAGGAGACTCGCCAGATAAAGACAGAGCCAGACACTCACAGCTTGTACACACACCACAGCACACATGCACAGGTTGGCATTTGTTCGTACAGTCTTTGGTTGAGATTACAAAAGGAGGTTTATGCACTTAGATTCAGTCTAGTCTAACAAGAACAGAAAAACATTCATGTCCTTCTGCATCCTCCTAGATTTCAGCCCTGCCAGCCTACATTGCAGCTCAAGGTGGTGCAATCCCTCTTAAGATGTCCCCTGGGGGCCACGGCGGGTCTCCGGGCTCCAAAGCCGAGCCTTGGAACAACCTAATCCTGGCCTAGAAGACCTCCGACCGACCTATCTACACAGATTAAACTCTCCCCAGAGACGGGACTCTCCAGGAAGCAGACTGCCGCTCTGGATGCAGACAGACTCCACACCGAACAGTGACTTCAGCTCTGGGACGAATACGTGGGCGCCACAAACGGAGATTTTAAACAGAACCGCACTGATGCCGTGTGTTCATTCACAGGCACAGAGGACTGAACGGAGTTTGTGTTAGACATTAATTAAAGAGTAGCGTTGTGATTAAACTGCAAACAAGCGAGAAAAGAAAATGGGGGGAACTCTTCCATACAAGTTTGGGGGCATTACAAATACTGTAACACAAATCAACACGACAGTAATGGTCAGACTTTTTCTCCCTGAGTTCCTTTTATTTCAGTTTATTTGTCTTCATTTTCATTTTGTTGTGCACAACGTGCCGAAATATTGAAGAACAGAGAAAGAAATGTAAAGAATCACAACAGCGTGCTTTAATGTTGAAAACAGGACCGTGGAAGAACTGTGGCAGGCTCAATTAAAGGGTCAGGCTTCACATAAAAACAACATTTCAACGTGTTTCATGGTTTGTAGATGATTAAAACTAAAAAGCAAAATGTATGATCAGGGCTAAATTGAAAAAAAAAAATTATTTGATTTGTGTGAACTGACCCAGCTGTAGTCACTTATTTGTGACACCCATGAGTGTAATGCACAAGTGTAATTTCAGAGTGCGTTTATTTCTTGAAAGATAACAGAGCAATTTTTATGCTATCTATGAGAAAACTACTCATCCGTCACTCCTCAGCACCAGTGATATGACCTTCAGCGAACATGATCTCTTCTCTGCAATAGAAACCACCCTTTTGGTGGTCTGCTGTTTCTGGATGAGTTGCCTGAACTGTGTGCCTCTGACCTTTTGATTTAAACTGAAGAAAATACACGTCACCTGCGTGAAAAAATACATGTTAAACTACCTAAGCAGCCATAAGTTGCACAATGTGGATGGATGTGATGGCACATGGCTCCCTCTGCTGACACAAGTGCAAATGCGCATCCGTCAGAGAAGTTTTTCTTCTAACTTTTTCTAACAGCCTTTCCAAATAAAATCTTGCTAGTATTTATTATAGTAGGCACTCCCCCGAACCATGTGTAAACATGGGAAGTCGCCACATGTAATTACCAAAAAAAAAAAACAAATATACAAGCTTATATGTAAAAACTCCACTCCACTATAATTGTAATACACCATTTGTGATATATTGTAAGTAAAGACACGGTGAGAGGCGGAGATTTCTCAGTGTGCACTAACACTACCTGATGTCGGTCCTCTGAGTGCAACTGTAGCTCTACTGAGGAAACTAATAAAGACAAAGCATTTTGATGTAATGTGAATGGTATGCATGATGTTTTGAGAAGGGTTTGTGTCTATTATTGCAACTCCAGTGCATGCCAAACATTTGTGGCATATTCAACCTGTCTCTTCATCTCCTTCAGAAAACTGCAACCTCCCAATTTGTAAGTAGTCCCCTGTGAACTTTACAACATCTTTGATAAAAAGCTGGACTGTGCATTGGTTGAAGTCTTCAGTCAGCTTGTCCCTGATGAGCTCGGCATATCTGTCCTGCACCATCTCCTTCCAACACTGTTGAAATGCAAGCCTTATTTCATCCTGGATAGCGTCAGATACCTCTGAGCTCAAAGCGTAATCAAGTGCAAACACTCGTCCGTCTTCTATGCATTCCTTAATGCTTCCACTTTTCTTTGAAAAAAGAGCTTGTGCAGCCTCAATCATGCTGTTCACCTCCTGGGTGAAGAGTCTTTTCTTATTCTCTGATTTGCCTACAAAAACACTGTGCATGCTTTTGAAGTAACTCCTCCAGTCGTGCCCTTGTGCAATGTTTATTGAAAGGAAACTTGCAGATCTCAGGAGGTGTTTAACAGCAGAAAAGAGATTTTCGCATAAAGGACTGAGATCAGTCCTCTTCTCAGCTGCTTTAGTATAACTGTTGTGATCTTCTGTCGCATCTATTAAGTCCACCTGGCTGTGGTTTATAACCCTGAAAAGATTTTCTTTAACTCCTTTGAAGCCCCAGCACTTCACATAACCAATATGAGTCTTCACTCCATACACACTCCACCACTGCTGAGCTTTCTGAACCAGGTTCAGCATGCATGGATCAGAGCTCCTGGCCAAACACGGGCTGTTCATGGTGAAAACATACACCTTACAGTCCTCTGAGATGCCCTCAGAATCCAGAAGCTCATCAGTTTGTTTAATGATGATGTCCTCGCTGTGTTCTCCATTGTTGTAGTTAGGATAATAAGGTCCGTAAATGATGATCTCCTCCTGTTTCTCAATGACGGCCCATGAATGCTGCTTATCTTTTGCACCGCACTCCTCTGTGATGTCACGGTGAAAGTCCAGAAATTTCTTGTTGACTGAGTCGCTAAGGAAAATTTTGTCGCTGGCTTGATGCAACTTCAGATGCTGCAGCACTTTATTCACAGAGTGTTGTACGCGGGCCCAGGATGATATCTGCTCAAAGAGGCTCTCGGTGGCAGTCGGGGGCCTCGTGCCACCAATCACACAGGCCTCAGGTGTCCAGGGGTGACCCCAACCTGTCCTGTAACACAAAGGTATCTCAACATAAAAGGCATAGGGGTTTGAAGATGTAACACAAAAACTGGGGTTACAGGAGTGTCTCAACTGATTTAATATATTTTTGACACTTCTGAACGTCTAAGTCCAAGAGAACCTGTGAGAGGAATTTCTATCAAAAAACTATTTGATTTAGTTTTTAAAGGAAAACTTTTTAGGAAATGAGATTTTAGAGATGAACGTTAGACATGACATGGTAAGCTAAGACAACCATCTGCTTGCTGTACATTTATTTTTGAAAGAGAGATATGAAAATGGAGTTTTCATCAGCTTTGCTTTGAAGCGTATTTCACAAATTGACATATGACATAAAGATATAGCTGTGAAATATCACGGTATTTATCCCATAAACTATTTCATATGATATTCTCTAATATGGTTACTGTGGCATTTATGCAGCATGAGTAAAACCAAGAGGAAGTGAAAATGTGATACCTGAAATAACCCCTGACTGAACAACCCAGGTGCTTAAACAAACAATTCTCCTGTTTTGTTAAAGGCGACAGTTTCACACCCTCTTTCACACAATGTTGAAATTCCTCTTCCATCGCTACTTACATCAGACCGACACACTCTGTGGCTCTATCAGTCTGATATCTGTCCAGCAGGGTTTTCAGACTGGCCAAACATTTCTTTGTGCACGGCGGAGGCTCTTTTTCGTATCCATCCAAGAGACGCCTCTTATGGCTCCACCTGAATAAAAACACACTGATTATCAGGTAGGTTATGAGGAAGGTTTATGTACGGTGGCTATTAAAAATGAACCAAATATTTCAAGCTTCGCTGGACAACAGAACACATGAATTTGAGAGCTTTTGCAATGCATTCAGATAAATGTCAAAGAAAACAGTCAGACACATGACAGACTACAAGGAAATGTTTCTTTTCTTGCTCTCTCTTTCCTGAGTTTACTCACATGGGAACTTCCATCTGGATCCTGTCTCCTTCAGGATTCATTCAACTAAAATGTGGCTCCTTTTCCCTCATATACTGTCATATCACGTAGTATTGCTCAATTGATTACAACAGAAAGAGCTCTGGCAGACCTTAACGGTTACGCTCCTTTACCTGACAAACACTGGGGACTTTGTGAGTGTCAGAACTGAGCTCCTCCTCTTGGTTTTGCTCACGGCCATATACAGGTTACCCTGTTGATGTATTGCAACCGAGTCACACACTATGTCAACCGTCTCATGGCATCCTCAGTTGCCTCTTTTTTGTTTTTTTTTCCAGTTTAGCGAGTTCCCAGAAGTATACAGATTTCACTTGTAATGCAAGAGGGGACTGTTTCGCACCACAAAGTGTGTGAGAACCACTGATTCATTTTATATGTCTTCATATTCATATATTACTCATATTTATGGACGCCTTAAAGTGACACACAAACTGTGCAGGTGGTTTGGCTCAGTTCACAGCTGTGCACCCTCGAGCAAAATCCACTAAATTACAATTGCATAATTTGTCTTGCGTTCACATGACAGAGGAAGTCTTTCTAAAATCCCAAAGACTTGCTTTTTTTTAGCAGCATCCTATAATTGGTTCATTAATGTATTAGCCACACAGACACACAGTTAATGCCACAGCAGAGTGATATGAAATGACATTTGGTGATTTATTAAAACAATTTTGAACACATCAAAGGTGGCATGTGAAAGTATGTGTGGAAACTGTTGCTATAAACAGTAATGCAGAGTAACAAGTCAGACAGGATGTGGGTGTTAGTCTGCGTCTTTTCTGACAGTAACTTATCTCTGTGTTTCGGTTTGATAAAAGAGTATTACAGATCAATGTGTGTTTTAATATAGGATGTTAACTTTTAGTTTATTTTAGTTTCTTAGTGATGTTAGTGATGCAGCTCTTCAGATGATGATGTTGACCCGTTTATTCTTTCTTCATGGCATAAAAGGTTCACAGAGGGTGAATCCGTTTTTTTCTCTCTAGCACCATCGTGAGGTTTACAATTGCACTTTTGATTGAAATTGGGTAATCACTCAGTAAAAGATGGATTGTCATAAGATTCTATTGAGACTTTTGCCTCAAACTTTGGTTTATTACCAAATACCTTCAACACTAATAACAACCCAACCAGCCTCAGCTGCACATTGTGTTTAGTGTCAAGTAACAACTTTTATTGCGCCAACATGCAGAATTGAAATAATGAACATGGTGCCCATTATGCTTGCTAAACATAACCATGTTTCATTGTATACATAAAATCCTCCAGTAACGAGGAAACTGAAATGTGGGTGTTTTTGTTTATATGGGACTTTAAGTTATATTATCATACAACTCCATACATAAAGCTGTAACTTGAGAGTATGTATTGTTGTCTGTGTGAAGTTGTGAGTACGAGAGAAACTTACAGAGATGTTAGATGGAAAAACATGGAGTTGTGTGTGCTCTCCATGATCGGACCGTGGATCTTGGATGTCCTCTGCTAACTTGGCTGACGAGATACTTGGCAGTGAGGAAGCTCAGCTTAATTCAGTCTCAGCGGGCTTTACACCACAGGTGTCTGTGTGAGCTAAAACACCTACTGTGGCCTAATTTTAACTCTGAATAAAATAAAATTTCCACAGGCAGTTATGACTATCTATGTCTTAATATACAATCTTTGTCTTTTATTATATTTGTCTCCAGATCTTGTGTATATGTTATATTTTATATTCTATATATATATTCTTCTTTTATAATGATTTATTATTTATTGCTTGACCTTCATACTTATCTGTACCACTTCCTGGTGTGCTGCTTCTCTTATTTTCTGTTTTTATATATACCAATCTGTACTATGTTTCCATACTTTTACTACTGTTACACTTAAATTTCCACATGTGGGATGAAAAAAAAAGTATCTTACCCTAAAAGAGTACTAGCACAGTACTAAACATATGCATTCTTAATGGGCCAGAGGACTGAATAAATAATATTAATAATGACCTTTAACCTAATTGTATAGTTTAAAAAACTGTCAGAGGAAAAGAAAATAGGGCTAAACACATGAAAAAAATTAGACAGTACAAACAAAAGTCTTTTTTTAGTCATATCCAAATGATTTAAAATCAGACAAATCTTAGACAAAATAATATTATACTGTTACAGACAGTGTCTTGATGTGTGTGCAGCGATTTCCACCAGTCACTCTCAGTCCTGTTATATCATTTCATTCAGCAGGTATGGTGTCCCTGTCGGATCAATAACCGACCAATCAGAGGCCGAGCTCCGCTGACAGAGCGTAGAGGCGGGGCATCGCACCAGCCTCTCGCACCGCCCATTGGCTGTAGCGCGCTATGCCCATGGCCCGCCAACCAATCGGAAGCGTCAGTCGATCTGACGTCAGCGGGTGAGCGAAAGCCGACTTGTGTTGATGGTGTCGCCGCGGCCGCCGCATCTCTGCGACTCTTCCTGTTAATGGGGAGCATCGCGCCGGGCTCACACAGCAGTTAAACGACACCCGAAGCGGACATGGACATCCTGAAGTCGCTGACCCACCCGGAGGAGCTATGCAACCTGTTCAAGTTCAAGATGAGGGGCTGCAGCGCCGTCATGCCAAAGTTGGATTACGTGAGTAAACCTCATTCAAAAAACACGCACCGACGGTGACAACTTGTACACAGACACAAACCAGCAGCGCTGCGTCGTGCGCATCTGCAGACGGACCTCGGACTGCAGATCTGCGAACAGGCAGGTCTGCACACACTCGATGCGCTCGGCAGGCTGCCCTCAGTTAATGGATTGACCTACAGCTCCGTCATGAGCCGGTGGAAACAGTGTCAGCTCGTTAGATGATGAGATCTGCGGGGATGCACGAGCCAGCGTGACCATTGACTCCGGATTTGCGTTGCGTAATGAGCTTGGAGGGTTCAGCGGTGTGCAGGGATGCTGTGTGCATGTTTGACGGCTTACCATGCAGTTTTAACACCAGTGTGACCCGGAGAGAGACAGACAGAGTGTGTGTGTGTGTGTGTGTGTGTGTGTGCACATACTGCTGTGCGGTTTAACAGGCCTTTATTTTGGTTGGCAGCTTTATTAAATGGTCCAGACAGAAGTTTAACCCCATCATGTCCACACACCCTGTCTGTGAGTGAATGTGGTCATATTGTTATTTCGCCTTTATTACAATAGTAAGTGTGAATAAGTGATTACAGGTGCTTCTGCCACTCTGCATATAGAAAGACACTTTATAATGCATGTAATGAAACCAGCTGTTAAACACGTGTTACACCTTTTTCTGAGACCCCTCAGACTTTGAGGCCTGATCAGGAGCACGCCACGCAGAAGTAACCTGATTCCAGACTTGCCACTTCCACTCAAACACTTTTTGCTCCTGCTATTAAAATACATAAACTGTGAGGAAATAAACTAAATGTTTGACTCTCAGGTTAAAGCTAATATCTACTTTTATATCATATACACATTTCAGTGCTACCTCAAGTGCTGACCACATAATATTCAGAGTCACAGTGATAAAGCAAATCACAGGATCTCACAGATTTCAGTGTTGCATCCTCACGTATACATCCCACTGTCTCTTACACTGCTGGTGGCCTAAGAGGCTGTTATCAGGCCAGATACTATAAGAATTTTGTTCTTTGTTAATTCTGGTTTAAGGAATCATAAATAAGACTGCAGACCTCTTTTGGAATAAGGGCGAAAGGGGAATTGAGTGAAAACACAGGGAGCATTCGTATGATTGGCTGTTTGCTGATCATGTGGTCGTTGGTTCAGGAGACGGGCCTGTTGGATGATGTAGGCTGCACAGGGACAATGAGTCTCACTCGTTATCCTGCACTGTTAACAGTGTCATTTTGTTTCAGTGTTTAACATCAGATTCAACCTGTGGATGTCATAATAATCATAAGTCTGTGATTACATTTGGAGATCATTAAAATTTCAGACAAAATTACTTTAACTGCATGAAATCTTTTCCAAGATGAGAGCTTCTGCAGTTAATTTAAAGTGACAAATTC
Organism: Amniataba percoides; assembly: GCA_037176925.1. Taxonomy (NCBI): domain Eukaryota; kingdom Metazoa; phylum Chordata; class Actinopteri; order Centrarchiformes; family Terapontidae; genus Amniataba; species Amniataba percoides. The sequence goes on along the minus strand of JBAJHX010000031.1, from coordinate 11,099,712 downwards.
ACATTTAAATGGCACATTTTATTGGGTTGGCCTTAAAACATCTTGTGCAAACATGCTCAGCAGTAAATCTGAATCTGAGTCAGGTTAAAGAACCAAAAATATAAATACTCATAGTGCAGAATACATGTTTTGGACTTTAGTGTTAAATACACTGATGTATTCATTTGTACACCTCTTTAATGCTACAACTGGTAAAGGTGGGGGTAATTTGAATTATCTTATGTACTTCTGGGTAACTTGTGAATATTCTACTACATCTGGATCAATAAACTATCACAATAAGGAATAATACATCTGAATGTATTGGTTTATTATATTTTGCATTATTAATCAGAATCCACAAAATTATCAAAAATAAATGCAGTGGAGCAGAGAGGACAACCTTTATCTCTGGATAGTGGAGGAGAAGACGTGCAAAGTAGCAGAAAATGAAAACACTTAATCAGAGTACCTCAAAATTGTTCTTTAGGCCAGCTCTTGAGTAAACATACTTTAACACAAAAGGTTTTATCCGCATTTATGTGCAAACAGCAGATATCTAACTCGACGTGTCTTGCATTGAAAACACCACCTTACCTCTGACACAGCGATCATTGTGTGTGTATGTGACCGTAGCATTATGAAAGTCGGCGTGTCGCAGTTGTTTTGGTGGAGGAGGGGCGGGGCTGCGATCATAACACACACACACTCTCCCCGCGCAGACTCTCTGCATACATACACACATCCACACACACACAGGGTGCAGGCAGACTGTTTGGAGATCAGCCCTTGTTTTTTAAGCCCCCCCTCCTCCTCCTGCTCCTCCGTCACCTCGCTCGACCTCCCCCCGTGTCCTCTACATGGACCGGGCCGGACTGTAGCCGCGCTCTCGGGTCGACCCGCATGGCCGGAGTTTGCTGCAAGTGTCCGCTCTCTCTGTCCGCGCTCAAGCGCTCCCTGTCGGTGGCGCCCGGCTGCGGCTCCGCTCCTCGGTCCCTCCTCGGGGGCTGGAGGCTCGGGGAGCGGGGCCTGCAGGAGGCCGCCCGGCCCTCCAGCGCCCTCAGGCCCGCCTGCTCTTACCGACACACCGCCGTCGTCTGCCTCTCTTGTCAGGAGTCCATGAGCGAGAGCCTGCGGACCTGCTACCTGTACCTGAACCAGACCAGCAGGAGCTTCGCCGCCGTGATCCAGGCGCTGGACGGGGAGCTGAGGTGGGTGCTGGTGGTGGTGGGGAGGAGGGGGTTTGCTGGATCCAGGTGAGGAGGGGTGTGTCTGCAAGCTTGTTTGTTTCCCTGAAGGGCAGAGCTCAGGGGCGCTGGCTGGCTGCTTCCCCTTTTTTCCCTCTGCCTGTTGCACATCCTGCATGTGCAACAGGCAGAGACTTTCACACGTATTTGGAAACGACCAGCTGCAGTTTAGTCTGTCTCTATCCAGTGTGTTTTGCTAGTTTGTTCCATCGCTGCAGAAAACTATGCATGCCTTCAAAAGTGCATGCAAAGTGTTTCTGTCAAGGACCCAACACCAACAAACGGCTCAGCTGTTGTTGTCAGTGATTTACACAAAGATTTCTTATCAAAGTCAAAAGAAAGTGGCAGCCACGTTAAACCAAAATATACACAGCAGCTCATATCCTGCCCACGTTTGTTTAAGCAGAGGGACACAGGTTGTACAGGCAGAAATCCTCAAAAGGGCATTAGTTTTTTCGATACTAGATACTTTTACCTGAGATAGAACAAAGTCTGACAGTATTTTGCCATCATAATTCTCCAAATGAAAAACCAAATATACACACACACACACACACACACACACACACACACTTATATGTATATACACATGTATATATGTGTGTGTGTGTGTGTGTGTGTGTGTATATATATATA
>JBAJHX010000031.1:11087327-11097750 GCA_037176925.1 Amniataba percoides | reverse complement strand
AAAAAAAAAAAAAAATTGACTTATCCCAGTGGCAAAAAAAAGACTGACTGAAGGTTTGTGTGTTTTGTGGGGTAGAGTACCCACTTAATATCCTGTTACCTTTCACCTATTGCTCTGATGTAGTTTACTGTTTCACTAATAGTGTCCCAGCCGTACTCCTCAGACTGATGGGAGTAGCAAAATAAGTGTCTGTGATAAAACCAGAGCTTGCAGGCTTTGAAATACGAAGTCATTATAGGTGGAAATTTCATATAGAAAAGTACATATGTGAAAATATATTTAGATCGAGGATGACTCCACACATTTTATGGTAAAACAGATCACATACTGTTGGGCTCCTCATGCAGGTATTCGTTTTTCGTTTAGTTGCCATAATGTTTGTTTAAATAATGCTAGATGCAAATCACAAAGATTTGTTTTTAAATAGCTTCTATTGTCCAACAGTTAAACCCACAGAAAATTCAGCTCAGAGTGAAACAGAATAAAACAGCAAATCCTCACGTCTAATCCACGATCAGCATTCAGGTCAGAGGTGTGGGTAGAGAGATGGTAGCTGTTTCTAAACACACTTCTTTGTGTGTGTGTGTGTGTGTACTTCTCATATCCTCAGTCAAAGGGGATCCTCTACATATAGACCAACCTGATCTGTGATGACCTCTGTGACACGCCTGCTATTTTAGTTGTCTTGTCAGTCGGTGGAACGTTTTCGGTCAGCGCGTGAATGCACACTCGAATAAACTTGTTGTAAAGCCGTCTTTTTTTCCTCCCTCCCCTCTCTGCGACCCAGACATGCGGTTTGTATTTTCTACCTGGTGCTGCGAGCGCTGGACACGGTGGAGGACGACATGACCATCCCTCTGGACAAGAAGGTCCCCATACTGCACGATTTCCACACCTACCTGTACCAGGATGAGTGGTGCTTCACTGAAAGCCAGGAGAAAGACCGGCAGGTTCTGGAGGATTTCCCCACGGTCAGTGACACTGCATGGTGGTACACAGAGGAGCAGCAGGCAGATTCACTCCCCTTTAAATGACTTTATTTACACAGAAGATCTAACAGTAAACATGTTACAGTTTGAGTTTGTTTGTGACTAATTGTTCAGTTTCTGTGATGGTATACCGGACGGTGGAAAAGTGAAAATAAAATAAAATCTTTGTCTCTCAGATTATAAATCAGTAACTGTAATCTTCATGTTCAACACACCAGATATCGCTGGAATTCAGAAACCTGGCTCAGGAGTACAGAAACGTCATCTCAGATATCTGCCACCGTATGGGAGTGGGAATGGCTGAATTCCTGGAAAAGAAAGTGGGATCCATGAAGGAGTGGGACCTGGTAAATTATAAATATGTTAGGATGAGACTGAACTATGATACACAGTGAGAGTAAAATGGGACGTGTTTGAATTCCAATAAGAAATAAATGACTTCAATCTGTAACATAAGACTAGAGCAACATAGAGCAGAGATACTGTTTATGATGAAATTTTGTGATTTTGTGTGAGTTTTGAAAAACTGAAATTTTATCAGTCAGCGAGCTAGTGTTGACTTTCTCTCTACTGCTGCTCATTTTGGCTTATGATATAATTTCAGTCATTTTTTTTTACCACACACTAAATTAAACTAAAACATAAATTATGTCTCTGACAATATTTAACTATAAATGGAAAGAGTCTCTCTGTCCTTTGGTTACCCTGACAACCGCCCATCCCATCATCTTCACACTTTGTGGGTGTATTACTGAGGACCAAAGAAACAGCAGTGTTGAGAGTGAAGTTGTTTTGACAAGTGGTTCTTACTTCAAATAGCAGTTGGCCCTTTCCAAACAGGCACATTTTAAATGACACTGATGTGGAAATTGGATGTCTTTGGATATATGTGTGTGTGTGTGTGTGTGTGTGCTCACTCATAAGCCAGCATTTCGTCACACACATCTTGCTGCGACTGTAAAATCTGACGTCTCTTATGCCGTCCTCTGTGCAGTATTGCCATTACGTGGCAGGGCTGGTCGGCATCGGCCTGTCTCAGCTGTTCTCCGCGTCCAAGCTGGAGGACCCCGAGGTGGGGCGGGACACCGACCTGGCCAACTCCATGGGCCTGTTCCTGCAGAAGACCAACATCATCCGAGACTATCTAGAGGACACGCAGGAGGGACGTGCCTTCTGGCCACAGGAGGTGAGACTGTGGTGTGAGCGTGTTTGTTTTACCTGAGCCCTGCAGCCTTGCAGAATGAGACACTTATTCTTTTCAGCGCTGAGCCGACTCAAACTTAAATATTTACTCACATTTCATCAGCAGAATATGCAGAATTGGCACACGGATTTGTGTGCAGCAGAGATTTGCGCGACACTTGTTTAGACTGTGTCTCTTAAGAAAAAGAACATCTCTTAAACAGCTCTCTGTCCCCACACAGGCATGGAGCCAGTTTGCAGATCGTCTTGAGGATTTCGCTGAGCCTGAGAAGCTGGATTCGGCCCTCTCCTGCCTCAACCTGCTGGTCACCGACGCTCTGCGACACGTCCCGGACGTCATCGCCTACCTCTCCCGCCTACGCAACCAGAGCGTCTTTAATTTCTGCGCCATTCCACAGGTGCACGCCAAATCCGGATTTATGCTCACCATGTATTGATTAAGTCTAACTTGTGTAAAATGATTTTTGCATAAATTTGTCAAGACAGGCCTTTGTCTAATCTCATTAATTTCCTCCACTTGACTGCGTGTTAATCCTCTCTTGGCCAGGTGATGGCAATAGCGACACTATCATCGTGCTACAACAACCCCAGGGTGTTTCAGGGAGTGGTGAAGATCAGAAAGGGACAGGCTGTCACACTCATGATGGAGGCCACCAACATGACAGCCGTGCAGACAATCCTTGCCCAGTACAGCCAAGAGGTGTGTGTGTGTGTGTGTGTGTGTGTGTGTGTTTTTCCCCATCCACCATATTAGTGAACTTTAACAACAAACAACCTCTCTCTCTCTCTCTCTCTCTCTCTCTCTCTCTCTCTCTCTCTCTCTCTCTCTCTCTCTCTCTCTCTCTCTCTCTCCAGATGTTACAGAAGGTCTCCCTCACCGACCTGTCACGGGACAAGACCCTGCACATCCTGGCTCTAATCCGAGAGAAGTCGGCCCTGTCGCAGTCCAGCCTCCCCTCCAGGAACCACTGCCTGTCGCCCATGTACCTGTCCGCTGCCATGCTGCTCGCCGCCATCAGCTTCCAGTACCTGGGCACCTCTGCAGCATAGGCACAGTGGCGGCATGCAGGGATGCAGGGAGTGAGCCCAGTTCCCTTCATCTTTCCCGGAGCCCACAGACTCAGAACCCCCCACCCCCTACATCCCTCCACCCCCTTTGCACGCTATTCTCTTTTGACTGCAAGAATCTGGAGCACTTTTTCCCTCTTTGTCCTCTTCACTACAGCCATCACAGGACCACGGACATATTTAGACTGTTGAGGGGTTCTGGTTGCAGGATGGTCACATTAGGTTCTTCACTAGTGATTTCTAGTGGTCTGTCCTGCATCTGGATTAATGTCATTTACACATGGTGTTGTGTGTTATATTCACCAGCATAAATGGGATACTGAAAAAATTCAGGGTGTTGTTTTGTTGTTTGATCTTTATGTTGATTGTGTTTCTTAGTTTGATTTGTTTGCAACGCTTTGACCCTTGGATTTGAAATAATTCAGACATTTTTTTTTCATTAAGAGGGATGAAATGGTGATCATAGTACATGACACTGCCCATCTTAGGATCTGGGAGAACCTGGTCACGAAACTTCATCCTGTTTTTGTTTAATTTTGTGTCATGTTGAGGCACTAACGTGAGCAAATTGAATGTCGGCATATGTGACAGCATCCGCTCACAGTAGAGCTTTTCGTGCACAGTTTTATGTCTGCGCTCTGTCTGTTTCAACACTGTGGCATTTGAAATAGTGTGTAAAAGGAAAGAACAGTGCATTTCTGATGTAGTTCTGACATGGACTGTTTAAATGAGTAAGAGAGAACAAATGTAATTTCTGATACATTTGATAACTGAAATAAATGCATATTGAGTCTGCTAGCTAAAGTGTCCTTAACGCTGCTTTGGTGAGTAGAAAGGGTAGCACAGAGTAACTTTGTACAGAACCAAAGGAGAGTTACAAACATTGCTATGTAATGTGACATTTTGATCTGTATATATTTGAACAAATAAAAAATCTAAACTAGAGACTGAATACATGTCATGTTTTTTTTGTTTTTTTTACAGCCTGTTGATTATAGTGGGGTTTAACATGATTTTATAGTTTCCAGATTGTAAAATTATATTCTTATATTTTACAGCACACGTTCAAGGTTCATACACTTTGCTGTGCTTGTGTTTTTAATTTTCTTAATTTGTGTGTGTGTGTGAGGGGAGGGGATCCTAGTTATGAAGCAAAAACAATGAGAAGGAAATATTTTCATTAAATTGATAATAATAAAATAAAAGTTGCATATGCTGCCTTTATTATTTATTTAATTTTAAGATCACCTGCCCACCTGTGGATAGACGTTTTGTTAGTCACATGAGAGGTGAGCTGACGATGCATTTATGATACAGACATGTGATCCATAACTTTTGGCATTTAAAAGGGGCATCCAGACGCGAGAGGGCTGAAGAAGACTGGTGTTTTGTTCAGAGAGGGGAAAGAATTGTCCATCAGAGAAACTGCAACACTGGTAAAAGGTGAGATGTGATTTGAGAGATTATTTCCCTTTTTTCCTTTTCTAATGATATCTGGTGTTTAAAACATCTTTATATTTGAGTTGTTTGGTAATAAGAAGAAAGCAAAATGAATATGCTTATCATGGTATGGGTTATTATACCAACATATTTTACCTAAAACTTTTAGAAGTAATGGGAGTAACAGATGTTAACACTAACAAACACTGCCTGGAAGAATATGGCTTTTAACACAGAGAACAATGTACTTGATTTCATAAGTTGTCATAAGATGTTGCACTTCATGTATGTATCTAAAAAATGCTGAGATTGCTGCTAATGAATATATACATTGCCTGTAAGTATCCTCAAACTTTAAAACTATATTTAGTTTACTAAGATGATAGTCATTACAAGGACATGGGGTTAAAATCATTTCACCATTTTGAAAACATGTTCCAGGATGATAACAGCAAAGATGTTATTTTATATATATTGTATATTCCTTGTTATCTATTTTGCAGGATGCGTCTACTTGCCCTCCTTTGTGTATTTGTGACGGCCTCTGTCACGAGGGCTCGGCCTCACCTCCCTCTGCTCTCCCAAGAGATGGTCACCTTTATAAACAAGGCCAACACCACCTGGACTGTGAGCCCATCTCTATCATCCGATCTCACAGACTGTTGTCATTTCTGTAATTTCTTGTTTTAACTCCACCATTTTTGCTCCAGGCTGGGCAGAACTTCCATAACATTGATATCAGCTATGTGAAGGGACTGTGTGGGACTATACTGAATGGACCCAAGCTGCCAGAAGTGTAAGTTATAAACATATCTAAGAGTGTGTAGGCATTTTTTTATGTGTGTGTGTGTGTGTGTGTGTGTGTGTGTGTGTGAGTGCAGCCTCTCACACACCCAAACAGGTGACAGTCAGCAGGTTTGTCTTATCTGCAGCGCCGAGTGACCGTCCTCTCTTGTTCAGGGTTCACAATATTGATGGCATAAACCTTCCGGACAGCTTCGATCCACGCAAGCAGTGGCCCGACTGTCCCACAATCCAGCAGATCAGAGACCAGGGATCCTGTGGGTCCTGCTGGGTAAGACAGACCGACAAAAGGTCACAGAAGCAACCCTTTCTCCTTGACTAGGGAGAGCTATAACAACAGCTTAAAGTGCTCAGCTGAGGGGGACCAAAAGATAAAGTTCATTTTAAACACTACTACTGTGTTCTCAAGCCTGTCTTCTCTTTTTCTATTTCCCACAGGCCTTTGGGGCAGTTGAGGCAATGTCCGACAGGCTGTGCATCCACAGCGGCGGTAAGATCTCTTTGGAGATTTCGGCTGAAGATCTTCTGTCCTGCTGTGATGAATGTGGCATGGGGTGAGTATGAGTGAAACAAAATGTGCATCGAGGACATCGAACAACACTGGTGCTTTTATTTTAATGTGGACACAGGTGCTTCGGTGGTTTTCCCTCTGCTGCTTGGGAATTCTGGACAAAGAAAGGACTCGTGACCGGAGGCCTGTATGGCTCCAAAAAAGGTGAATTAATCTGAAGTGAAATGAGTGTCTACAGCTTTTCAATGTGTATTTAAGTCTGAACTGAAACTGACGGTGTGTTTGACAGGCTGCAGACCTTACACCATCGCTCCCTGTGAGCATCACATAAATGGCACCCGTCCTCCCTGCCAGGGCGAGCAGGACACTCCAAAGTGTGAGACGCAGTGCATCGATGGATACTCGCCATCCTATCAGAAGGACAAACACTTTGGTAAAACTATCTCTTTTCATTCCCTCCTGCAGTAGCTCCTCTGTCATGCCTCATCTCATTCTGCCTTTGGTGTCACTGTTTTCTGCGTCTCCCTCCTCAGGTAGACGCTCATACAACGTCCCTTCCCAGCAGGAGCAGATCATGACTGAGCTGTACAAGAACGGGCCTGTAGAGGCAGCTTTCTCTGTATATGCAGATTTTTTGCTGTATAAGACGGGTGAGGCTGCTTTGACTTTAGTTGCACTCTGAAACTACATATTAAGCCCAACACACAGAAGACAACATGTACTTGTGTAATGATCACTTCATTTCACAAGGAAAAACAACTTGAAAACTGCTTTACATGATGTTCATAGTTTACACTGAACATTTGAATTTAGATTTCATAAAAGACACATTTTCATGACTTAGGGGCAGTTTCCTCCTCAGATTGTTTCATTTGAATGATTTTCACACGTAAACCTTTCATCATTGCCAATCTAAAAGCAATGTAAATGCTTTAGAGAATCTATATGTTAAATGTTGAAAAAACCCACTGTTGCCCTTTAACGGCCTGTCTTATTGCACTTTACTGTAGGTGTGTACCAGCATGTGACAGGAGACATGCTGGGTGGTCATGCCATCAAGATCCTCGGCTGGGGAGAGGAGGACGGGACGCCCTACTGGCTGGCTGCAAACTCCTGGAACAGCGACTGGGGAGATAAAGGCACGATAAAACTGGGGTTTAGGACAGGAGAGCATCGTATTTCTCAGCCACACATTCTTTCAAGTGCAGCCAACAACCAGTTACATGCAATCTGGTGATGCGGTGAGTGATATCACACAGAGGTGTTTGACTGAAATCAACGTGTCTGTGTCTTCTCCTTTCAGGTTATTTCAAGATCAAGCGTGGGAATGATGAGTGTGGCATTGAGTCAGAGGTGGTTGCAGGAATCCCACTGAACTGAAGGAGTCATGATTGCATATGATCGCTATATCAAAAAAGATTTAGATGGGGACCTCATTTGTAAGACATGAGTATTGCCTGTTAAGGCAAATATTGAGAAATGTCACATAATCAACAGGCGATAAATTAAACAATGTAGAGAAACAAAAACATCTGTGTCTGCGTTGTTATTACTATAAATTAATTAACATATTGATATCCAGCTTTAGTTTTTTCGTGATGAACTGTACAATATCGTTATGGCTTCACAGAGGAATTAAAGGTCTGCAATTAAAGCAGTTAAAAGGGTTTCGAAACTGCACAAGGAATTTCAGTTTAAATGCTTGAATTGTGATACAGAGATGTTATTGTCTGGCCTCTGTGTTTTAACACTGTAGATGTGGACAGAGGCAGCAGCTATATGCTCATACACAGGAAAGAGCTATGACTCTGCTTCTTTTTCTAAAAACCACAATGGTGACAGGATTTTCCACAATCTTCCAATGTCACAGCTGGTAAAGGCAGTTAAGTTAAATTTCAATGACAGCTTAATCTTAGTATACATCCCAATTTATAATTTGATTCATATTCTGATTCTCAGTTTGCCATGTAATTAGTAATTATTCTAATGTTGTCAGAGAAATGCAGTGTGGCAAACGTACTATATATTTGCTTCCAAACTGTTGTGGAATAAAAGTATAAAGAAGCATAAAATGGAAATACTAAAAAAAAAAGTACCTCAGAATTCTACACACAGGGTGTAGTCTGTATTTCAAAACATAAAATGAATAAATATTCACCATATCTAGCAAGTCACATTTAAGCTCAAGCAATCTCATTTTACTAGTAAAAAGCCTGAAGGCCATCTGATATTTTCCTTATAGATAAATTATAAACCAAATTTCAAATTATTAGATAATAATATATGATTGTATTGTTTATGTGTGTGTGTGTGTGTGTGTGTGTGTGTGTGTGTGTGTATATATATATATATATATATATATATATATACACATATATTATAATTACATATCACGTGGTACTTTATTTTGAAGAAGAAGAAGAAGTGCGCATGCGTATTAAGTCGCCTACATACGCAGTCATATTTGTAGTACTCCGCCGGATGTGGGCGGGGCGTCTCATGAGGCGGTGTGACATTGGACGGTCCCCTCCGGTCGTACCACCACAAACCAGGAAGCGACTCCCGGAGAAAAACACCTGAGCGAAAGACGCGCAGGTGGAGGCTGGCTGTCCGCCCCGTCCTCCGCCTCCTCCTCCTCCTCCTCAGCTGGTGGGCCGTCTCGGCGCGGAGGAGCGCTTTAAATAAACCATCTGTAACGTTACCCGGTGGTGATGAAGGCAGGTTGCCGGGCGCTACCTAACGCTAACCGTCTCTCTGTGTCAGTTGTGTGTCCCGTTGTCTCCCGTCTCTCTCTCGGCCATGATTATCTCTCATGTGGAGCTCTGGAGGACATACTGGGAGTGTGTCTCCAGACCGTACACGGTGCTCGTCTGCTCCCTCACGGCCGCCCTGTACTATCTGTGGGGCCGCAAGTGTCAGGTCAGTCCGCGGCGGAGCCTCGGTACGAACCGCGGTGCACCGCCGCTACATCCGCGGCCTGTGTGGTTACTGAAGGTTATATTTATGATCCTGTCCTGCTGCAGCTTTCATGCTCCTGTGCTCAGTTCATTATTTAATATTATTTAATATAATAATTTTATCTTATTGGACTGACTACTTTTTCTTTTTTAAGTTGTTTATAATTATTATTATTAGTTAACTACCTTCAAATTCTTTAATGACTTTTTAAATTATTTTATTGTTTTATTGTATTGTAATTTTTGTATTACTGTTTTTTAAATGTATTCTTATTGAAAGATTTCTTGTTATTGTGTTTTTTGTTCACTTTATCTTATTCTAATCTTAATGTTTTTTTAATGTATTTTTCTATTATTATCATTAATATTATTATTATTATTATTACTATTATTACATCTCTTATCTAATTGATTTTTGTGTTTTATTGTAGTTTTAGAAATTCTTGGCCAAACTAATTTTGTGTATTGACTACTTAATGGTTAACTTCAGTTTCTATAGGTTGCAGGCAGGGGTAGCAAAACAGAACATTCAGGTTTTTTTTATTTCAACATAATCTTAGATTGCTTCATATTGTAGAAAAATGTGGAAGTTGTTTTTTTTCAACTCATGCAGTTGTTTTGCATAACACACCACATAAACTCCCTGAAGCTCCATACCTTTCAGTCTTTTTCTCTCATCTGGCTTTGTGAGCATGTTTGCCTGTCACTGTTAGCAAGTTCAGGCGTCTTCTTACCTTTTTTTCTTTTCGTCTCTTTCACAGCCACCAGCCCTGGTTTCTAGCAAGGCCTTCAGTGCATTCCTCCACAAGCACTGTCCCGTGGTGGCTGAGCGCTTCAGTCCCACTCCGTGGTGCTGGGGAGGCCGGCTTCAGACTCTGGTCTGTGCCCTCCTCAAGTCCAGACCCTCTGTCAGTTATCGCAAGTAAGATCCTGCATGAGGTTTTGTTTGTCCTTTGGTCTCTTTTATGGTTGTTCTACTGCAGGATTCCCATATAGTTCTCCATATTCTGTCATTTGTATATATATTTGTTAACTCTTCTAGTTGTATATTTTCTGAGATGCAAAATGTATATTTTGTTTAATATATTATTATATTTAATTTATGTTTAATTTAGGTCTATATTTATTAAACTATTGGTACTCTTGCACTACTATTTATTACTATAATTTTATTCATTAATCTATTTTCTTGTTTGAATGTTCCTATTAGTTTTCATGCTAATATTCCTTAGCATTGTTTGCTTATTTAAGGTGATGTAAGAATTTCATTGGAAATGATTGCATAGTGTTATTGTTGTGCAATTACAAATAAATTCTTGAAGTCTTGATATATTTGTTCTCAAGTTTATGTTACACTAACTGGGTATTTATTTATTTTCAGTTACACTAACTGGGTATTTATTTATTTATGTTCATATGTCTGCTGTTATGTGTGTATATGTATGTAAGAG
>JBAJHX010000031.1:11056749-11078554 GCA_037176925.1 Amniataba percoides | reverse complement strand
TCCTACTTTGCGAAAAGTGTTACAAAAATAGGTGCAAATCTTTCACCACTGCTAGCTGGAACATTTAAATGGAGTACAGTGTCGAGGTGAACAGAATCAGTTTAGTTTGTTTTAAAAGGAACGGCTATAAAAGGAGCCACAGAGTTTGTTTGTCTGGTTGCACAAAGTAGTTCATCTGAACTAAATCTTGGGACATCAAGGGTGTAGCAGGCATACCCATCGTGATATAATATATCTAAGACTCCAAAGATCCCATTCTGCCAAGAATATGCAAATATTGTCTAAGTCTACTACGTTTAGGTCTGTTTTGGGTCTCCACAAAGCCCTGATGGGAATGAAGGAAAACAAATAGCTAAAACATGCAAAAATACTCAGTGATAAAAATCAGTACAAGCATCCTTCTTCATATTACATGCAGTCATTTGATCATTTATCGACATTCTTCTTTGATGTGGGAGAGCACACACATCCCGGAAAAGACTCACAAGAAACGCCTCATTCACAAAAATGCCACGTCTCTTTACCGGCTCACATGTTAAGTGTTTGCATACAGTAAATGGGCAGGTACAGGAAAAACAGAAATAGAACCTGAAAACTAAAATTTGATGCGATGCCGCCGATGCCCACTTCCCTCCTGTGTTTTAATGCGACACTCGTTCCTGTTTACCGAGTTAGGACTCTCATCTTGCGTTAATCCACGTGTGAGATTTCCTTTGAGGTTTCCTCCGCTCTGTTTTTCCCGGATTTGTCGCAGGCCTCTCTCCTGGGCGTTTGAGCAGATAAGGCTGGAAGAATTGGCAACTATTGTTCATTTGACTTTTTTCCCCCTCACCTGTTGCAGTTCGCCTGAAACGCTGTTCCTTTGCCGTGGTGTCAGATTTTACATCCTGCCCAAAATATTTGCTCCACATTCGTACAACAGCCTTTTCCCACAAATTTCAATAATGACAGTGGTTGCAAAAGGATATCCAGGAGTATATCTGCTTTGCTGACTATAATTTATTCGCCGATAACATAAACATGCTTATTCTGTACAAAGGGCATTTGATTTGGTTTCCTGTCAGTAATCATTGTGTAACAGTAGTTATGAAACATTTTAATTGAGGAAGCCCTGAGGAGTTTGTTGTGGTCTTCTATGGCTCATTAATCTCTTCAAGCACTGGTGACGATAATTGAGTTGCTCCTCAGTGTATTTTTTTCTGAATCAGTGTTTTTTCTGATTGACCCTCTCCTGTATTACCGGTGAATCCTTATCGCTGAAGACGATGAAGATGAAGGCCCCACTCGTTTACAAGGATGAGGCGCAAAGTGTTGATTGAAATTGTCTGGATGTCGAAACGCATAACAACATAAAACTGCTGAATGATTTGATTAGTCTAAGAGATCACGTCATCACTGCCGGTCCTTCTACCTCTCACCTCCCATCTCTAACTCTTTGGAAATTTACTTGAAAATACGACACAACATCGGCTGAACGAACAAATTGCATTGATTTCTGCTGCTCTGTTGTATCCATAGTTTCACCGTTCTGTTTCCCAGCTGGCTCTTATTTGAAATTTCCCAACAGGCCAAAGCTTTTTACACACCAATCAAAGTTTTGAGAGTTTAGTTGAGCATGAATTCTCTCTGTATGTGGTTGAACCTAAAGCTGCTTCCTCAGTTGGCCTCAGTGATTGGTTTATCTTGCGCATGAATGAACTTGATTCCCTCTGGAACAGCTGCACTTAAAGGAGCTTAAAATATCTCATTTCTAATCTTCAGCACAAACAAAGTCGTTATACATATACAGTATATATACGGGGGACTGAGGAGGTGTAAGTGGTTTGCGTCAGAGTCATATCTCTGATTTTGTTGTCTGTGGCACCTGTGATTAATGGCACCGTGAAAAGAAAAAAACATCGTAAGGACACCTTACAGCTCATCCAACCATCCCAGGCTGTAAAGAGCAGCTGCACATCACTGAAAACAGTTTTCACACATAATGACAATGCATGAGTAATTAGTGTAATTGGTGTGTAAACATTCCTGCATTTTGAAGGAATAATGCAACGTTTGGCAATGTCATCACTAACCATGGCTCACCTTCTTGAACTCACTAATTAGCAGTGTGTATCTAATTTGTTTAAACAGTACACAAATGGAAATTAAAATTAAATGAATGTTTTTAGGGGAGGGTATGGTATGGGCTGTAAATAATATAATTTTTCACTTTAAACAAAATCAGGCCTCCAGTGGCCTTACATGTTTTGCCAAAGTGAAGATAAGAAGATTACATGAGAGGCTCTCAGGGCTTTCAAAGATAGAAGACACAAACAAATTTCATACTACTTGTGGATAAAATTAGTATTACGATGAAAAAAAACAAAACCTTTTTTTCTCAAGGCATCTGTAGTAGACAGATACCACTGACATGTGCATTAAGTAAGCCAGGAGACAGTTCATAGCATAACATTAAGACTGGAAGTAAGGGGGAAACAGCTAGCCTGACTTTAATGTACACCTGCCAGCCACAACTACATTACCATACTGTATCTCATGTGTTTAATTATGTGCTTTAACTCTTTCTTGGTGAACTGTGGTTGAGTGTGTGTGATTATCTGAGAGTCTTCTCGTCACCGTGAGGTTGCCAGGAGACCAGTCGAGCAGAGACTTTAAAAATGATGAGAGATCATTTAAAGATAAAGTGCCTCAGAGATACCAGCTTCTATCTATTTTCTACTCTTGTTTATTCAGTTCACTTTTAAAAGCACCCAGTGCCTATTCTGAGATATTTCTGCCAGCAGGCAATTTCAAGCTTCTGTTTTGGGAGTAAACTGAAACCACACTGCTGCAAATACATACAGCAGAATTACATTTCTTTTGTGGACAGTGCACTTATAGCCTTAATTCCCTTCCTCTTCTCCAGAGTCTCATGTCATTATTCGCTCTTATCATCTACATTAAGGAATGATGTGCAGGGAAACATCAGGACAAGCAGCAGACAGAAAGACAGAGACTGATTTATCTGAGATCTATTCTCAGACACAGTCTGCAGGTGCTCTCAGGCATTAGTGCTACACCTTTCAGACAAAGGACCTCAGTTCAACCCAGAGGTTGGATGATGTTAAAGGCAAAATGGATAAAAAAAAAACAAAAGAACTGTGACAACTGTTGTGGCTCCAGTGACTCATCGACCTCCACATCAGCCTTGACAGCTCTTCAGTGAGACAGACTGAACAGTGCACACGGAGCTAAAAGGTTACAAGTATGAATGCGTCATCACGGAAAATTTAAAAACCTTAATTTTTTTTTTTTCCCCCACCGGTGTGTAAAAAAATTCTGACATTCATATCACCTTATATGTTGTCACAAATGCATTAGCAAATAATATTTGCTTGGACTTCTACTCTACTTCTGTTCTAGTATTGTAATCTACTTTTTGCTAACGTTCAAACAAAAGCCCTAAAAAGTTTGTTGCCTCGAAATACCTCAGATTTCTCAGTCTTTACATTTGTTACAATTTTCCAGCATAACTGTTTCCTTGTGAACATCCTAAATTGAACCTACAGAATAGTCCACTTAAGACAGCCAGGTTGAAATATCATATCATATATCATAACATATGTCATATCCTATCATATATATCATCTAAATATCTGTCTCAACAGAATGTCTGTAGTTGTTACAGAAAAGAAAAACTGGAACAGCATTTTCCTTCATCCTATTTCAGAGAGATAGCTAGGGTGTCAAATTGCAGCAGAAAGGTCAGAGAAGGTCCCCTGACATCAGCGCTGTGTTGTCAAATCACAAATGTTTCTAATGGAATAGAAATCTGTCCGGGCCTGACTACTCACAGCATCTTCAGTACCATAAAAAGACCCCTTGCCACACGGCCTTTCAGATGTTTCAGCCTCTCACTAAACATCCGCAAGTCAAATTAACGAGGACTCTGAAATACTCCAAGAAGGTACAGTGAGTCCCGACAAGAGTTCACTGTGATAACAATGCAAAATTATCTGAAAAATTTATGAAATGATACGAAACTTTATTTGAGTTTCTGAATGCTTTTTTCTCCCATATAGGAAACATCAGCCACGTGCTAAAAATAATCATCTGCCATCATTACTAATTATCAAGGACACCTTCTTTAACTATATATATTCATGCTCCACGGGGAGTATTGAAGCAGTAAAGGTCAGGATGTCATTCATCCTCTCAGCGTGAGAGGATATCCTATCTGCAACAGCCTGGACACGACAGGAAAATGCTGTTAGACTCTGGGAAAGGTCAAAGTTTAGATCATTCCTCTCTGGATTAAAGAGTGGGTCTTTGTTGTCAGGCTGACTTTCAGACTTGCTTTTGTGATTGTCTGATGTAAAATCATAACAAGGGGCTGTCACCTTGCTGAAAACAGGTTTTACTTTTCTAAAATTGGAGCTAGAAACATCAGTTGCAGTACAAAAAACAAACCAAAAAAACAGTTAATCTACATAAAAACCCAAATAAATCAGCACACCAACTATTTTAAAGGAACAGTTCAGGATTTTGAGAAATATCCCTCTTTGCCTTCTTGTCAATAGTCCCTTGTGTCTGTGAATGTGGGGCGTGAAGCTAAAGGCAGATGGTAATTAGCTTAGCTGAATAAACACTGGAAGGACGGGAAACATTAACTTGGCTCTGTCCCTACTTAAACATATAACCCAAGACCGACACCTCCAAAGCTCACGAAAACATTGTCTCTTATTTGTTCAGATTGTAAAACAAAAGCACAGTGCACACTGTTTAAGTCATTCTCATAAACACTGGTTTATCACCACTTCTGTGTTGTGTGTTGTGAGGAAACCTAAAGGTGTCAAGGATCCTGGAAGTCATGTTAACATTTATCTTTTAGCTTTAGATTCATATTTTTCCAGTAGTGATCAAATGACAATTTGGCCATTTGATCACGTGGCACATCACTTTTTTATCCAGGCTGAAAAATCATGATAACTATTATTTGATAACTATAAATTTGCATGAAATTCTGTGTAGAAATTCACGGTCCTGAGAAGATGAGGTTTCTATTTTTTACTATTGAGTCAATTTCCCTTCAATTTGGCTCACATATCCATGGTGGGTATACATGCAGTTTATATGTTACGTGATGATGATAATGAAATTACTTTTTCCTAAATAGAAAGGTGGACAGGGTGCCGGCAACCAAGATGAGCAGTGTCTGGGCATCAGCGCCACATTGCATACACACAAAATAATGAACAAGTTTAACAACACAGGAAGCCAGCTGAAACAGTTAACGTTATGTTTTAGCACAGACAGTGCAGTTCAAAGAGCCACTTGTATAGCATAATAGAGTTATTAATGTTTAGCTTCAGATTGACCCATATTGGATGTTAAACACTTCCTGCTTCTCTAGTTCCACATTTAACATGTAGATATAAGAATGGTATTAATCTTTTAATTTTACTGTCTGCAAGTAAGTGCATGTCTAGACAAGACAGATATTGGTAAACATTGATTGAATGTCCAAGAACCTCAAAAGCAAAGCTTTTATCTAAAGTCTCACAGATCTTATTCAGCTGAGGTTGTCAATACAATATAGTGGCATAATGGGGGTCTCACAGTGGAGGCAAATGAACACTGTTTCGAAAGCCAATAATCTCCAATTTAGTCAATAATATGTTTAGTGGTCACAACAGTTTGGTGCAGCCCAAGCATAAATGAAATCTATAAAAAAAAAAGAGAGAGAGAGAGAGGAAATAGTGAGGGCAATTATAGCTGAATAATACTGTAGAATTAAACAGTCTGCGAAGGACCTGTCACATGAAATCATCACACACACACACACACACACACACACACACAACCCACCCACACACAGTTCCAGCTCCAGCTCGATGTGTGAGGTAACCGTCGCTCTCACCATGTACCTCTCCAGCCTGAGACGGTGGCGGTTGGTGGCTGAGTCACCGTTTTTCTCTGATGTCACTGCAGACAGAATTGCTAATGAACCAGCCAATCTCCAGCCGCGCTGGCTGCGTGGACGGCTGCAGGATACAAAAAAAAAACTCCCTCTATGCATCTCACCGCATCAAGCAAGCAACTTGTTTGAGTGCTTCGAGTGACTTTATAAATACACTCAGCACAGTTACAGGCAACAAAACTATGAAGGATTTCACCAAATTCTACTCCGAACAAATATCTGCACATTTACAACAAGCAAAAAACACACATTGCATGTTTAAACGCTCAAAAAAGCAGCAGTCTTAAGCCAACAAGGATCTTTTTTGTGTGTGTCTATATAAAGCCAGTCTGCCATCAACTCAGCAGTGAATCATACAAGCTCCCATTGAAGGGCACAGAGTCGTGGGTCGCGTCCTCTCAGTGTGATGCAGCGTCTGAGGATGTGCTTATGGTCCCTTCTGTCTGTTGACAGGGCAGAGGCTGGAAGGTGACGCGCGATGTCACCCTCTATCTTTAGAGTCATTAAGTAACCTGTCAGTTCACATTAAGGGAAACCGTCACAGTGGCTGATCAGAGCGGGTTTTGTCTTTTCTGTTGCAGATTGCATTCTGTATCTTTGCAGGCGATGTAGTAGTGAACGGACTGTAGTAGAGTTGTCTTGCTGTACCAACAGTAGAAAGAGAAATCTTAAAAAAACATATGAGATGTACAAATGAAGAGATGGTGTCAATGCAGCGACTCGTAAGTGGTGGTCTGTTCGATCCACGCTGTGCTTGTGAACCATGAAGAACATTTTGTAAGTTGTGAGTCACATCACTTTGTCAGCTCGATCCACTATCAGCCAGTGTCCGTCATTGTGTTCATGTGATAACAACACCATTCTGTCCTTTAGTTATTGAGCTGCACAGAACAGCTGGCTGCAGGTTGTTTTTCTGGGACAAATGCTGTATTATTCTTTATGAAAAATAAGGGTCCTCTGTGAAAACTCAACATGACAAATTACTAAAAACACACTAGCAGAGGAATGCAATTCACCCTTACAAAACAAAGCAGGAAGCATATTATGAAACAGTGTTTTGTTCTGTTCACAGTCCAGACCGTTCTGGTGTTTTTAAGGAATAACTCCACAGAAAGACTGGTGGTATTGCATGTTGAGCCAGTGCATGGTATAGGTTTCTCTTTTGTTTAGTAGACCTAAAACAATTAAAAGACAAAATCACTGCCATACTGTTGCACTGGTTTATGTGATCCTTCTTTACCAATTTACCTGGACACAGTAGTTTTGATTTCGTCTTACTATCTTGCTGTCAGCGATTCTTTCAAAAGGGCCAAATGTCTGATAATCAACCACTGAAAATAGTCTCCAACAAATCAATTATTTAACTCTTGTTTGATTAACATTTGAGGGATTTGGGGACTCTGATATTTTTAAAACTGTGTAGAAACCAGTCGACCCAGAGCCATTGAAAGGTCATACAGTATTGACAGACAGACTAACCCACTGGCCTCAATTTAAATCTTCTTTAACACACTGTCAGTGTCCAATTGCATTTTAGCTGGTTAAACAATGCAAGGCACAAAGGGGTGGTATTTAGTCTTTCAATGAATCATAAATGATAAATTATAATGTTGCCCAAAACATAAAATGTTTTCATTAAGCCAGTCAGTATGCCATCTCTCCCTCCATTATAAGCTTACCAGCAGGGACAGTGGCTGTGCTGCTTTGATTGATTGTCAGTAAGAAAAATATATAATTACACCATACATATCCTATAATTCAAGAAGCTACTTTTTGAAGGAAGAAAATACCAACCATCGGTGTTAGGGTTTCATATAAAATATTTTATTCTAAATCTTCTGAAAAGTTTGTCATGATTTGAGGTGACAAAGCAACATTAACATATTAACATACTGGAAACATATGGTTGCCATACTGTTATTAAAACCAAAGCAAAGCCTGCGATTATAGACACGTGTGATCTATAAACACTGGAAGTAACATTTAAAGTAGCATGCAACACTTGTTGAAATAAAAATGTGCATGTGTGTACATGACCCCCCTCCCCACACACTGGCAAATCTTTACAGATGGTGTTATTGGATTTTAAAAATGGCAGAGTAAATAGTTAATTTTGTTTGCTTTGACTTAATGGTTCTCATTTAAAAAAGATTCTCATGCATACATTTTAGGGAGTTCAAACCTAATTTGGACCAAAATTGTTGCTGATGGATCTTGATGTCACTGACGCACATTTTTATAATGATTTTCTGAAACCACATGATAACACTGTTATCTAATATTATGATCATTATGACTATGATTGGTACATAATCATGTTTTTATGGCATCGTAATTTAAATAAATGGCAAGTGGCTTTAAAAAGCCTGTAGTTTTCACAGCATACCCACTCAGCTAATTGAACTGCTTTGCATACATGAATCACAATGTTAAATCATGTGCTTACATTCATAATGAGGCTCATCTCTGCCATCATGAATGGACAGATACATTCAACATGCTTGAACTGGGATATCGATGTTGCTGCAGACTTAATTAAAAACTGTCACCCTGGGAAAACAAGAGGATGCTATATGAAAATCCTTGTGTGGATCAATATGAAATGAAATCTCCAATGCTCATGCGCATTCACATGTTCATTCGTTCACACAAACACACTTCCTTTTAAACACGTTCATGCTCGCATGTAGTCTCATACAAGCTCTAGCATAACGCTCCATCGACAGCACTCTTTGACTTTCTTCGGCGCTGACAGCTCGCCTGTCAGTCGCTGTCAATCACACGGCCGACAGGGGAAAAAGCAACAGGACGACTTGTGGGGGCTTTGCTTTGAGCAGCTGCGCTAAGGCTTGGCTTGCTTTCCCCAGGCAACCCTGCACTAATGTACCAGCAGTCTTTCCTTCAGTGTGTACATACGACATACAGTAAGTGTTTTGATGCTATTGATTGCTTTTTTCGAAACACAACAAGAACATAAAGGTATTTTTAGAAGCCCGACCACATTTGAAAGAGTTTCATCTCCTTATCTTATTTTCATCACAATCTGGCTGTGACACCTCTTTGACTTATTACACTTGATAGCTGGTGACCAGTGAATACCAGGAGATTCACGACAGAAAAGCAAAAGTATCCTGGTAGTACTGTCCTAAGCTGTGTTGCACCAGCTATTTGTGAAGCCATTTTGTATGTACTTCCTAATTTCTTAGTAACTGTGAGCTAGTTTCTCACTTTAGTTGTTCTCACTCATGTAGAACATCTCACTATGTAAAGAAATGGGTTATGCCTTCTTATAAAAGAATAGAGTTTAAGAGGCTGAGGAATAAAATAGGTAGTATATTTATGCTGTTTAAAATGAGTTATGGAATATCCTATTATGTTAATGTAGCTGGTGTTATTTGTTTTTTTAACTGTAAGAAGCTCTATTAGCATAATGTTTTTTTCTTTTCATTTTGGGTATGTCATGTCACTTTTGTGAAATGTCATTGAAAAACATCCTCCTGATTCGTCACCTGCTTTCATTTAGGCATGCTTAAATGTTTAAATTTTAACCTAATCACTTAACTGTGTCATAAAAATAAAATGTAAAAAAAATCTGGCACAACCAGTTCCTGCCACTTCGTCAAGGGATAAAATGATACAGGCTTCCCTGAAATTTAGTAACTAAATTGACTGTCGTAAAACACAAAACACTTTTTTTCAACTGATAACCCATCAATTATAGACATTTTGTATAGTAGACAAATAGACTTGTTTAGCCACATATGGCTTCCTGTCTTGTAAGTCACACTGTATTGTAAATGCATTTTAATGCTACAAACTATAAATAGCACTATTGAATGTATTGAAAAGATTACAGCATTATTTTGCTGGATAAAAGCACTGAATAACAGCACAAGACACAAATGAAACCAGTCAAGTGGGAGACACCAAAACTAAAATCCTTTCATAATGTCATCGAAAGGAGTCCATATTTGTCTTGAATTTAAAAAATGGGGAACGGGTCCACTTAAAATGTGAAGTCAAAATTTATATTCTGTATTAAGACTCTGTATTATTCTGTATGGGATGTTAACTGTGAATGACACTTCTCACATTTTTATAATCTTTAATCAACACCCGTTCGGCTGCAGAGGGACTTTATTTAAATCACTGCTTCAATTTCTGCGTGATGCACCAGCCCTTGGAAGTCTTGATAGTTTAGTCACTGCAGTGATGTACACCAATGGTCTACATTCAGTATTAGCAAGACATAAAGGATCTCATCCTTATCAGCTGAGGAAATGTTCCCTAACTTTATATTTGAAGGTAGTGATGAGAGCTGCAACGCTATGAAGGGCAGTTATGTAAAGATGCACTACTGTATGCTTCACAGCCCTGGAGCATATTTTGATTTATTTCCAATTGGAGTAAAAAAAAAAAGAAAGAAAAAAAAAAACCAAAACAGATGCTGTTTATGCACCAAGATCTATGTTTAAATTTTATGAAATAAACGGGGGGTGGGTGGGGGTTTGCTTTGTTGCTGCTTTGATCACACCGACGACCTCCGTATTCCTCTGTCAGAAAAACAGGATCTTTACTTTGGTTTAGTGGAAAACAGGTTCTGATCAGTGAGCCTGGCACTGTGTGGTTAGTGTAGCTATCTCAGCTCATTAAGACTGATAGTAAATGGCAAAATCACACTGGTGGACAGAACAGTTTCACCAGTTGTCAATATCAAGAAACAGTTTCTTCACTCTGTTCTGATTCCTCTTAAAATGAATTAAATATAAATGTCCATGTCCTCTTCTTCCATTTCTTCATACAGTTTTTTTTCCTCCGATGTATTTTATTTATTACAACTGTGCTCATAGATAACGAGAAGGAGTGGACAGTCAAAGCGTTGCTCAGTCTTTCATGCATCACCATCCTCACATGTTTGCTGCGGTTCTCAGTAAGGCACAAGTGGATTATTCCTTAGGGTGAAAAGCTGAATGTCAGTCATGGGGGAACAAAACTGTTGACATTCGTCTCTCGAGCGAGGACAGACTGACTGGCGAATGCAAGGCATATAAATTCAAACTGGAAGAAGTGTAAACAAAAAGAAAAAGCCACATTCCTCTGTGTTAGCACAGGACTTCTGCCTCAGCCATTGTCCGTTACTGACTATGTAGTGTGGGTTTTTTTTTTTTTTTTTAAGCTATGAGGATCCTCTTTATCTGATGCAGATTTCAAGACCTCTGGATATTCAACAAGAGATGAGCACACATACATCTATTGCTTTCTAAGTGTGACGGGTGTATTTATTTCTGTGTGTTTACAGGCTCGTTTGTGGGTGCGTGACAAAAAGATGCCCAGTGTTTTGCTACCTCAGTGTGGGCTTTTGTTTCCTTCCTGCTCATGAGAGACGATAGCCAAACTCATGCCTCTGATACAATCATTAGTTCCAGTCTGGAGCTCGCCCCTGACTTGGCTCAATCAGTAGGGCGGCTGTCGATCACGTTGGCACAGACGTACTGAAAGTCAGTCCTTCAGAAAATGAATGGAACCTGTGAGCTTCCACAACTCAAGTCTTTGTGAGTCTCAAACATACATAAGCACATAAAAGCACGGAGCCTGACGACGACCGCGCCGCGTTAAAGTCACTCTCAAGGTTTTCAATCAATGATTGGAGCGCAGTCCACTTGATGAGTGCGCATGTGTACCTTATCACAAATGCTCAGTCAGTAAGCACAAAAGTGTGTATGTGTTCATGAGGTCTGTCCACCAACAGATGTGTTTGAATCAGTTCCCCACGTCACGTTTTCCTCATTTTAGATTTTCGATGATGGCGATCTCCCGCCGGTCAGCGTAGTCTGGGCTCAGGCCGTTCAGGTAGAGGCTGCCATTCCTGGTCAGGGCCCCCGTGACCGGACTGAGGGAGAGAGTCAAGTTTGGGTAAGCCTCTCTGTCCTCGCACAGGTTGGCCGACAGTGTCCTCTTGCAAGGGGTCATTTCCTGGTTGATGGACGCATTAATACCGAGCTCGGACGACAGCTTGCGCTTGATGGATGCTGCGCGCTGGAACTTGTCATAGATGTCAACGCTGAGTCGCCGGCGGGTCTCTTTGAACTCCGCTGACACATTTGCTGTCCACTCGGCTGCATGAGCCCGAAACTCCCCAACCTGCAGAGAAAAGCTGGAGATTGATGCCTGCAGGTGATCAAGCACAACCAAATCTTCCCTATAATATCTTTTAGAATATCCACACATGCTACCTACTAGAAATACATTTTGAAGAAAGGATTATAAATCTGTAAAACAGAATTGTAGTTGTAATGTAAAGCATATAAATATCCCTTTTAATTTGTTAACCATGAAGAAACACATGCATCCAAATGCTGGGTACAAACTCAAAGACATTAAAAAATACACACCTCTGTCTTGTTCCCAATTATTCTTTTGATCAACATGACAATTTCTCATCTACAAAATACACAAAATACAGGTGTGTATTTTATGTATTAACTGAAGCTTAGAGGTCAATTTGTGGTCGAAGCCTTTATATCTCTATGTAGAATAAAGGATCTGAGAAGTGAGACATGAATGCCTCTAAATGGTTAATTAAAGATAAATAATTAATCAATCACACGAACAAAAGCCCTGTATCTATTTTTGAACATATTGCCTGCTGTCAGACAGTTTAATAGAACTGACCACCTAAATGTGAACTTTGCAGCAATAATTAACACAGTTCACTCTGGCAAACATAAATGCCACGTCCATTAATCTGTTCTGACGGCTGTTTAACAGATCTTGCCTCGAGCGTCCTGTCAAACGTCTTCACTGCTTTCCAATTAGCAATGCCCATGAAAGGACACTATAACCCTCATCAATTATTTGCATTAAATGTGCATGTATCTAACTTCAGGTGTGGATATTAAAGTGAAATGACTAAACTGAGGACGTTGCTTAAACAGTCACTTAACAGCCATTTAGAAATAGTTAATTAGAAATAATTCATTATAGTAATAGTTCAGCATTTTGGTAAATGTGCTTATTCTCTTTTGATCTGAGAGTTAGATGAGAAGATTGATACCACTACGGCTTAGCTTTGCATAAAGGGGCAGATGGACAGCGTGGCCACATTTAAAAGCAAAATACACCTGCCACCACCTCCTAAAGCTTATAAAAACATGCTTATATCTGTTTTGTTTAACCTGTTGCCTTTTTTATTGGTGGTAGATGTTTTTAACCTCTGGGCAGGGCCAGGCTACCTGCATCTTTCCTTGCTTCCAGTCTTTTTGCTTATTAGTTATTATCATATATTTAGCAGACAAGTATGAGAGTGGTATCAATCTGCTGATCTAACCGTCGTATTGTAAGCAGCTGCTGCTTTTGAGAGGTGTTGAGTGCGCAGATGTGTCAAGGTGCAGACATGTTTGCACCTCACCCACCCACTCACTTCACTGTCGAGCTTTATTCTAAACTTGACTGCAGGAGCCTCCAGCTATAACAGAGAAAAGTCATTTGTGTGTGAGCAGCGCGTGACCTGCTGGTCCAGGCTTCTAGAGACTATGTAGCGTATCTGTTGGGCACAGTGTGTTTGTTTATGGGCCTTTATTGTCCAAAGGATGGAAGAGGAGCGAACACATCATTGATCTCACCTTCACAAGGCATTACTTCTCTCTCTCCTCTCTCCCCGGGGTATTTAATTATTTATGAGACTCTAAGGTGTGCTTGCTTAAAGAGCTTAGGTTAAAATTTATGTGCCGCATCTGTATGTGTGCGCACATTAGACACACACGCTGAGCACGAGCACTTCAGTACGTGCTTTCTCCTCCGTCTTCTCACTTTCTCTGCCTGATCGTGCTCGTCCCCCCCTCCCCTAAACCCCACCAGCCTCCTGCCGAAACCTTCTCTCTGAGCAATGTATTTCTCCACAGAGCTCACAGCCTTTACTGCCGCACTGCTAATTATGCCTGTGCAAGGATTCCCATATGAGCAGGCTGCCACATGAGCCCCATCTTTATAATGTTATCGAGAATAAAGACATAAGACGTGCATGTGGCTGGTTTGTGCAGGAGATGTCATGTGTACGTGGTTGTCTGGTTCAGTTTTTTTTTTTTTTTTTTACATATAAATAATGAATCTGCCACAGACGCAAGGTGTGTTATTACTCAGCAGCAGCCAAATATTTAATCCAACTCTTGTACGAGATGGTATTTTCTCCACTGGGTGCAGCGGGATGGAGATTCATCACTTCAGATTAATGTCTTGAACAGTGAAGTGGAAAACACTGTGAGGTATTGCTCTGCCACTACGAGGTGAGACGGATGTGACCCCACCTGTGAAATTACTGCCAACGTCCCTCCACCTACAGCTTCATATTTGTGGCTTGTTAGGCTGAAGAGGTGCAGAGGTTTGAACGTAAAGCCGTAGCTGTCTATTGCAGGTGGAGTTAGACTTTTATTAGTGATGCTTCCTATAAACATGAAAGGCTGCAGAAGGCACCAGTATGCCAAAACATTGCCTCTTTTTTTATTCTACAAACAATTGCTGCCTTCACTTTCACTCAAGGAGAGACGGTTGAAAGTTGGTGCCACAAAGTGAATCTCACAATGCGTACGATTCATTGCATCAAGATTGCAAACACAGACGAGGCTGGATTACAAAAAGGCGGTGACGCTGAGGCCCCAGACTCACAGGGTGCTACGGTTCATGTTCACTTTGATTTATACTATTTGATTGACTTTGTTACTACTAAAGTAAAATATAAACTAAGAAGGACTAACATCATCTTGGCACGCATCTTGTAAACCGCCAAATTCAGTTTTTAACTCCTTTGTGACTGTATTGTAGTTTATACTCTAGTCATGGGGGATATTCTTAAAATTATGTGTGAGACTCAAAAACCAATTTTTGTCCCTTAAAGTTAATCCGTCTTAGAGAGAGATCGGGGAAGCAGTCATGCAACTTATTGCAAGCATACTAAATCCCAATAAAAAATATAATCCTAATACAGTGCTGTTTGAGGAAGACTTTTGTCAATTTTTGAAACAAAAAAAGCGCCAACCACAAGCTTTGTACATCAATGTGTGAGACTTTATGGGTCCCTTAAATGTCTTTTGATTAACTCAGGGTGACAAATTTAGTGATTTCTTAGGGCTGGTTTGGAACAATTAATTAGGACAGAATTAGTTTTCCTTTAGGGGAGAAATTAAGGCAAATTTAGACAATTGGATCTTGATTGATTTAAAAAAAAAAAATCCAGCCAAATTAAAAATGTAAAAATGGGCTCTATAAACTGAACATAAAGCAACAAAAAACAACTTCATCTCCACCTCTCTGACCTTTTGAGATGAAATTAGTCTTTTTCTCCTTTTCAAGAGAGGTTTCTTATCTCCCACTTGTGTGTCATAGCAGCACATACCTCCTCTTTAGTTTTCTTGGAGATGACCCGGAACCAGTCTCCGATCATACTGAGCACAGCAGCAAAGTACGCCAGGCCCACCAGGATCCAGAACCACACCACAGGCTTGTAGTAGTCCAGGTACTCTAGATTTTCTGATCCACCTGCAGAAGCAAAAACACAACAATTGGGTTTTACAACAAAAACAAGCTGGATAACTCTGGTTTAAGAAGGCCTGATGCCACCAGTTAGGTTAAATGTGTCCTTAGCTTTCGTTTTTGTATCATTTAATGAGCCTGGGTCTTTTTGGTTTAGATAGTAGTCATGTCTTTGTGCTGTGCTGTAGCCTTAATTGCCTCTGACCGCTCTGACTAGGACCATTTTGTAAGAATATGTAAAGAGAGAGAGAGAAAAAAAATGCACAATAGGGCTATGAAGGGATATAAAGAAACATCCTCCTATTTTTGTTCATAGCCATTATTTGTTCTTACTTTGTTAGTACCCAATGATTTCTGGGATTCTGGGATTATTCCCCTATTTTTGCTCTTAAGAGCAAAGAGAATGTCGAGAGCTCCAAGACTGAAAAAAAAAAACATCTTGTTTGTACAATGAAAGAAATTGTTTTAGATATAATCAAATTGAGATTTGACACTTTTGTTGAAGTTTAACAGGGAACTGATTTCACTACTGCCGAAGCCCTTTTTCACTATGCTAATAAACAATTAGCTGTGCGCTTTCAGTTCATGATCAAGTGGGATTCATCACTGAGCACACCGGATTTGGATGGCGACGAACGTTTGCTGCATCTGGAGTTGGTTGAGTTGTATTTTTCCCCCCTCACAATTAAGAGAAATATAATGAAAATTTAAGAAAATGTTGCTGCATGAGGCCCATTGTTTCATATAAAGCACATAATAATGATCATAATATACATTTGAAGGGCCTGTGATGTTTTCCTGTAAATTAATTTGTGTGATCATAATGCTTGAACAATTATTGATGGATATTGTTGAGAAACGCTGTAAAGTTTTGGTTTGGTTCTCACTATGTACAATGTCTACATATACCTTAACAGCATAAACACTACATTATTATGTTCATTATTTTCCTTCTATTTGGTTTTTAACAAAAAGGTCAAAACTGACACAAGTTCTCTGAAACATGACAAAAGCTGAGCTGGCTTTTCACGTACAAAATGTGGTTTTGGAAAGTCTTTATGAGAGAAGAAAGTGCTTCATCAGGGAGAAAGTTAAAGGTAGTCTGTATGTTACTTGAAATCAGGTAAATCCACGTTATGTTATGTTTCTTGCTTTTCTATTGGCTTTTGTATAGTACTTCCTGTCACAAAATGCCTCTGTATTTTTTTTTTGACATCACATAATCCCACATGCGATGAGCCAAAAAAATTCACATAACACAGAAATGAAAATTAACTAATTAACTAAATGTGTAGGTTAAGATGCACATATATATCTATACTTAGATGTAAGTGACCTAGGGGTTAGATACAGATTTAAATATGTGTTTTTCTGAGGCCATCCTGGACACAAGTCATATCAGCTGCATGCACATACTGTGCCTTATCTTAATAATACGTTTAATTAAGTCTTCTCCACACACAAAACATTACCTGCTGTTTTGTCTCCAACCATGAGCCCTCAATAAATCCACTGGCCTGATGCAGCACAGCCAGCTGTGCAGTCAGATAGCCTCCCATTACAGCGTCAGTCTAACCCACCACAGAGCAGGCTGATTAGTTTACTGTAACTAAGGGTTGTGCACAGGTGGCGTAATCTAATCTATACTCATTAGGGTCTGCTCCTGGAAGGTTAATCTAGCAGCTAAGTGTGTGTGATTTTTCCCATCTGCCTCTCTCTTGTTACCTGTCAAGCAGGTCAAATCAGGCTGTGCACACACACACACTTTAAGATGCACACACTCTCTCTCTTTCTCTCTCTCTCTCTTTCGCTTTTTTTTTTTATCTCTCAAACACAAACATGTATAATCAGTTTTATGTAGAGTGCAATCAGTTCTTCAGCTACTTTATATTCTCTCTTACTAAGAATTTCACATGAGTATAATGTAGGAATGAAGATGCTGGATATTAAAATCATGTGGTCATATCAACATGTTACAAGCATGCTAAAAGATAAATAATTAAAGCAATGAGAAACACACTTATTGTCTTTCTTGCAGAGAGTTAGATGAAAAGATGATCACCACTCTCATGTCTGTGTGTTTAATATGAATCTACCACCAGCAGCTGGTTTGTTTAGATAAGCATAAATACTTAAAATGCGTGTGATGTGTGTGTGTGTTTAATCTGTACAAAAACTATAAAATGACAATTTGCAAAAAACTCGGTTGCCTGGCAGCTGCTCTCAGCAAATACATGAGTAAATGCATTCATTTATGTCTAATTACTTCTGATGTTGTTCAGGCTATGCAAACAAAATATATTATGCATATCAGCAAACCTTAGAGGATTACTCTGTTTCTCTAAAGCCAGTCGACTGCTTCCTCCAGCTTACCTCCATAAAGACATGAAAACAACTCACAGCAAGAACATGAATAAGTATAATAACTATGCTCTTAAATGTAAAAGGTGACTGGGATGGGATGGCTCAGATACATGTGTGTGAATGCAGAAAAGTGAAACAAAAGGAGAGTTTCTGTGCACAATTTACAGTTTTCAATTAGGTATTAAGTATTTGCCTGAGACCATTATTATTTAATGTGCTGTTGTGGTTTTAATTCCCATTCAAAAACCTGCTTTGCTTTGCTTTGGCAGTAATGAGTTCAACAGATGGGAGCACTAAACGCATTGCAGGGATTCAGATGCGCTTGGAAAACTGTCAGAATACGTGTATCATAATGTGAAGCACTGAACGTAATCGCAGGCCAATTGAAGGCTCGCTGCTGCGGCGCACATCTGTCGAGTCAGACTGAGGAATAACTCAACTAAAAATACTCTGATTCTAAACTGGGCGTCAGACATCAAAATGAAAGATGGCCTATGAATCAAAAGGGAAACCAAGTGACCTTTTTCACCCGCGACGAAGTCTCCAAAGCCGATGGTGGTGAGGGTGATGACGACAAAGTATATGGACTCGAGCGTGCTCCATCCCTCGATGTGCTTGAAGATGACGGCTGGCAGGGCCACGAAGATGAGGCACCCAAACAGGATGAAGAGCAGCGTGGAGAAGACGCGAATCTTCGTCTGGCTGACTTTCCACTTCTGTAGGGGAAAAAAAAAACAACTGTTCACATGAAGAGCGGAGGACTTCCACGTACATAGACACAAACCTTTTAATGAAACCAGTGGGAATGAGAAAGGGGTGTTTGGAATAAATGAAACACTCAGAGCAGGAGAACTGAGAAGTGCTGAGGTTAAGAGACAAATATGCCTGAATTTTAACAAGGTTAATAGCTTTGTGTTATGATTACTGGTGAAATACAGTTTCTGTTACATGGTCTACGTGAACATTTTTTTTTAGTTTTGTCCCCAGCAAACGAGCATTCCTCAAATGACTGTGAGGGAAATTAATACCTTCTGCCTCTTTCCCATTTCCTGATTTCCCGCAGGCTTCACGTTGCATGACTCACTTCCTTTGGCCTCCTTCTAGGAATACATTTTCTGTTTTCTAACATCTCAAACGTCAGGCTGCCATCTCATGTGACATAACTTTCGCTGTCAGATGGCACGCCCACAAGAGCCGGAGAGAGGTGGCGAGTGACTTGACATGCCTCACATGTGCTGGAATATTGATGACTTATCAAATATTTTTTTTCCATGCAGTCATAGTAGCAGATTTCATAATGGTTACAGCCTGTGCGATCAGCTGTAACAGCGAGGTGTGAGCCCTGCAGTCCCTCTTTTGCATCACAGTTAGAGTACATCATAGTAAATTCTGCATGCGGCTGTTTTTTTCTGTTGCCTTTCCACTTGAGGTGACTGCTTTCAGCTGGTTCCCTGCGTAGCGTGCACTTTCCCGCTTCCAGTTATGTAAGCCCACAGCACAGCGCCTCTGAGGGGAAGCAGAAAGAGCAGGCAGACCTCAGATTACCGAGTCTGTGATGTCTAATGCCTCGCTGCACTGAAGAGAGTACAGTAGTATGCGTTTTAAAGAGACCAACAGTGAGCCAAATTAGGGACTGGTGAAGCTGAGGTGGTTCTTTGGCTGGCATCGACGCTACACAGCAGCTGCTACAGTCCATCTATTTCCATTGTTCGAGCCAGCTGCCAGCCTCTCGCCATCTCCCCCAGGAGGGAAGACAAAAGGCGCCAATGGATCAAAATCTTAATTAACCTGTTGCTGCCAAGTTTCTGGTTTCTTTAACAATTGCCACTGATAGTACTTTAATTCTGAAAATGGAGGCTACTAAACGGAAATCAGAGGCTTTCGTGGCCTTTTCAGAACATCAGAGCATTACAGAACATTTTCCAGTTTTACATCCACGTCTGTATGTGTAAATCATGATTACACATCCTATATTTATGGCAGAATAATGAAGTGAAGGTTTACGGAAAGATTATTTTTGTAGTTGGCATGTTGTGGCTCTGTCCCTGACTCGGACAACAGTGTGTTGGTCACTGGGGATGTAGACAACTGAAAAAAACCCAAAACCTTTGCTTCACTGGACATGCATTCACAATTATACTTGTCATTACCAATAACACCTCCTGCTAGCAGTCTGAACTGTTTCAAATTGCTGAGGGACCACTGTGGAAAAAGGATTTCACTCTTCAGTCCCATCCTCCCCCCTTACTAGCTTGTTTTTATGACTCCAGTCACAGTCCTCTGACTTGCAGATGGACTGGCTGCACCACTTCATTTTCACACTTATATAATAAAAGAATTACATGTGACTGCTTGCATCTGGGCTGCTTTCTTCATCACACAGCACACTAATTTTTTATTTTATTCTCCTGAAAATCAGGTGGTCGTTGTTTTCAAAGCACATTCTGGTGAATCTTACATGTCTGTTGCTGTTGCTCACTTCAGCACAACTTTTTTTTAAATTTAACCACACTGTATTGCATCCGCCTCTATGATAAAGTGCATAATAGATTTTGTCATGATGATTCATTAGCATCCTTCCAGCCTTTTATTTAAAGAAAAAAAAAACACGAGTGGTTCTGATCACTCGACAACAAAAACAGGTTTTACTTAATAAGATAAAATAAACTGCATTTAAAGCTGCATTAAATCCATTTTAACTGTGGAAACTGCTTGACTATTATTAGGTATCTTCCTTATTGATTTGTGCGCTGAGCGGCTGTTTTTCAGGGCGGGGCTTTGAGTTTCCAGGAGGAACTTAATGAGTAACCATCAACTGTCCAGCAGAGTTCATTAATACCCTCTGTGTCCAAAATGAGTAATTGTGCCTTCTCACTGCTCAGACAGGTGTGCATGTGTGTACTGTGTGTGTGTGTGTATATATATATATATATATGGACAAAAGTCAATGTGTGACTTGTGCAGTACGGTAAATCAGCCTGCTTCCCTTATTTCAGTGTGAGGTATCGATCTGTGTGTGCTGCTGGTTTATTCCGCTGCCTTAAAAAAAGAGATAAGATGGCAACAGTCCAGTAAGTTCAGCACAGGAAGCAACAAAAATACAAAAGTTTCGAGTATTTCTCTAAAACAACAGTGCTTTAGTGATCTGGGCCTCTGTCTGTCTTTTTTTTTTTTTTTTTTGGTTTCCAGGGTTCTGTTGATATGGCAACCCAAAAACTGCAAGTATTGAATGCTAAAAACCTAGAAATAAAAAACTAAACCAGAGTGTGAATCTTCCACTGTAGTGTTCAGCAGAGGTCATGTTGCTGGTTGAGCCTTGACGCTGTATTGCAGTTCTTTATAGGAGCAGCTCTGGCAATATCATTTTACAGCTGCCTTTGTATCACCTGGATAATTAAGTCAACAAAGGTGGCCGTGTTGTCCTCATTAAAATGGCTCATTGCACACAGGCAAACATACAGGGACCCTGAGGAGAAAACAAGCTTGCATAAATGAAGCAGCTCACCACGATCATCTTCTCTACTTTGGCGATGCCCTTCCCAAAAATGGTCCCCAACTGGTCCCCGACGCCTGCCAGCAAGAATCCAAACAGGGGAATCCCCAGCAGGGCGTAAACGATGCAGAAGATCCGCCCACCTTCAGTGTGAGGAGAGATGTTCCCAAATCCTGACGGGGAGGAGACACAAAGAGTTCATCAGCTCTTCAGGCAGCTTTTAGTTCATGTCAGTATCAGTTACAACATTGTATGGTAGTTGTGTAAAAGTCTTATGTTGTGCTATGCTTTGTTATGTTGAGAATATTGTCAGTGATTGTAAGACTGCAAGACTGCTATTTTATTTTGTGTTTTGGCTATATGTATGTGTTTATACATATATATATATATATATATATATATATATATATATACATATACATATATATATACACAAACACACACACACACACACACCCACACAA
>JBAJHX010000031.1:11038071-11052729 GCA_037176925.1 Amniataba percoides | reverse complement strand
TTTAGAAGAAGAAAACTCTAAAACTGAGAGCAAAAAAGCTACTGCAACACTATGTGCACTGAGAGACAGTAAATTTACTCATATATCTGAAATAATTATCTCCATCGACACACATTAACTTTCTGCAACTTGCAATTATTATTATTTTGTATGCTGACTTGATTTCTGTTGTTTTTAATTAATTGTAGAAAAAGGTTTTGTTTTGTCCCTGATGAAGATAATTGCTTCTTTTTGTGAAGTCTGAAGCAAAGCAAAGAGTAAACTTGAACTGCAAGTGCATTCCTGGTGCAATGAAGCACAACCTGGAAAAGCAGCTGATGCAGATTTTGGGTTAGCAAGTGTAATTTCAGGCCAGAACAGTCATCAAAAATTGCATTGTGCCTCTGTTGGCTCTGTGCATGAATAAACATGATGGACTCTGCCGATGAAGCACTTCCTGACATTTACCCATTTTTTAAAAAAGCGTGTCTTTACATTTTCAAAAAATTTTGCATCTCTCATTCAACTAGTGTGCCGCATTGCCAGGAGCCTCTGCAGAGATAAAAGAAAAAGAGGTGAGCTGTTAAAGAGAAACTACTCTTCTTACCGATGGTGGTGATAACAGTCCCAGCAAAGAAGAAAGACGAGCTGATGTCCCAGAGACTCGTCTGATTGGATGCATTTCCTGAAGGGTTCACACCTGCTCGGACTGCTGAGACCACTTGCTGGAGCAGAAAGTTAAAAAAAAAAAAAAAAAAAAAAAGAAAAAAGGAAAAGTTAGCACATGAATGTTCCCCAGTGGGAGTGTGTCGTGAGGTAGGCTGAGGAACAAATGAGTGTGTGCATCAGATTTCTAGGGGAATACACGACTGCCAAGATAAACATCCAACCAAAGCCAATTAGGAGTTGTGACAAACAAAGAGGGACATCTGCAGTGAATTGTGAATTGTAATCCCTTATACTATTACTTATTTCTGTTTCCTTGTCTACATCCTAACAACCGAGGGTTAATTTAGCCAAAACACTCATTTACACCTGCTTTGTCGAGAGGGAAAAAGAGGCTAATTTTGAATGGCGACAAAGTGACACTTGCTGGGTCAGTATTGTTGCGCTGATTAATCTCGCTCAGGTGACTCTGAGTGTGTGGAAGAGGACGCTGTGACACGAGTCTCAGCTGAGTGCGAGAAGCCCTTTAGACACCAGCCGGCTGCACAGGAAGCAGAACGGCAACATGTTTTCCCACTCAGGGCTGCGCTCTCATGACAGGAGACGAGAGG
Source organism: Amniataba percoides (assembly GCA_037176925.1). NCBI lineage: Eukaryota > Metazoa > Chordata > Actinopteri > Centrarchiformes > Terapontidae > Amniataba > Amniataba percoides. The sequence goes on along the minus strand of JBAJHX010000031.1, from coordinate 11,051,473 downwards.
GGAGCGAAGCCGCCAGCTGGAGGGAAAACACACCACCGCACGACTTCTCACACCCACGGTCACCTAAACACAGACGTGAGGAGCAGTGAAGTGCACACACTGAAAGATGTGCATCCACGCTACAGACATAATGACTTCGTACCAGTCATAATTAGTCCAGTCGTAGCACAGGAGCTACAGGTTGCCAAGGCACTAGACATAAGATTTCTTCACATGTTAAAGTGGTGTGTCTGGGGCTCTAATGCTCATATTTTGCATTTAAAGTGCTGCAGGGTCTTTTTTAAAAAGAAATCAAAAATGCAAGAGCAAAACTGTAAGGAATGGATTAAATATGGATGTGTTTATTATTTATATTCTAAACTTACAAATGTCAGTCTGGCAAACGAATAGTTACATCCGAAGCCATCATTTACATCTTTAATAACTACTTTAATTTGAGTCTTACAGGTTATGTTAAAGTGTGGTTTGAGTGGAAGCAGCTATCTTGTTTTTACCATGTCTGTGTTTGGGATAATGTCTGCGGCTCTGTCTAGCTCTTTACTGGACTAGGAGGTTTTCACCCCTAATCCAAAATAGCGTTACATTTGCTAAAAACACAAGTTATTCCTCACCCTAAAAGCCTCTTCTCTTCTAATACTGAAAGTGGAAGTGGAAGTTTTTTTGTCTGAGATGTGCAGATTTGTAGTCTAGATTTGTAGAACTCTGGTTGCAGTGTTGCAGCACTACATGTAGCCATCAAGCATATTTAAGGCCTCGTTTTAAAATTTATCACAAATTTTGATTGGTAAGACCCATCGCCCCCCAACCCCACCAATTATAAATGTGAGCTGAATGAGCACTGGGCTTGAATGGAAATCTCAATGCACAGTAACTAAAGGGTGCACGGCTTAGCCAACGGTTAAATCCTCTGAATCCTGGGTTTACCTGATCTCACTTAAAAGTGACTGTCAGTCCACTGCAGTAAAACAAAAGGTTTCTTGGCCCTAGTGGCTCCTTGAGATACAGAATCAGTGCTGAGACAAATGAAAAGGAAAAGCTTTGAGACCTCAGGGGTACAGCAGGCACTGCTTCAAGGCTTGTGCCTATAAATTACAGAACAATACATTGCTGGACTAAAGCTTTTATTCCCCTATGTATATGTGAGCTTACTTTTTCACCAGAGTGCAATAAAAATGATGTAAATCTTGTATTGTGTACCTTAGCAAATGCTGGACCTGCTGGAGTGGCTCTTTTTGATGATGTTCATTATTTGTATTTCATAAACCTTCAGGAACAGTGTGCTAATGCTACAATAATGATGTACAGCATGAAACTGCCCGCAGTCCTCCTAAACTAGCACTGTCAGCTATTTCTGCCGGCACATGCACACACACACGCACAGTTTAAGGTCGGTGCAATGTCAGGGCGTTGTATGCTGGGATTCATCATCCTTAGTGAAACTGAGAGAGCTTTCATTAACCTGCGACTGTTGTGTGTGATAAGGCCGTAAAGATCGAGCACGTGAGAGCTGAAAAGGATGAATAATGGATTGGGGAATGAGGGAACCGGCACTAATTTAACAACACAAGAGTTAACATGACATGCTGGGTCAGGAGGTGGAAAGGAGGCGGCTGATGGTGGTGAACATTGTCATAATTTTGCTTGCAAGGGACTGTTTGTTGCTTATCTTTAAAAAAGCTACTGAACACAGAGGCACAACAGCATGAAAAGGATTTATTTCTTCCAATAGCCTATTTTCTGTACTTAGCCTAGTGGCCTGGGAGTGATATTCATTTTGGATGATGAAGTGTCAGTGCAGGAAGAAATTGTGTCCACCGTGTAGCTACATGGAAAGTAAAAGTGCGGAGTTTGCCTCCGGTGGCAGACCTGAAACTTCCCTTCATAACATAGCTGCCAAGCACAGGTGTAGCAGCAAGGGAGAACTGTCCAATATCAGTGTCGCTGTGTGAAAATAGGGGTGAGAAATCCTCGACTCCACTACAGAGGAAATGAAAATTTCCTTTATGGTGCTTAAGACCTCACTGATAATCAATTTTATAGGGACTATTTCTTTGCTAGAAGTGATTTCCAATACAAACTGGACAAAGATACTTTGTAACTGTAGACTGCAGAGCTTCACGGAGGAAAATGCTAAATCTCAACAACATGTTGTGTGCACCTGCCCATCAAACAAGTCAAAATCATCCTGTCAGGAAATTTGCTCTAATCAGTGAAATCATCAGTGAAATTCCAGCAGAGAGAAAAGCCTCTCTTCAAGACAGTTAATATCACAGATGAAAAGATTAGATAAATCCTAATTATTTCACGTGTATTTACACTGTCACTGGGGTAAACTGATTTCTGTTTCCCATATTTCTCTACATTTTCTTTACACTGTGGTTAACTAAACGTGACCCTTCTGATGTGGACATTTTCAACTTAACCTCAAACCATACGAGTATACTATTTTGGGCCAAACACACAGACAAAAAACACTTTAATGACTCTTCGGTGAGCGTATAGAGTCACATGTTTCCCTCAGGACACCAAAACAATTATAAAAGGGAAAGAACTTACATTTATCATTTAGCATGAACCATGACTTATGTTGTTCTGTGTCTATTGGATGTGTAAATAAGAAACTGTTTGCTGATATATCCACTGTTTAAAGTAATGTATAAATATTGGGTTTACAGCTTATTTTGCTGCTTCGCGTGACTGAAACAAATAAAAACATTGACATTAGTCACTAACTTACCTCGAGTGAGGCAACCAAAGGGCAAATTTGTTGTGGTTACACACATACAAATGATAGATGTATAAATAAATGTAAATGTATTCAAATGCATAAACATAATGTGCAGAGGTGAACACATCAATAGTGTTTTTATCTCCCCTATCCGTGATCATTTCAAAAAACAACAAAGGAGAAGGTTCAAAGATAAAAATTCTGAAACCCTACATCCACTGTGCCTCTAAAAACATCATTTAGCTAATCACACAATCAGACGAAGCTTGGCTCAGTCGGCGCCTTTGTTTCGCAGCCAAAGCTGCCGTATTAATTCACTGTCTTGGCACTCGGTTGTATGCATGCTAACTATGGCCATGGGAAATGATAAGACAGGATAATGTGAGGACCACACTGGCTGTCTCCAGTCTGAGCCAAACAGCCAGGAGAGCCTGAATCGTCTGAGCTTTTTGACATCGCTCACTTTTTTAATTACTCCCTTTGAGAGAGCATCTCTCCTGAATCCTCCGCTGACTGGCTTTTGATCAGTGGGAGCCTACAGAGGTGGATGTGTTTGTGTGTGTGTGTGTGTGTGTACATAATTAAGTAAAAGTGAGTGGGGGACACCTGTATTGAAGCTTTTTTAAAATTTTTTTATCAATAAATCATCAAAAGAGAAATAGTTGCTTGAAAGGCTGCTGGTGTGCTGTCTACTGTCTGATGGGCTGAGCTGTTTGGTCAGACTGACTTATAAAAGCACAGAGATTGTAAGATTTGTGTTCTGCTGAAACTGGCTCACAATTAGCCCGACAGCATTAGAAAAAGCGCTTTTAAATGCCCCCTATAGGCAAACTGCCCAGTCCTCGTAAGCCTAAATGTGGGAGCAAGTAATTAATTCAGTTCATTTTGCAGTCTGTGTCTGCGGTTGGGGGGGTAAGATGTTAGTTTTTTTTATTAAGTGCAGTGAGCACAAACTGATTCGGGGAAGGTCAGAGACAGGAGTCATACTTGCCTAAAAACAAACATTCAACTGACTGAAAAGACATTTTTTAGGACAAAGGACAGTTTGCCATGATGCAAGGCTTTTCTAAGACAGCAACCTGCAAGTCAGTTTGAATTTTAGAGTAAGGGTCATACAGTAAATGAGATATGAGAAAGGTAAGGAACATCTTTAGGCTGATTCTAAAGGCAGCATTACAGCAAGTGATACTCTTGGTTTGTTACAAGTGGATTTAATATCCATTTGTAACAAACCAAATTGTTAGCACAATGCTATCTCAGGGCAGCAGAAAGCCACTGTACCAGTGACAACAAAAATCTGGGCTTAAGTCAATGATGCATGCTTGTGCACTTCAACAATTCAGCAGAAAGCCCTTTGCTTCTCCAGCTTGCCAAATCTATCCTTTAATTAGCAACATCCCCAATGCAGACACACCTGGCTTTTAAAGGAAAAAGGAAAACAACACTGATTTGTTTAACCCATGTTACACCCCAAACACATCTATGATTATTTAAGGGACTAAATGCAACTACTTTATTGTGCACCTGCACCCAGATTATGCACTGTTCAACCAGCAGTGCCCTGAATGCACTTGCACCATGCACTTTAGACCATAGATCATTTAAATAGGACCTATAATGTTTACCATGTTTTTCATCTTAGTTAAGTGTGTTAGCATGCTAACATTTGGTTGTTAGCACTAAATACATTGTATAATAGAGCCTGATCAAGTGTCAGTATGTAGTGATGAAGTAGCTGTTGAGATATTTACCTCAATAAGAGAATAATTTTACCCTTAAAGGATCATAAATGCAAGTGTAGAAACTATCATGGCAGCCCATCCAGCAGTTATTAACACCACATTCTCGTGAATAATTTTGTTGTGCTTGTACAATGACAATAAAGAATCTCTTCTACACTAGAAGTATCCCTTTATGTCCAGTTACTGTAAATACATGTTTAAGCTAAATAAAGGGGACTGGTTGAGATTCATGAGCCTGTTGCCCTTTTTTAGTCCAGCACTCCAAATTCATTAAGTCGCCTCCTGGAAAGAGACAGTTATCTAACAATCAGTGTGATGGATAATGATCTCATGACCAAAAGCATTAATGCTATCTTTGAACATTAACTCAGCATCTTAAAGCCAAATGCCTGCCATCTGTTGCCACCCCACCCCCCCAAATTGAAATCAAACTCATCGACATACAGTGGGTTGACACTGAACATCATTCAGTAATAAATCCTTGTCAGCTTAGGTGTTCATATAATCAGAGCCTTTGCTGTAAATGTCACTGAATACCAACATAGAGGGCAACAATTCCTGAAGTAACAAGGTAACAGATTTTTTAATTTGACACTTACTACTTACTTACACTTCTATTATATAGTTCGTCATTTGGGTCGTTCGTCCATATCAGGAGCTACGCCGTCGTTCTGCCACAAGAATAATGCAACATCTTGAAGAAACCAAATCCCAATGTGCAAACTTACTTACAAATGAAAATCCCTTGCTATGCTCTGTTGGCTGACGACAGAAATTTAATTGTGTGTTTTTGTTTTTTAGGGGCCTCTGTTAATTTAATGGGTTTACAAAGGCTTAAACACAACATGTAGTCTCAAACGTTTTCTAGCTTTTACGAGAGTTTTTTTGTTTGTTTATTTTAACTAGACCTTCCTCATCTTGTTGTAACACTCTAAGAGTGTTTTGCATTATAATAAAATGTCCTGGATGTCCAAGATTAATTGTTAATTTACAGGTGAATAAATGTGGGAGCATAAAAAGGTATAAGTAACTCTATGTAACACGCTGTGGTATTTTGGACATTTCACCATCAGGAGGCACTTTTTGATTCTCTAAGCAGAATCATGAAAATGGTTCAGCGAGAGACCAAAATTAACATCGGCAGACAAATCAGAGTCCCCCGGGATTTAAAGACCTTTCAGCTCTTTAAAGAAGTAATCACCATCCAGATCCAATATACCAGCCAGATTCCCCGAGAGGAAATGCTTTTCATCGACCCTGACAAATTTGGTTGATGGTGAGATCCATTAATCCATAAAGGGGTCATGAAATGTGGATGTCTTTTATTAGAAGACTGCTCACTCAATACTGATATTAGTGGTGCATATAAATATCAATACTGATATTTTAACATCTGTTATTGAAACATGAACAAATGACATGTTTCATCTTGTCTGCCTATTGGACAATCCACAGACCAGAGCCTTTGCATGAGGTGACTGTTATTAGGTACAATTAAAATTAAGGATGTTGTGATTTAGATGTTTTTATTTTTTATTTTACTAAATCTAGGTTTATATTTATTCATCTCATTAGCTTTTCTTCTTCGCTGCAATTGCCCAGTTCTGTCTTTGGCTACAGTAAACCTACATTAAAAGTTAAGATATATTAGACTTGTGAATATGAATAAAACCTGCACCTGATATCTTTTAATGGTTTCCTGTAATATTCACATTCATAAAGTGCTGTGTAGTATTTGGTGCAACAGTTGAGTAGGGAAATGTCCTGTCGCAGGAGCCTTTTGAAAAATAAACTGAATGTCCTTCACTGATTTGAATCCCTGTTACATGATGTGAGATCAAGGTTTGAATTAAAAACAGAGTTAAGGAAAAGGTGAGGGAGCATTGCAGTCTGGGTTACAGTGGTTAAGAAGGCTCCTTCAATCAGGTTAGAGTGCCCTCACCATTAAAGAGTTAATGCTTTGCAATTTACATGGTCATGCATTAAAAAACAAGACTGTCAGTTAGAAAAAAATAAAGTCCAAAGTGCAATGTCTCGTAACGCATTACAGTATAAGATGCAAAACTAAGAAAAATACTGAAATTTGTAGGTCTAACTCAGCCTCCAGGGACCACAGAATAAATGTACATAAACAAACCAGTTCTTCAGCTGCTCAATCGGCTGAAACAACACCCTCAGATTAAAGCTCTACCAGTATTCATTGTGTCCACAACTAACCACTATCCTCATTAAGCTGCCAAAAACCAGAGTTGCTCTCTCTTTTCCTCGCGGTGCAAAATACAGTATGTGAAACATTTTATCACTCATCAACCAGGCCTTGCAGAAGAGAAAAGATTTGAATTATTAATACGATGCTGATGCTTCCACCTACCTTGACCAGTTTCTCCAGCTCAGATGAGTTTACGCAGGCATGCATGGCCAAGAAGTCCAGTTTTTCCGCCAGGATGGCCAACTTTTGGGAACTCTCATGAGGCTGCTCCAGCGCTCTGAACACCGTTGCCCCGATGATGAGGTAGAGCACCACCAGGAAGAAGATGGCTGACACGGTCTTCCACCTCATGACGGTAGTCCGGGTGTCGCACTCGTCATCGTCGTCTGGGGTGTTCAGCACCACCGGTTTGGCCGAGAACGACAGGCGAGGTTTGGAGTTGTGGGCGGCAGACTTCGGGTCAAGAAGGTCAGGTGCGGCCACTGCGAGGATGGAAGTGGATCAGATTACATTAGACCCACCCTTTGTCTAATGTATTTGTCATCACTACTCTTCTTCTACAGTTTTGCTATCTATCTATCTATCTATCTATCTATCTATCTATCTATCTATCTATCTATCACATATTCAGTGTGCTTAGTATAAGGTAGCAGGGCTACAAAAATGAGCATCTGGCCTTTTAAATGTCAGAAAACAGCAAAAAATAAGTCTCATTTTGTCCAACGAACAATCTAACACTTAAAAGTCTTCAGTCTGAAATAGTATGAAACAGAAAAACAGATCAAATGGAAAAAAAAGTGGAACCATGGGGTGTTAGATATTTTACAAATCTGCAAATTGTTTCAAGCTCTATCTAAGAATAATGAATAAGGAGAATAATTTATTAAGGCGACAACCATCTGAGGAAAGTTAAGTGAGCATGGAACAGTATTTATTATTCATGCGATTACAATAGCTTCACTGCAGTCAATCAGTGAATCGTGGATTTTAAACTCATTCAAAGAACTGAACACAAAACACTCTATAAAATAATCTTCATTAATTCCACCCCTGTGAAATGCAAACAAGCAGTAGGTTTTCAGTACTTTAGGAGATATTTGACACCTGAACTTGATACACTTTGGTGCACTAATTCTTTTATTTCTCCCCATAACAAAGGAGTGGAACAGCGCCACTCCACAGTACAATGATCTGCAGCAGGTAAAGCACTTTTCATTCAGTGCGTTGTGGAACTTAACACCTGTAAATCTCCTGCACAAACATTTACAGACTGGCTGCTTTTGAGCTGGATCTACTGGGAAGAGGGATGATTCCTACCTGGATTCAACTCAGAAAGGCTTCTTCAGCCAGTGTAATGAAAAGAAAAACATATAATAGATAATCACAACCTGATTTAGGTGGAAATTCTGGTGTAAAACACTATGGAGCAGGCTTGTCTCCCTGCAGGAATATTAAATACTGCTGTGATGGTTTTTTGTTGCTTCGGGGGCGAACAATATAAATAAATACAACTACTGAATGGGAAGCTCATTAAAAATTAAACACTCTCTGTCACAATCCCATCTCCTAAACAGCTTGCTACAGTAGATGCAATTACATAACCACCCCATGAGGTCCTGATAGGCAGCATTTTACAGTAAACAACTTATGGAGGGGTCACTGGCTCAATGGAGAGCTGAAACCATGTGAAAAAATCCATATCAATTTAAATGATTTTTATATTTCTGATGCTTTTTTCAACTATATCTCTGGGCTTACATAACTACAGTTTTTTTTCTTCAGTTATGTCTGGTGGAGTACGTTTTCCCAGAGAAAATTAATCAAGCCTCACATGCAAAAACGTGGATGTATATATTCCTAATAAAAGCTGCAAAAAAGTATAATAATTAGATCATTTCAGATAGCAATAATATGATGCCAAAGGATAGAAAGATACCACCAATTATTAAACTCTAAGTAGAAAGTCACCATCCATCTATCATCCATATGGTGTGAACGTGCACACTTCATACACACAATACTTCACACTTCATCTTTCATTTTCAACTAGTTGTTCAGCGCACTTACTTCTCTACCATCTCGTCTCTCTTAGTTTCCTCATCGACGGTTATATATACATATATTTATATATTTTTTTCTCTCCTCCAGGAACAATGCCTCTCTGTTAGTGGCTCTTTTCGCCTCCGGTGCTCCAACAGAGGGACGCGGCCGCTCTCCACATGCTCTCCTCTCCTCACAGTCTCCGGAGAAAATCCATCCAGGACATCGCGTTCCCACCGAAAGACGCGCTAAGACGCTGCGTAAAAGCGACGCGAGGAGCGAGCGGCCCGCCTGAAATCCGCGCGGCCGTTTGGAGACATTGTGCCAAAAGCCGGGCGCCTTTTTTCCTGCAGAGCTGCGTGGATGCGCTGCGCTCCCACCGCACTCCGGTGTGGACAGCCTGCGACCCTACTGTAGAGAGAGAGAGAGAGAGAGAGAGAGAGAGAGAGAGAGAGAGAAAGAGAGAGAGAGAGAGGGGAGCTGATGGTGTCCAACACTTCAGAGCCTTCCCATATTGCGCAATTTCACACAACAGTGGGTGAACGTGGTGTTGAAGGTGCTCCAAACGTCCTCACAGTGGAGACTGCAAGAAAAAAACAAGATAAAAAAGGGGGGTGAGAGGGCATTAAGATGTCTCACATTCGTGCAGCCTGGTCATGCACTATAAAAAGACCACTTTCTGGAAGCTGCCTGTCTTCCCCCTGGAGTTTGGAGTTAAAGTGGCTGGCAGACAGATGCTGCTCAGCAGAGAGACAGAACAGTTTCAAAATGTAATGTGACTCAAGAGAACATGGAGAAACAGGTTTCATTGAGTTTCCCAAACAGCCCAAGGTCGCCCACGGCCTCCCTTGTGTTTTTAGCTTTTTGTTCAGCTTCTCCCTCAAGAGCATTTTTCACGCGGTTTCAGGGAGAGGAGCCAGAGCCTTTTCCCTGCAGGACCAATGATTTAGACCGGTGACATCGAACCCACATCTCACACCCAGGCAGCAGCTTATCAGTGAGTGGAAGCAGACTCCGTGGCTTCGTGCCCCCGAAGGGCAGCTGTCAGTGCATTAATTATAATTCATCAGATTCAGCCCGTATGCTTTATGTCCCTGATGCAATGTTTTCTCCAGCTTGACATGCAGGTGTGAGCTTTGTTTTCAGTTTCCACTAATTTGATTATCAGTTGAAGTTCTGCTCCTTTCCTTTCTGTCCTTGTAAGGGTGTGTGTGTGTGTGTGTGTCCCTTCGTGTGTCTGCAGATGTGTCCACAATATTGATTTGCATGAACTACTACAGCTAATTGAATTGAGAGACTTGCGCAGCTGTGCTATTTGTCTTGGGCACACTGACACACACACACACACACACACACACACGCTCTGAAACACCCTCTCTGTGCGTCGGCGAAGGAGCAACAAAAACGATTATTCCTGATGCAAGTGCAAATACGAGAGATGAAAGTAAGAGTAACTCATATTCCACGCTTTTGCTGACATTTAAGTCTCGCAGTTGCTGAGTTTGCTGAGGAAAGACAACGTAGGAAAAATATATTGCAGTCTGCAGAATGAAATGTAATGACAGTAATGCAACCATTAAATGATTTTACACATGCTTTGTGCTCCACCGCTGAAAAGCCTTTCAGTGGAGTGTGTCCAGATTTCAAACACTGCATCTTAAATCGTCAGCTGCTCTATCCGTTTGCTGCTTTCCCGTTTTCCTTTCCTCTCCTGTGCTACTGAAGACTTCGCATCATCGAAGCATCCAACCTGCACTCATGCGAGGAAGCCATCGTCCTCTTCTGGTGTCACAACAGCAGAGGTCTAACTCAGAGGCTTTGATGGCTCGTGCTCATTAGTTGGACGGCATCTTCCACCATTCAAGAGGTGGTTCCATTTGTTCCTCCCATCCTACGCTTACGCACAGCTGAATTATTTCTGTGGTCACTTTGAAGCCTTTGTTTCGCCTATTGAGTCTTCATCTATGATCGTCCGCGTGTCTCGTTCTCAGTCTGGCTTCTGTTTCACATCCAGTCATGTCACAGTGGGCACAAGAAGTCAAGCAGACACCCTCCATTTGTCTGATATTAACTTTAATTTCATCCAAGGAACTGTAGACTTAAGACGGATGGTCTGAGTGCTGGATTTTCTTATGTTGCCATGGTTACTGTCCTGCTGTAATTGCAGCAATGGATGCTGTATGGCTACATGTGAGTCTGAGGACTGCAGACCCGCAAAGCTTCTTGTCACTGCTGATTTTATGTCTGTATATCATGTCACGATGGATTGCGTAAGAGCAGCATCTAATACCGTAATACACAGGGAGGGGAGCCCCACCAGTGTTAATGTTAATTCACCCTGTTATTTTGCATCAATCTACATGGCAGCGTGTTATCAGTGAAGTGGGCCACATTGCCAACAGCCAGATGGAGAGCAGGAAGAAAAATGGAAACGTCTCCTGAGCGGCAGTTAAAGCCAGAGATGGGCTTTGAGTTTATACTGATCATTTGATACCGTAGACAACAAGTGCTTGGAGCCCTTATGGATCCACCGAGGGTGAATTTTCTGCTTCATGTGCTCAAATAGATGAGAGGCCAGGGCGTCCAGGTAAGAGCAGGATTCCTCAGCACTCAAGCGAGGTGAATACTTTGGTAATAATAAATCTTCTGCTGCTGAAACACGCTTTAAAAAGTCCTCTTAACATTAATGCTGCTATGTTTCTCCAGCAGAACTACAACACTTCAGCAGTGCCTGCGCTGTGGGAATTTGACCGTCAGCGTGTCTTTGCTTTAGGGCTGTTTTGCAACTTTTTTCTGCAGTTTTCATCTGTTTTTGTCATACTTGGCATTAAAAGCATTAGGTCCCTTTTAGACATCAGAGCCCGGTGGACAAAGACGCTGAAAATTCATGAATATGAAATGTTTTTGCTGTAACGTTTTTTTAAAGCAGTTTTCTTTTCTTTCTCTTCTTCTCTTCGCTCTTCTGATTTTCTCCGAGCTTTTATGGAATTTGAAGTCAGACATTATTGTAAATTATTATCAAGGTCAAAAGACGGGAAGAAAATAAATCAGTTTAAAAGGCCCTACCTCTATTAAAGAAGCTATCACAGCTAAGTCATATACGGTATATAATGACACAGGCAGCTTATCACTAAATTGCCTGCCAGCTCAAGTTTGGTTGCTATCTCTTATTACGCTGCGTCCAACACAATGGAGCAGAGTGCAATTTGCAAACGTAGTTATAAGTTAAATGATCTGAATATCCACTGACTTTGAAAGCGTCTTATCTGTGAATATAATGTGGCCGTGAGAAAATTAAATTAACTGCTCAACATGACTGAAATCAAGGACGAAGCCTGAATGATGCCGTCCCACAACTTTATCACCCACACAAACGACACAGTTACGCTGATATTTTTTTAGCTTAATGTGAAGGGAAGAGATTTTGATTATTTTCAGGAGTTCCATTTAAGTATTTTTGGATGGAAAAACATCTTGACGAATGTATTTGTCTCTTTGTCACCTCATTTAGAGTCTCCTCGTGTGGTTTAGGCTCATGCCTCAGCATCCCTTGTCCTAATTTGCTGACTGTTTCCCTTGAACAGGAAACGTATGGCTTTTGTGACATGGCAGTAATCTTATTATCGGTGACATTTGTTGCATTAATGGGGCCTATTACCATAGTAATCTCTCCTCGTATGGCGCAGCAAAATACCGCATGCGGGTGTCGTGAGTTCACCTGTGACCTGTTTGACAGTGGCGCTTACAAAATGTTCCTCTCCAGAAGTATGACGTTAATTAGAATTTAAATTCTGAGCTTTGTTGTTTTCACTTGATTTATGAATATATAATTTTTTTCATTGTTTCCAAGAACCCTCCACTTTAAATGTTTTGCATATAAGTGCAGATAATTAGAGGATGCTGCGCTTGTTACTGTGGCATATTCCTTTTACATTTCATTTTCCTCAGATGGTAGTGATACAGAAATGCAAAATATGTACATTATCTCATTAACAGATATCTGAAGATCAGTTCCTAAATGCTTTTATTCTCAAACTAGTTCCCAACCTTTCTCTAAATGCAGAGGCTTACGAAAACACTGCAATATCCCTACTCAGACCTCGACAGCAGTGGTTGGAAACAGCTCGAAGAACAGATAATCAGCAACATCAGCAAACAAAAATGCTTTATAATGATTAAACATATATATTTCATACTCTTGCCTGCAAGCTTGCGTTGTAACGACTCAGAGGGCTTGAGGTATGACAAATGATCTACATCTCTACACCAAATCCTGCTGAATGTTCCTGAATCACTTCTACTGAGGCTGCAGTTTTCTCGCCCTGCAGAGAATTAACGCCAGCATTTTCAGCAGGCGGGGGCCTTTACTGCACACACAATGATTGCTTTTAGATTGATCCATCATCTGTAATCAAATTGACACAATGTGACAGTAGTGTACAATCCAAAAAGGGGTTTGGGCTTTGTGTTTTCAGGCAATAAAAAGCAGATGAATCTTTGAGGCAGGATTTGAGATGATCACATGAGAAAGTCTGTCTAAAACATATTTGAATGAAGTTTTATGCTGTAACGCTAAACAGTCATCTTGGTAGATGATGGAGCTCAAAAGAACAGCTCTGGTTTCACATGGGATCTCCTGCTTTGTCGACTGAGCCCAGCAAAAATCAATCACCACGAAACAAC
>JBAJHX010000031.1:10968640-11023537 GCA_037176925.1 Amniataba percoides | reverse complement strand
TTCAACCCCTCACACTGCTGTGAAGAAAGACGTCAAATGCGGTGTATGTTACTGTGTGCAGGTTGGAACATTTTAGCGGTTTTGCGGTGGAGGTCTTGGATATATTTCAAGCACAGCGTTGTGTTTATTGAGCTCAGCTTTTTCCAACAACAGGTCACTGAGGTGTCACAGCTGCTGTTATAACCTTGGAGGGCCTGAAGTCTGACATTAAATTTCCAATAATCAAATCAATATTATTATGTGTCTTTGAGATCCAGGTCATGCAAAGTGTGTGTAAACTGTGAGCTGTTTTTGTGTCCCCATGCCACGTCTGGCCAGAGGGTACGTGGACACAGAGTCATCAAGAGGGGACAAACACAACAGTGATCCCATTCAATCAGCAGCCTTCATCCAATTTTAGATCAGAGTTTTAAAATAACAGGACATAGAAACAGCCCATTTCTAAGAATCAGAGAACATCTTGTGGTTGTTAAGAACCCATTGGTGGTGTGTTTTTGCAGGTTAGACACTCACTTTGGTCCAGGCTCAAATTTCTCAACAACTATTTAATGGCTTGCAACAAAATTACGACATTCGTAAGCCGTTTTCTGAGGATTCATTTTACTGACTTTGGTGATCTCCTGACTTCTCCTCTAGCACAACCATAGGATTTGGTTTTTGAGGGAATTATCTCAACAATTCGAGTGGACGGATTGCCTCGAAAATGGGTAGCTTCAATTATTCAGTGATCTATCTCACCATCAGAGATAGATCGATTGATAGGCACAAAATGTGGTAAAAACATTCGTAATTTCCAGATGATGAATCCTACTGACCAAAAGTAATGGATAGAAAAATACTTATCCTAACTATTTGATGAATTTCCTTGAAAATTGGTACAAACATACAATTCGTGCGTGGCGTGGTTGTAGATTCATCGTCTTGCTTTCCCTCTTTGCTTTCCACCTGTCTTATTAATTATCTTTCTTCTCCTTGCCTTTGGACCTATGCCAAGGAAGAACAAAACAACCTATTGAGGTTTTTTTTTGTAGCAGAAATTTAGTGTACTAGATAACACATGTCAGCTTCAAAATGATTTTCTTCATTTTTTATGCTTTGATGCATGTAAGAGCAAAGGCGGCACTGACACAATGCGATGATGAACAGCTGGATGGTGGGTGAGCTGGAGGGATGCTGTGCTCTGTCTCATCACAAACTGAGCTTGTTTATTCATTGAACACAGCAGGGGGAAAAAGGAGTGAATATATTACCCTGAAACAATTTGAAATCCTGTAGTAAAAATGGATCAAAGTTTAATTGTTTCTAAATTCCACGCTGCCCCTTGTCTGATCTTTTAAAAGTACATAATTCCCCTGTTTCAGATGCTATAGGGAAAACATCTCAAAACTCTGACAGTAATTATTTGAAGGATGACTCCAAAGTCAGAACAGGCGCTTTTTTTCTCCTTTTTTTACACTAAATGGAGCCTCTTTTGATGATCTATGTCTATTATTTAGTCATTTTTGGATTGCGTTATTTGTTTTTTCACACAGAAATGTTTCACGGGTGCCTTTCAGAATAATAACACAAGAATATTGATTTTAATGCCCCCAATAACACTCCATTAACCTTGAGGGCCTGTCTCTTATTCGTATTTGATGCGATGCGTGGTTTAACTTGGACTGGCGTCTCTCTCAAATAAATAGATTATATCCATTCTCTTTTCTGTACCAAAGTTCCCCAGTTGTTTTTTTCCTGCATGCAGTGGCCTCAGTGACTATGTGGGTGGAAAAGAAGCTGTCTTGTATAATAAGGCACGATAAAAATAGGGTGTACCTGTTCATGCGGAGTCAAAATGGCTGTATTGTTCCGTCTGTGTTCATGCAAAGCTGGTGTTGCTTGTCCAGCTTATACACTGTTTGTCAAACCTGTCAATTCTCACTAACATGTTCCCACCGGTGTGCCTCACACAAACACGCACACCCACTCCCTCCCTGATCTGTCAGTTGAGGATGAGCCCGACTGTATGTGTGAAGTGTCGCTTCTGTCCTGTGAAGTGGAGGTCAAGCCAGGTGTGTCCTCTGGAGACTCAAACAGCACAACTACAGGAGATGAGGGGAAGGAGGGAGCTCTGCTGGGTTTGTGATACATCAGTCAGCTTGATGTAAAACACAGCACACAGGCTGAACCCAAGGTGTCTGTCTGACCTACAGCTTTATGTTTTTTTTTGCAATGTAATGTGTACTTTAAAGTTTTTCATTTAAAAATCCAAATAAGTTATATTTAAGGTACATGTTTAAAGCTGCTCTAATCACTATTTTCATAATAACAAAGGGTAAAATGACAATGGGTCCCCTCCAAAAGTATTAGAACAGTGAGGCCAGTTCCTGTATTTTTTTTTGCTTTAGCCATAAAACATTTGGGTTTAACATCAAAAGATGAATATGAGACAAGAGAAATATTTTAGGTTTTTATTTCCAGGTATTTACGTCTGGATCTGATACACAACTTAGAAGACAGCATTATTTAGAAAACCCAATTTTTCTGTGAATAAAAGTACTGGAACTGATGACTGGAGATGATCCCAAACATACAGTGGGGGTAATGTCGTGGCTCGAACTTGCCTGGCTTCTTCTGGGACGGGATCATTAATATTCATTGATGATGTAACACATGATGGCAGCAGCAAAATTAACTCAGAAGTCTACAGAAACATTTTGTCTGCCAATTTCAAGAAAGATGCAACCAGACTGATTGGGAGAGCCTTCATCGTGCATCAAGATAAATTCCCCAAAACACTCTGACAAAACAACAAAGGAGTTCATCAGGGTCAAGATGTGGAAGGTTTTAGAGAAACCTAATCAACCTCCAGACCTAAGCCCCATGCAGCATGAATGTTACCTCAGACTGAAGGGATAAACCACCCAAAACAAACAACAACTGGCAGAGGTTGCAGTGAAAGCCTGGGAAAGCATCACAAAAGAAGAATGCAAAAGTTTGGTCATGTCACAGGGTTGATGCAGTTATTGCAAGCGAAGGATCTGCAACTAAATATCAAGTCTTGTTCAATTTAATCTATTTCAAGTCTATCTGTTCCAGTACTTTTGTTCACCTAAAAATTGAGTTTCTTTACAAATAATGCTATGTTACCCACAAAAAAAGAAAACACAACCCGACTTTGTGGTTTCTTTAGTGAAGGTTTTGGCTCATTGTTTTCATTTTCTTGCACACAACTTGATTAACCTTTGCTCTCATTAGTGTTGTTTCTAGCAGCAGACTGGTGGCTGGTAAACACACAGAGCCAGATATTTCCCTCTGGACCAAAGCGGAACTGAAAAGGTGAATACAGGAGCAGGACCATTAAAATGAATGCTAATGTTGGTTCATATCTGCTGAATGCATGAGCTAAGAGGCCCTAACAAATCTGTCATATTAGCTTGACCATTTAAGTAGGTGTTTAGAGCGTGTTTACACTACTGTCCACACATGGCCAAAAAATAAATGAATGCAGGTTTAGATTTTGTAGAATTTTAATTAGAAAGGATGACATTGTTGTTGAATGTGTAATAAGTCAAAGAAATTGGTGATTGTAAGCTTTGTCATGCAATAGTTCATAATCTGGTATTTATTTTATTTTAAAATGTCCATTTATAAAATACTGAACGTCTTTTAATCTTGAGATTCTTACAGCATATCCAAGAAAACATTGTTTTATAGATACCAGAATGGTAGCAATGATTTCAATGTATGGTGTGTTTTGTAAAAATCAAATTCATTCAGTCATTTTAAATCAAAACACGAGTTAAAATGCTCCTCCACATTGCAGCAAGGAAGGGTAGGTTAAGTCTCCCCTGCTTGATGAATCTGCCAACACACCGCTGACATGGTAAATGAGGGCAGGTGACGTTTCTGAGGTGGACTGTAATTAGTGCTCGCTGCAGAGGAAGGTGAAGCCCTCAGGTTTTTCCTATAAAAGATTCAGAGAGGCAGCAGAGGAGAATATAATGTTTAAAGTCATCATGTTATGTTTAAATCCCCTCCGTTGTCATGCAGGTAAAGCCAGATATTGCATTTTAAAGGTGGCTGAAAAAGAATGACAGGTCTTAACTCTCTTGTCGTCCACTTTTCAACCGTCCTTGTTCAAACAGGAGAAAGTTATAATAATACGCATCCCCGCAGACTGACTTGGCCATTTGTTCTGCCTGACCCCCTTCAATTTCAGAGTTTATTATCATCACAGTCTGTGTTAGCCTGAGACGCATTTTCTGGCTGTTTCTGCCTTTTACTTACTCCAGTCTACCAAGTCCCTGTGGTGTGTTCAGGTAATAAGGTTGACATGATACATGATACCATGGGGAGTACAGTGATGAATGGAACAAATTAAGTCTAGTGTCTCTTTAAATTTATTACAGCTGAGAAGCTTTAAGCTAGACCTTGAAATGTATTGCTGTTTGTGTATGTGTGTGTGTGTGTGTGTGTGTGTGTGTGTGTGTGTGTGTGTGTGTGTGCGCAGTATGAGACAGACAGAAAGAGGCTGAAAACTGATGGATGTTGTTGCATCGTGATGAGTAACTGTGCGATGGCAATGGCACATGCTGCAGATAAGTATCTGTCTCGAGAACGGTGCACACAGAAGAAGCATACTGATTGATATTGACTGATTGATTGATACAGGTACTCAGAGCCTCTCAGCTCATCTATTGCATCGGATACAGATGACATGACCTGGGATCTGTGTTAAAGGGCAGTGCACAGTGCTGGTGGCTTGAGGAAACGATCCGTTCATTTGTGAAAGTTCATCTGGTTTCTTTATTATAAGCATTATTATATAAAGCGTTTCATGAATCAGAAGCTGGTGTTGAGAGTGTTGTAAAAAAGTATATCCTTTATATTCAGTACTTTTGAATCATATCAGCATGAAACTGACACAAGCACCTCCTCTCTCTGTTGCTAATGAGGACCTTGTCAACCTGTTTCTTTCAAGAAAATGTCAGCCTCTCAAACACGGCTGAATGCTGACTCCATTATTCACCAACGTCAGTGGGAAGGGAAACGGCTCTTTATTTCAGAAATGAAGCTGCCCTGAAGAGCTCAGTTAGTGTTTTGAAAGCTTATTTTTTATAGAGAGAAATATCCCCCCTGGTTTTATTGTTATTATGATATATTTGTTTGAGGTATCACTGGCATGTCACAGTTTGATTAGCTGTAATGCAATGACTTTCAGGTGATTTTCTCAATTTAAAAGACAGAACTATGAAACAGAAACAACGTTCAACATATGCACTTCTAATTAATCGATTCCAACTAACTGTTAGTATCACCGGAGAGGTATTTAGTGGTTCAATTAAATGTGACATATACTCTATTAACTTGGAGAAGGCCTTTCTAGGAAAATCCTATTTTAATTCTAATCAAAATTCAATTAGCAGGGGTCCAATGTTTATTCCCTCTTCTCTCTCATTCAGCCACAGACACATTCAAAAATTAGTCTCTTTTCCAGGAACCATGCGTATTTCTGGGAGCCCATTTCCATCAAATTCAGAGTCTCACTAACTGCATCTTCACTCCCCATCAGTGTGGGACAACAGCTGTTTCATGCTTAGTAACAGTTATTTCGCGCTCTGCGGTGAACATTTGCTCCTTAGTTACACATGACTGGTCTCTAGGTACGTCGCGGGCAGTTAGCCTTTCAAGAAAAGGTCCTGCATTATTGGTCAGGGGAACAGAGCCGGATAAAATCAATTCAAACTCTATTTTTTTGCTTGTGAGCTTTTGCTTGTTTATTGTGCTCCACTCAAGCATCATGTTCCCAACACAGGACGTGAAACACCTCCTCTTCCACCTCCGTCCCCTCTCCGTGCTTCTTAAACCATCACCACCTGTCCTGCCTCCTGTCAGACTGTCACATCACTCAGCCTCCGCGCCACGCTCAAAGTCAGCATGCTGGGAAAAACCACTTAACACAGTGACAAATATTACCCTGCCGTTTCCACACGATGAATAATTCAACAAGATTAATAGTTTGAAAGTAAACAGAGTTTCATTACGTGGTCACTGGTGTAAAGTCATTTCAAAAGGCTGTAAAATAAACAAAGTCAAATTTATGAAAATTTATGAAAATTACATTTTTTGGTGGAAAAGTTCCCAAATAAAGGAAGAAAGAAGCCAGGCTTACAGAGTTGCTGCTTTCCACTGGTGTCCTTAAAAAGAGTCTGTATTACTTTCGAAATTAGAAATAACACAATCTTCCTCCTGAAAATGTAAAGTTGAATTATAAGCAAGAAAATGCCTCCTCATTCAACTCCATGAGTCTGTGAGGTGTTCTACAAACTTACTTTGTCTGGTGTGACTAGTAAGTTATTACAGCTCAGATTAGCAAATGGTAGAAGGCTTTAGATAGTTTTTGTGTAAGTAACATTAATGATATATAGAAAATATAGTCCTCTGCTGTGATTACTGTGATATATCTATGATGAAGAGCATTCTGGGACATGAAGGCAAATACAATGTAGGTGTAATAACACCAAGCAGACGTCTGCTGGTCTTGACTGGCTTTGAATCTGTTGCTGCAGGTACCTGCAGGATAATTTATCAAACATGATGCATGAAACAACGTGTAAGAAATATTTGTTTTCACCACTGAAAATCAGTGAGTGTATAAATGAAAACTTTTTTGATGAATGGCTGTAATGTGCAGTGAAACTGAAGGTGAACAGAAATATTAGCCACATGCTTTGTAAATGTAGTTTGTTATAGAAGTAAAACTGAATTTAACGAGAATTCAATTTAAAAACAGTGATAAAAGGATTCCTACCTTCTTTCCTTTCTTCCTTCTAACTTGATAATAAATGAGTCAAAGAACTTTCAACTCTTTAAATGTGATGAATGTTCAGCTCTACCAATCAGATTAGCAGATTAGCAGACATTTACTACATTCATTCATACATTAAACTTTCTGCTCTTTTCTGGTTTTAACAGCCTCCCCAGCAACAAATTCTTTCCCTTCCTGCCTCATTATTCTTGAGTCTTTTGTTGTTCAGTTCTCTGAGCACTTCAGTGGAGAAGCTCATTATCACAACAGTCGAGGCCGGCAGGTAACTAAGCTGTTTCATGGTGCCACCATGTGGCCTTAAGCGCACCGACCTTCTTACAAACAGACATCATCAAGCAAAACAGCAAAACTTTTTTATGAGAGTTTTAAGCAGAATTTAATTTCAAGTGTGCGTTCAATTTGCAATGAATTGGCCAAGAAAAGTATTTCCCTGTCTTCTGTGTGATGTCTGAAAAAAAAAGCAAAAGGATGGCTGCTGTTTTTTCCTCTGCAGGGTCTTTTTAAGGACAAATTACAGCAGGAGAGTGTTACCTCAGGCAGGGTTACAAACTGATTTAGCACAGTCACAGAACAGACAGCTGGTTTAGGAAAATGTTTTTGCATTTTAGAAAAACTGAGCAGTTGTGAAAAAAACAAGGAGGCTGAGGACACTGAGCCACAGTCGAGTCCATAAAGATGTAAAAGAGCGGTGTGGCTGCAGTAATAGGATCAGCACCCCTCACACTCCCACTCACATCAGCCTTTATTCCCACTGGCTTTGAGAGGGATTATTGTGCTTACATACTGTAGGCCCTGATGTATGTTGGCGTTTTGCTGACGCATGTAATAGACGTGCCTTCATCTCCTCTCCATTCCTTCTTTTTTTGTCTGTTTAACTTTTTCACAGTGTCCCTCTTTTACAGTCTATTACTGTTAGTCTAAAATATAATCATTACTAATAATATTCAGTAAAATCTGCAAACTTCTAGAGCCATGAAATCCACTTCACTGCCTTTTGCCACAACATTTGATCTGAAGAAGACACCCAAGATGCTGGCATAATTTAATCGGGGTCTATCGTTTACTGATAATTTTATTATCACTTCCCTGTTTGTTTGTTTGCCTCCCTCCGTCAGTGGTTGTGAATCCTCTTAGAGGTGGATTATGTGACTAAAATGTCTACACGGAGAGGGAGAGAGAGAGGCAGACACAGAGAGGGTGAGCATGAGGCACCCACAGTGACAGAGAAAGCGATACGGGAAGAGAGGGAGAGAAGGAGGAGAGGAACATGGAGAGAACCCCTCACCCTGAAACGGGCCGGGAACGGGGTGAAAGATGGTCTCTAAGTGAGGTGAGTACACACCACCAGCTTTCACAAATGCAATTTTGACCCTCCATAGCAACTAGAAATAATTATTAGCTGCATAGGACAGCACCACATTTTATCAAGTGGTCTTTGTGTGTGTATGGTATTTCTCTTTTAGTATTAGAAAATGAGAAAAAATGAAGACCATCCCTCTGAATTAAGCTTAGTCAGTGTGGCTCTAAGAGCAGATGACGTTTGCAAGCTTGTGTGTGTTTAGTGAGTTACCCGAGGACAAACTTCAGTAAGGTGATAGATTGAGGGGATCACCTTCCTCCAAATAAATCTTACTTTCCTGTGTTTGTGTACAAAGGTGACAAGGTGTGTGTGAGACGTGGAGCAAAAGAACACGACTGTGTGCTAAAGGGTGTCGTAATGGCTTCATAAATTAGATCACAGGAGCGTGATCCACTGTTTTGTCTCTTTGCAGGAAGAGCCAGCGCAGCCTCACATGCTGAAGCTCACACTCCAGTGTCCCTCCTCCGCTCTCACCGACAAGACAGGAACAGACTAACAGTGGCAGCAGCGATGTCTCTCCTGTCCTTAACCAACCCTCCCGGCTGGAGCGTGTGCTCTGCTCTCTGCATCCTCATCGTGTTGCTTCCAGAGGCCAAAGCAGACAACCTGAACACGACCAGTCAGCGCAATGGCGGGGGATCCCAGTGCGGGGAGTACACTAACCAGGTGATAACATGCAGCAAAGTGGTGTTTTCTGCACAGGATTCTGCAGCAGAGGCTTGTTACAGCCCCCGGTTTCCTCCCTTAAGCACCCTTCAGCCCTGCAGGAATCGGAATAAAGTTTAATTTTCAATGCATTCACATTTGTTTTATAACTGTCGAGAGCTCTGCCAGAAATGCATAATTAAGAAAGCAAGACAGCGGTGGTGGGAAAAGTAAAACAAAACTGCATTTAAAATCCTACTTAAGTACAAGTACATGAGTAAAATTTACTCAGAAAAGAAGTAAAAGTGAACTATATGATATATTGTCATAAATTACATATTATTTTTCAATTGATTTAGTTTAATTTAGTTAACCAAGTTGGTCAAGTTAAAAAAGAAACAAGAAAAAAAGTTGTGCCACACAAATCTGTATTTATATTTTAGACTTTTGTCTCACCTTTGCTTTTTTGTGAACCACTGGATGCCTCTTTAGGTCTTGAGCAGTCATTTAAAATATTGTGTTTGTACTGCAGCTGGATGGTAATTCCACCTGCTTTATATACCTCTGGGTAGCTTAATCTATGACACTGCACCAGACTGTATTTATAAATTAATCATATGAAAATTTGTAAAAGTGAAAAGTAATGAGTTAACATAGCAGCCAAATAAATGCAGTGCAGAAAAAAGGAATGGAATAAAAATATTACATAATGTCCACGACTTCAAGACAGGAACAGGTCAACGACTAGGAAACTATTTTACAATAAATACAAAATGCACATTTTTATAACACTTTTATTTGGTGAATTAAATACCTGAAAAACTGTATTTTGAAATAAGGATTGTTTAGTGCACACTTTGTTTACTTCATAGATTTGTATGGCCAAATCTCTAACCTTTGCACACTGTTTCAAGATATTTCTTGACATTTTGCCCTCTCTCATTTGTAAATGAAGGAAAACAGGATGCCCTTCCTTGCATTTGCTAAAATTGAAAGGATGTTTGGTAGTTTTCCTTGAACAGACAGTCTAAAGCCATGCTGGCAGCTCTGTCAAGCTGAAAATGTCATGGCAATCCATAAAATGTCACTCTGAACAAGTGTCAACCTCTAACAGTTTCACGGGAGAAAAAGTCAAAGGATAGATAGACTTTAACACATATTTTGATGCTGTGTTACACTTCTGCCAGATGATGGAGGATGGGATGTGTCGCCTGGTGGCCACGCTGCCTCAGCTGGACGAACAGAAGTGCCCTGACATGTTTCGCTGCACCGACGAGGTTTCCTACTGGCTGCACGAGAATGAGGAGAGGAAGCAGCAGATCGTGGCCCTGAAGGAGACCATCTCCGAGCTGCAGGAGGAGCTGAGGAACCACCGGCACCGCATCAAAGTCCTCGAGCTGCAGGTGAGATTTTCACCTGGACTTAGCGGGCCTGGGTCAACCATCAGCAACAATCCTTTCAACTGCTTTGAGCTCATGCTTTAGTTCAGGTCACTGGACGCTGCACCAATGTGAGAACTCAGAACTCTGTTTCTGCCTACTTGGAGGGTAAACATACTCTGTTCTCCTGCATATGTGACAGTAAATATAACTTTTTAGAACCACATATTTACCTCTTTTTGTAGTTCCTCTGCTCAGGGCCTTTTGATTGATAAACAGTTAACTGTAGACATAAATATTTAATCAAATACGTCTTCCACATAACTTTACTGAATATGTACTTTCACTGTTTATTCAAGGGAAAGGAGTCCACTTCTCTGAAATTACTCTCCTTTGACTCTGACCGACTTGTGGTTTGTGATTTGGCGGCACCCTCACTATGACTGAAAACACTCTCCTCTGCTGCGTTTGCATGGAGTAACAGTTCTGCACTATAACGTGGTGCTTGGTCATCAAGCTGGCTTCCCCCCCCCCAGCGTGTCCTTGACCTTAGTCACTAACTGGATTAGCCTCCTACTCCTCCACGTGTTTCCTCATGCGTCTCAAGCAGTGAGCCTACACAAACTACCCTCAGCAGGAGCCAAAGGTGTTTGGTGGAAAGGGCTCATGTGTTGTGTGTGTTGTGGAGAGGCCTCCAGGGTTTGTGGTAATGGGAGTTAGCGTTATCCGTTATGTCCGTGCTTGAAATAGACCACATAGTGAAGTGTCTGCTCTATTATATATAGGAGTTTTTGTAAAGAGAGCAGAAGGAGGTGTTACATATTTGAGTTTTAATGGTTGCATAGATACAGAAAAATATACCTGTTAAGTTACAGGTGACAGAAAGGGGTGTATAAAGATCTCAGCGGTTCCAAATTGTCACCACAGGATCAGTTCATCTTTAATAATATATCATCACATGACGAAATGAGGTGACATTTAGAATAAATACACTTTTATATGTTTCATATGTCAGAACAGAAGAAATTAGCAATAAAACGACAAAATCTCTGCATTTAACTTTAAATATGCTGGTTTATTAAAAACAAAAAAACAACTCATCATAGCCAAATGCTACTTTTTTATGAATGACAGTAGGCTTATATTATTTCAATAAAACTCATCATAGTTTGTGTACTGTATGTCAGGTATTTTATGTCAGTTTTACTTTTTTTTATTCATTGAAATTCAGCTCTTATAATGTAGGCATTATGTCATTCATAGCTTTAAAAATTGCACATGTATACATATCACGCAGGCGGGTGTGGGAAGTTGCCATGCTGATGCTATGGTTTAAAAATGTTTTAAAACTATTGTTCTTTTTGTACATTTTATTGTACGAATCAGTTGATATGGACTTTGCTTGAAAGATTAAGAAATTAAACAGCAGATAGTTTTCTACCTTGACAAAAATACAGTTTTAGAAAAGTTTTTCTTACCCAAATTGGTTGTTGCCTATCATTTTTAAATGTGTGTGTGCTTGTGTGATTACATGTGTGGTATCAGAGTGAAGAGAGGTACAACTTGAATATTTCTTTGGAGCATCGTTTCCATGAGTTGGAGATTCATTATGCTGAAGCCACGACCCTGCTGCACCTACAGGGCACTCTGATTTTAGACCTCCAGGTACATGCATCATGAGTAGTATTAAGTACCCAAGTATGTTTGTCACTTTCAGTGTTTTAAGCATATTTTTAAAAGCTTTCTGATGGAAAGAAAATCCCAAAACTTGTGCGCACAAAGAGGTTTTTAATAGTTTCACTGTATTTTTGTTTAGAACCAACTCCATAATCTGACACTGATGGTGGATAAAGTTAAAAAGAGCCCTGGGTGTCTGATCAACATCGTCCGTCCAAACCCACTGATGAGCGCTCAAGAAGCTCTGCACCCAGGTACTCGCTGTCACCCACTTGTACATCCACTCTCACTTACTGTGATTCCCCAGCAGAGGGCGCCAAACTCCCATTGTTGATTCACTCCTGCTCTGCTCTCACATTTTTCCTCCTTCAGAGATTCAGCATGTGAGGAACTGCCCCATTGACTGTGCCTCCATCTACTACAATGGGGTGAGGAGATCAGGACTCTACACTGTAGTACCATCACTGGCCGGTATACCCGTGGAGGTCTACTGTGATATGGACACAGATGGTGAGTCACGTACGGCCACACAATCGTAGGACAATGGCTTAGCTGTGACTCTTTCAAATGAATTTCTAGACTTTCAACATATGTTCTGGCGAGCACACACTCATTGTGGAAAATACTGAGTACCAGCTTCAGGTCTGCTGTGGTGCAGGCCTGGTGACCTGTATTCCTATAACTTGGGCCGGATGGAAACAAGTATAATGACCCCATTAGACACAGCATATGCTTTCCCTTCCAGTCTGATGCCTCCCTTTTTGCCTCAGGTGGCGGCTGGACTGTGATCCAGCAGCGCCTTGACGGCTCAGTGAGCTTTGACCGAAGCTGGACTGACTACAGGGACGGCTTCGGTGACCTGCACTCAGAGTTCTGGCTGGGCAATGAACACATACATGACCTGAGCACCCAGGGAGACTACAGCCTGCGCATCGACCTGGAGGACTGGAGCAACAAACACAAACACGCCCTCTACCAGAGCTTCAGGTCGGTGTCAACAAACAGTTTCCTTACTCCCTACAAAGCTCGCACCACTGGCAACATCTCATCCACGCTTTTCCTGCCGTTCTTTCGTGTCTGCGCAGTGTGGAAGACGAAGAGCATCAGTACCGTCTCCATGTGTCAGGCTTCAGTGGGACGGTCACGGACTCCTTCGGCTGGTACCACGACCAGCAGGGCTTCAGCACCCCCGACAGCGGCAACATCTGCGCCGAGATCTCCCACGGCGGTTGGTGGTACAACCAGTGCTTCTACGCCAACCTTAACGGAGTCTACTACAGGGTGAGTTTCAGGTGTATAGCTGCCTCAGTTTAAACCTGTAAAGTCGTGAAAGTGTTTAATGCTTCTTAATCGCTGCAGGGGGGCCACTACACACCCAAAGGCCGGGGGCCGCTGGGGCCTGATGGAATCGTTTGGTACTCCTGGAAAGACTCTGACTACTACTCGCTGCGCAAAGTCAGGATGATGATCCGACCGCACAGCTTCCGAACCCGCTTGTCCCCCTGACCGCCGCCACCGTGGCGACGGTTAGGCTACGGTGACCTTTTTATTGACAGGGCTCATCAAGAAGGAAGTGCATGCAAGTTACGTCCACAACCGTTTTCGTAGTGAGAGTAACAGAGGAAATGGCATCTCTTCTGCTATTTTGGCTGCCGCAATTGATGTTCTGAAAACTGCGGACTCCTTTTCTGCCATATACTTTTGAAGGCACAAACTTTATACTGTACAGATCTTTTTGGGACACGGACATTTTTCACTCAGTCATGGGAAGTTCTTCCTTATTTTCTACGTCTGTTTTGTACTTTGCAGTTTGATAGTCTGACACACTGTTAGTAACCCAGCCAAAAAAAAAAACAAAAAAGGTCTGTATGGTCTGTATGATGTGTTGACAGAGGTTTGAAGGGGCTCACAGTTTCTGGCAGCCACCGAGAGGAGGCACGTGCAGCTGGCTGGCAGATCACATGAGACTGTGTATTGAATGGTCGGCCTGTGGTGTGTGCTTATTGCATATTTATGACTACTCTATTATACAACTATATTTGTTTTGAATTTCAGCCAACTATTACTTTAATCAATTGCCTAAACCTATATGTTTAAAAGAGGATTTTAAAGTTGGTACTCGCATAAATCAGGAGAAAAGAACACTGAATTACAATAGACACAACCCCAACCCTTTAATTTGATAAATGCAACTGTCTCACAATGTAGGCAGAGAGGATTTGCTATGTGAGGACTGTGTATACATGCGTACTGTATGGATTGTACAATAAACACTACATATACAAAGCGTGACAGACAGGAAACTGTTTCATACAGAGCATGTCAGGCTGACAGATGGAAACATTAGATAAGTCCTATCATGCAGTCTACACGCACACTTTTTATCTGTGGCATTCAGTAAGCGTTAGATGCATTCAAATGACTTCACACATGGGTTTCCATAGATCTTTAGCCCACTCGCACGTTTGTGTCAAAATTGCAGGCACGTGTTAAGCAGAAGTCATTCATTTACATTCACTTTAAACTCTTATACCACCTGAAACCAATTCACCAGTGCTCAAGTGAATTTTATTGACTTTTTTTTGCAAAATGTTTTAAAACTGAAACTAGCATGCCTTCATCCAATAAAGCACTACACACACATACACGCAAAAAAACAAAAATGGATGTCCTGTCTGGTATGTACGATCTCCTCGCCTGGCTACTTTATGTGGCCTACACATCCAGCTGCACCTGATGGGGGCCCAGAGCTCAACGTGGGGGTAAAAGAGCTCTTTCACTTCCTCCACAAACACACTCTTTGACCCTTTGCTGAGGCTGCCGACTCATTCTCATTCCTGTCCGTGTCTACGCAAGAATCTACTGAAGCGAATAAGGGCTTTACTGTGAGGAAGTCAGAGAGCGCGCAGTGTGCTGTACAATCTGAAGCAGGCAGAGAAGAAGACAAGGTTTCTTTCAAAAACACACACAGACACACAAAGAAACAAAGTCCCAAATGAGTACAAATCATTGTTTAATAAATCAAACAGAATTTCTGCTCCTCTTTGAGTTACACTGTATTGCAAATACCTCTATACATAAAATAGTTTCTCAACGACAAGAAGCACCTGATAGGTCCAATATAATATATAATATATATGTATATTTGTCATGTATCAAGTGATGAGAAAATAAAGAGTGAACAAGATTAGCGATTGATTGAAAACTGGGCGGTGAAAAGCAAAAGCAAAACTGCATACATGACATAATCCATAGCTCTGTCTCGAAGTCTTACATACTATACTCTAGTATAGTTTCTTACATTTAACATTGCTGTTATACCTTGATATAAAACACCGTAATCTGGTCAAAGAAAAGGGAAATACTCTTTCGGAGAACTGGGAAGGAGAAGTCACTTTTGGCACCGCCTGCAGGGAGGTATCAACGGACACTTAAAATAACGAACCCCAAAATGAGTACTCTCTATCCCGCTTATAGTCTTCTCTCCTGAACTGTAAACTACGGTGTGGGGAGGGGGTGCAACTAAGTCAACCATTTCTATTTTCCTCAACAGGGGGAGGGCACATGGGGGATACAGGAAGGAGGTGGAGCTTCCTGTTGGCTTTTGAGGAAGTGCAGGATGAAAGGGGGCTAAGGACTGCCAGCAGTGGACATATAGAGGACACACTCCACCATTGCCAACTCCTCCAGGACTTGCATTCTTAAAGCACCACTTACTGAAGAAGTTGGTACTCACTCAAATATTATAAAGGCACTGACAGGATAACTAAAACAGGCTGAATATTGGTTGAGGAAAAAGTCAGTAAAGCTCTGATTTATTGTGAGTGCTGCATTCAGAAATCAACCCCACCCCCCGTCCTTTCTTTAGAGAGAGGAGGATTGCTTTGGTTTTTCAGTGTCACATCACTGTACAGTTTTGCTACGTGTGTAAATCCTTTCCTATACCACCTTTAGTGGAATCATTTTGGAAAAATAAATGAAAAAAAGGTAATTATAATGTGAGCATGCATATGTTGTATAAAACTTAGATTTGTGTCACATTACAGAAACTCTCGGGGTCTTACTCAGGCAATGTAGCAGTCCAAATCTATAACTGTGTATGGATGTTTACTTCCTGCGTCACAAGCTGCGGACCTTGGACAGAGGAAAGGGTGTGTGTAAATACTATGACTTGCCTGGCCCTGACCAAAAAGACAAAAAAAAAACATTGGTGGCAGCTGTTGCACATTAAGTGTTCACAAACGTCTGAGAGCAGCAGACAAAAGTAACACCGCAAGCTCGGACTGTCGGCATGCGCAGAAAAGGAGGTGAGGTAAGGTCGAGAGAAAGAGAGAAGTGAAATTTAAATTAATGGGAGGGAAAAGAATGCAGAATAAGCAAGAATATTTTGGACGTAGAGCCGGATTAACTCTTCTTGTCTTGTAGTGCGAGACTGAAGGCCGTTGGTTTCACATTGTTGTGAACTGGCTGTGTGCTTGTCTCAGTTTCTCAGCAATCTGTGGATTCAGAGGAAGAAAAACTCGCATGAATACAAAAGCGGCAGGTGGTCATGTGATGGTTTAGTCTCTGTGCCGCAGGTAATAAGGCAACAAAAGGGACAGACTGCAATTTAATGTGATACATGGTCCATAAAAACGTCTTTACCGTCTCGTAAAATTTCACTTGCTCTTCCAAGTACAACTGCATGACCCTGTTGTAGTCATAGATACGGTTGCTATGGAAGTGGCTCATCTCAGCTGTGAGTGACAAAGGAAAGAGGAAACCACTTGAATCAGATACCATGCTATGATAAACTTACTTTAATACACCACTTTAACATTTCTGAGTGGGTGAAAGTGTCACCTTGTAATGAGTATGACATGGTGCTGACTCGTTTAGCCATGGTGACTTTGTCCTGAGGGGTAATTTTACTGGCGGCCACTAGCTTGTCGGCCTCCTTCACCTTGTCTATGGCTGCCTGCGAGAATAATACAACAGGAACATGAGCAGCGTGAGCCTTTACTTAAACTGCAGACACGTTAGAACTCAAATAAAACAAAACAATCAAAGAACTTAAAATAAAGCAAAACGCTGACATCTAAATTACACCATTAAGACTTCATAAATGCCTTAGCTTATAAACACTTATGTACGTGGGCTGCACTGTAGTGCTGTCTAATTAAATGCAATCAACTATGTAAACAGGAAGTTGCTGTACTATCATTAACTGTAATACAATTTCCAAATATAACAGCTTTAGCGCTCAGATGATGTCTTACATATATCTGTCAATGCTTTGAAACTTTTTATTTATATATGCACACGTGGAAAGATATAGGCTGCAGAGTTAATAGTATTCAAGCAGATTCAAGTGAAGGGGAATATCTGATTGCGTTACACGATAAATTTAGTGATATAAAGTATGCTGTATTAGTGTTATGAAATAGCAAAATCTTTACACTTTACATTATTAAATACATTTTCTTAGAAGTGTCATATTTCCCCGTGTACCTTATGGACTCCAATGGTGTCTGGGAAGCATCCAAGAAGGCCCTTATATTCATTGTTGGTCTCCATGAGGAAGTGAAGGTCTTTCTTAGGCTAAAAAGGGAGCAAAGAAAGAAAATGTAACCAAAGATTAGAACAGAGTTCAGTCTAAATCAGGAAATAACACACAGCTCTGAGTGATTAGAAAGAATACAGGGAAACATTATGTCACAGTTTAGCTTGAACACAACAGCCTCACAGAGACCCTAAACAAACTACAAACAACAAGTTGAGTCAGTATAATTTAGCTGAAATCTCTCTCTTTTCCCGCAGTACATCCAGCTATATGTACACAAAATTAAACCACTACATTCTTCTGTTACCCTTGAAGGAATCGAGGCAAAGCTCCACAGGTTGATTCAACAAATACGTTGCATTACTTTAGACTTTTGGCTCCCTGAGTTTCACCATTACTATCACAGGCATCACTAAACTAAAGCCAACAGCTCTACAGGAGCACTGAGACAAAGTGTCTGGAGCACAGCACAAGCTTACCAGATGAATCCTCCCTCTGGAAGCTGCAGGGACATCAAAAAAGGCCCACATTTGATTTGATTATTACACACCACACTGATCTGACTAAACAGGACGGTTGGAAAAGCCTCATTTATCTGGCAGGTCTGAACAAGATGAAGGAAATACTAGGGATAAATCTTCCTGTGGCTTCTTCCTGTACAGATATTGACTTCATGGGCAGGACGCTGCATTAAAGGGGTCACTGTAATGCCAAAACGAGGATGTAAACACTGACTGCAAGCGGGAAATGCTCACTCACATTGTTAGATATTCCGATTACTGAGAGTGAGTGAGAGTCTAAAAATAAGAGGAAACAGAGGTCTTAACGATCTGCTCCACTGCCTTCTTTGTGAAGGTAAACAAGTGCAGCGTATCCAAAACCACTGCAAGTGCTTGTTGAAATTTCGAGCAGTGAGATTATAGTTTGTTACAACAGGCAGAGTACCTACCTGATCAGACACCATCCGAGCTATCTCCTCATAGGTTTTGCCCGCAGCTGTCATTGCATCAGTCAGTGCGGACTCACCTGCAGCAGGAAAGGAGTTAAAATATGTTTCCTAACAGTGTCTGTGTCCCAATTTGTTTCCCCAATTTCTACAAAATGAATGACTGCATAGTAAATAGTGTCTACTACCATAGTGACAACTACGTGTTGTATGTGTGTGAAAAAAGCAATCTTTTAAATGTGTAAACAAAGACAGGCAAAGTGAAAAAACAGAACTAGCAAGTAAGCTGCATCCGAGAGCGCCTCAAAGTAAGATCTGAAAGTATTTGCTTTTATTGCCGTACCTTGGTAACCACTGCTGGTGAAGACGGAGGAGAGATTTTGGAAAGCTTTACCGATTCTCTCGTATTCTTTTGGCAACGCTGTGGAGGTGAAGACAGACTGTGTGAATTAACTTTTCTCGAGTTGACAAAATATTCATCATAATAAACCACCTTTTGATATAAACAGCAATTACACCTCAGAGCGAGGGTGTGGCCTGTATGAGGTAAAACATTTATTTGGCTCAGTGCCTGTGTGTACGTACGTCCTGTGCACCTCTTCCAGTGCTCGTGGCCCACTGTGAGGATTTCCTTCACCCCGTCGTCCATGGCTTTGGTGAACCTGCTAAACTGCTCACATTTCTGTTCCCTGCGTGCAAAGGACACATTAAAATAATTCATGTTAATTAATGTTTGGTCCTTTTGAACAGAGTTTTTCTATTTACAGTGGCAAAGTTTGTTTAAACTCACACTTCCAAAACATCCAGATCTGGAGCTTCAGGCTCTATTGTGGAGAATATCATCACTCCCACTGTCTCGTCCTTCTCTGCTTTTCTCTTGCCCGTCTTCCAGTCCTGAAAAATGAAATAATCACTCATTTTAACTCAGCAATAAAAAAAATCCCCAAACAAAACTTTACAAAAACAAGTCTTACTGACAAAATGATTGAAAACCCAGGCTGATTTTTCAAAAAGTCCTTAAGTAATACAATTTTTAAAAAGAGTTAAAAAAAAAAAGTCTTAAGGGGGCAGAAATATAGCACACCTTCTCATCCTTGTAAGTGAGGAAAGTTTGGAATACTTCACTGCCAGAAACAACCGGATGCCTGCACATCCTGGTCATCCAGCCCTGCAACCGCTCCATACGCATCTTGATAAACTCTTCCTCAAACCGCCCTACAAAGAAAAGATTTAATGTTGTCTGCTGTGATGTTATCTTTTTTTGTGTCAGACATCTGTTGTTCGCAGAGTCGGGCTCTTACCTGTCACCTGCTTGTCAGGTAATGAGGGGATGGGGATGGCTGACCCGAATTTATCTAGAAGCCTCTCATATAGCCAATCAAAGTGCTTGTATCTGTGATTGACTGGTCGGTTTGTAGTCTGCAAACCAATAACACAAAGAGACGCTGTGAAAGAGGTCAATCAGTCACAGACTGACAAAACTGATGGTTTGAAAATGCTTTTGGATACTTACGCTGGGTGTGATTTGGTATTCGATGTAGCTCTTGAGTCCGTACATCTTTGAGCCTTTCTTGGGATCAGCCACCACACAGTCCAGCTGAGTTTCTGGGTAAAACCACACTGGCCCGACTTCTCCCACCTGGGAATGAAACAGAAGGTTTAATAACACGCTTCTCTGCACACGTAAAAACAAGTGACAGAAATTGTACCTATCTGTATGTGCTCATGACTAATTTCAGCTTCATGCGTTATGATACAGAATATTGAATTTATTTCAGTCAGATAGGTTAAAATACTGTACCACAACCACTGACATAAAAGGTGAAGACATCTAAGGATATACTAAACAACTGTATGGATATTTAGAGATAACATACATAGATTGGTAGCTTCTCTTTGCCCTTAGGAAGCTGCTTGCACAGGAGGTAGAGCTCTGGACCGGACTTGGAGAACCCAGGAAACCTGCTCAAAGTGAAAGAGAAGTCTGAGAAATGCCGGTCCTGACCACTCCATAACTCTTCAAACCTCAGACTGAGAGGATTCTTTGATGCCGCTACAAGCAGCTTACTGTGGACCTAAACAGATTTGAGCTTGTGGCCATAATTATGTCAACCACAACTACCAAATTATTACCACCATTAAAAGGAGTTTTTGACCTCTGGAGCTGTTCTTTATGAGAGGGTTCCTTTTTTGTTTGAATTAATCATGATAATGATGAGGACGCACATGCTGCACGCACATTCCTGCAAATGATTTCACACCATTTAACCTGATCTACAGGTGCTGGTAACATGCCAAGACAATAATGTGCAACAAAGACAGGGAGGAAGAAGGCCACTTGCAAGTAAACATGAGTATAAACAATGCTTAAGTATGCAAATACTAAAGAAAAAAACATCTTTGCATGTGATTTATGAGGAAGGAAATGCACTTAGCAGTCACAGCTACACCACAAGGAAAAGCACACTCCATGTAAGTTTGAAGTTGAACTTAGTTAAATGTATATGCATATGAATGCGGCCCTTTTTAGTGTTTGTGGCTTTTAACAGGAAGTGAATGTTACAGTTGATTGAAACTTAAACACATCTTATATACAGAATATGTGCATGATATAATGTGAGTTCACTATGTTATTGTATGTAAAATACTAGAAATAACAGGGGCCTTCCCAGAAGTGACAAACCAAGATATAAATAAACCAAGCAGCAAAGATCAGTTTAATCTACATTTTAACCATTTGTGATAGTTTAAATCACATTATTTGTGCATTTTGTGATTTGCTGTATTGTACCCAGTCACAGTCGCTGTTCTGCTGATTCATTCTTCTATATATCTTCAGAATTCAAAGTCTTGTGTCTTACTGTGCCTTATTGAATCTTACTTGTTGAGGGAGATTTTCATTGAGGATGCATGAGCTCCTCCTCTCTGTATTGCTCCACTCTCTCCAGATTCAGACTCAGCGTAACCTCCAGTGGACTTCATGTCATCCCACTCATCATCCCACTCGTCGTCCTCCGCACCTGGGGGGCAGATACGTGCACACACACACGGTAGTGTTTTATATCACAAGCCTTTGTGTTCAACTACCTCCTGTACAATGTGTTAGTGCACTAAAAGCAGACTGAGGGAGGTTGTGTAAGATTCAATTTTCGACTGTTGCTGTGTTGGATGAAGAGACAATTACATGTTGCAGCATGAGTGTGGCTAATATTACTTGAAGTATATGAAATGGGAGAGTATTTTAATGTGACTGCAAAATGTGTATTTCTAAATGAAGATGTGTACAGAACATTGCCACCCTTTCTTGGAGCAAATGAGTTGCAAATATTTCAGCTGTTGTATTGTTTGGTTAAATGTGCTCAAGGGTTCAAACAACATTTCCGTTCTGGCCTATCTCAAGTTTCCTACGAAAACAGAAAGCATGCATTTTAGTTTAAAAATCTGTTCACATACATGCAAGCAGACGTATAAATAGCAAACATGAAACTGACTCTGAATGGAAACTCATTTTCAATTTCCAACCCTAAACACTACTAAAAATGACACACTTCTTGCATAGCTGTGCTCTTTCAAAATGACACACACACACACCACATAAATAGGCTGTAAAACAACAGTACTGAGAGAGTGATTAAGACTCTAAGCTGCCAAGAAGACCTCTGAATGTAGCTTCAAGCAATTAGAGAAAATACAAACACATACTCAACAGACAAGTTATGAAATCCTGACTGCTGAGACAAATAATTTTTAAAGAAAAACACATTGCCTTTGACCCAACAACAAAAAAGCAGTCCTGCTGAAAGATTACTAGCCTAGTTTAACACAGCTGCAAACACTAAATATCTAAAGGCTTTTTTCTGCACACAACAGAAGGTCTTCATGAGCACACTACATGTATCAAATGTACAACATAATCTACAGGCCCTTTCCTACATCACAAGTTCAATCAAGTTAATGGTGTTAATATGAAAATGCAAAGTGTCTCACACACATGCTATTGGAGAAATAAAATTCCCTAAAAATATTTGTTGGAACTTTTCGTGAGTACGAATTGCCAATCCACACACAGATGTTAGGTTCAGGCTTCCACCAGGCGATGCGCGGGATACCTGTGTAATCGATAAGGTAAGGGTATGGGTAGATGTCTTTGGCGAGAGAAAGAGAGGGGAAAAGTCTGTTAATTCTTCTCCTTGTCATTTATTCCTCCACTTCTCTTTTTACAATAACAACTGGAGAATTTAAAAAACAGGTCAAGTAATTTGTCCGTCTGAGTCATGCGTGAGTCTAACTTTTCCATAGTCTGGCAAAAACAGAGTCCTGACTTGATTGCCCTGTCCACATGCTGGAGCATCTGTGTGGAGGGACTGGCCAGAGACAGACGAACCACATCTGGTTCTGCTAATCTGTTAAGACCTTGAGTGAAATGTAATTAGCAAATAGCAAACGCTGGATCAAACTAACTGGACTTCGAGACGAGAGGGTTGATTTTATATTCCCAAAGTATTTCACACGATGAAGAATGCAGTTATCGTAACCAAGGAGAGGAAACATTTTCCAAGGTCTAGACATCAAGACAAATCTATCTTATCTAATCATATTGTTCTATGATGCAAACCCTGTCTGGTACTCCAGGAAAGTTGATTTTCAGTAACCTTTGCCAGGATTACTGTACCTATATTTCAATTTCTATAAAAGCAAAAGACAATAGATGATAAGAATACTTTAATAATACTATCCTTAAATCACCTTTTGTCTTATGACCAAGTCACTTATCATAGCTGCAAATAATCCAGGAATGTCTAACTTTTTCACCCAAACCTTTAACCATATCTCAACTTTAGACAAAACTCTCTGTATAGGATATTTACTTAAACACAAAATGTCATGGGGGCTAGCGACCTTTATCACGATTTTCCAGCCTGACCATCCCAACAGAAAGCTGGTTGCGATGTCACACCAGGCCGATAGAAATGTATAACACAAATCACAAGCCACGTAATCTAACTGTGCTGCAGTGTCGTGTTACACAAGCTAGTGTGATTAGATTATTAATGAGAGAGCTCAGCAAAGTGTCTTGCGTTTCAAGAGCAACCCCTTCCCCTGCAGCCATAATCTCTATCCTGCCATTACAATTACAGTTTAAAAAGCAAATTATCTGCAAACAGTAAGCTAAAGTGATTATCAAGGTGATGACGGCAAGAGCTAACATTGTGCGACCTTCCCATGCCTGCATCTACATTAAGACATAATGATGTGGAGTCTTCCTATTCTGTCTTCAGCACTACATGTTCTGGATTATTGTGTCTGCTGGCTGAGAGATTTGATTAAATTTCAATTATCCTGCAGCAAACAAATACAGTAACTTGAAAAGAAAACAGCAGCACTTCAAAATGACATTTGTGCAGTTTAGTCTTCATTTCCTAATTCAAATGATCCTGAATAGCCAAATAGTGCAAGAACAAAAGCAAGAATGGACCTCACAGTGTATAAATAGCACACAATCACAGGATGGGATTTTACTGTAGTGACACATTTGATGTTTTCATGGCTGCGAACTGAAAAGCTGCTCTTACCCGGGCCCTGGTAAGCCTGAGGGTGGCCTTGTGATATGGAGCTCCAGGGGTCAGCAGCACTCTTCCCGGTCTGTGTGCCCTCCGGATTGGACGCCCAGTTGTTGTTGGAGCCCCCGGAGGGGTCTGCGTTCCACACCGACCACGGATCATTACCATTACTAGCCTGGAGGAGATGGAGAGAGAAAATGTGAGGGACGAAAGAAGCGGATGGATGACGGTTGAAGCATAAAGAGGGAGAGGAGAGAGAGAGGGAGAGAACGCAGAGCCCAGTATGGAGTGTGTTTATGAGAAGCCATCTTAAAACAACATGCTCTTTCAAACACGTGATGCAGACCTCTGCTAAGATAAACAAACTTGACTTTGACACTGTGGTTTGTCAGTGCTGCTTCACACACGCAAGAACTACAAATATTAAAATGATGCAAAATATATATTAGAGAAAAGACACATGCATACACTTGCACACAAACACTACCATTCTCAAGTACACCCACATACACTCTTATTTATAGTACTTAAAAACTGAAAACGCAACTACATGCCATGCTTATAAGACAGACGTACTGTGTAGACTACAAGTGAAAATGTGTGGGCATAGGCATGCAATCGAGTGCATGTGTGCCTTTTGTAGGTAGCTAAATACCAACCCAGCTACTGATCACTTAATACACCGCATCATGGTACACGGACATACAGAAAGTTATTGTAAATTCACAAGGGGCTGCTCTCCAACAGTATTTTCTTGTACATAAATAGACTACATTTCATACAAGGATTATTATTGTTATTGAATTATATTGATGACATTCTGATCATCACCTTACGTAAACATTTGTGTTGTGGACTGATGAATCGTCAGTGTGATTAGTCAATTATATCTGAGATATCAAGACATTTTCAAGCTTTCAAAGTTTCACTGTGGTGCTGATTCATACAGTAGTGATAAAAAAAAAGGTGTGGGAGACGATTGGAGACGTGTGGGTGTGCATGTGTGCACTGCAGTGCGAGATCGAACGGAGAGGGTGAGCTCATGCTTTCTGCAGCCAGCAGGAGTAGGAGGGGGCATTTGCCAAAGCAAACCAATCAGGGAGGAGGTGGCTTGGGGCAGAGAACAGGTGAGGGTGGAGGGCATGGTTTCATGCCACTAGCCTCGTCCACCTCACCAGGCTGGCAGTTACCTCATCAGGGGACGAAAGGTAGGGGGAAACTGGGGTATCAGGGGTGTCCGGCTGGGGACTTAAGCCCCCAGCATCCACCTTGAGGGGAAAAGAAGGTGACATCAACACAAAGCTCCAGCAGTGAGGGTTCACACTCAGGAGGGGATGGGTTAAAGTGATGCTGGTGCTGGATACAAATGTGCTTGTATGTGTGAGTCTTGAGTGTGAGAAGAGAGAGAGGTGGAGGGAAGAAGAGAGAGCATGAGGTATGATGGCTGACACATTTCCTGCCTTCACTCAACCACCTGGTGTGAATATATTTCTACTGATCCAGCAGAACGCTCACATTTGTAGAACTTCCTGCCTGCTGAAAATAAAAAAAAAGAAGTTTTCACTGAAGTTATTTCCTTCTTAGTGTTATTTTACTAGAGCTAAAACTTGTCAGTTATAAATGACATCACGAGGGTGAATGTCTTCCACAGCAGCTGCTCTCACTTCTGCATCTCTGGGGTTTACACACGCTGTGCGAACGTCAGTAAAACTGTCATCGCTCACTTCTGCTTTCTTCTTTTTCACCCCGTAATCGCGAGGAGGACCACGGCAGGTTCAGTTCATGTGACACTGTTTTAGGTATTTACGCTTACATCACCAGCACTGATCTGGGCTGCTGAATTTAAAAACTTTAAGACTGCACATTAGTTTATGCTTTGCCTACATAGCCAAACATTATCTTATATATCCGGTATGACTTTGTTATGCCCATCATTTCCCGAAGCTGAGTGCATTACCTGGTTTTGTGCAGGTGCTGATGGGGGAGCATAGGCATCAAAGATGGACAAATCTGGAAGTGCAACATTTCCTACACTTGGAGTAGGTGCTGTGGTTCCTGCTGACGAGAATGAAGGAATCTGCGTACCAACACAGAATTTAAAAGGATAAAAACAGTCCCATTAGAAGAACAAATCAAGATATTCCTGTGTGATTTAATTGCTTTAAAAGGTACATTCTTCCGTGGTAATGTGATCGTGTCTCCTTGGTATTCCCTGGCTTTGCAAAGTAGTTGTGTTAACATTCCTCCATGCGACAGCACTGATCGGTGATACTTTAATTTATACATTTAAATCAGCTTTACCACCACCATAATTCAAACTTGCCACACTCCTGGCTATTTTTTGGGTTCAACATCCATTTGTTTTTGCAGATCTTGCTTTTACCAGCAGAGTGCACTGAAATAGAAAGGGGTTGCATGAGAAACAGGCTTTCTCCTGGTGTTTTTCATTAGACATTACATAAGGAACAAGTGCAATTGTCATCAGTGGGTTTTTATGATTTGGGGGAAAAAAAATCAAAACAGTCTGGGGGCAGCTGGCGAGGTAACTTAAGGTCACACAAACACACATCCACATGGACTTGTTTGCAGACGTAAAGCAGACGGATAACATCAATCTCTCGAGCGTACACAGACACTTCATTGTTGGATATTGCAGCAACTGTTGTTTAGAGTGAGGCTGGGCTGTTAAACCCTTCACAGACTTTACTTCTAGTCAAACTCTCCCTCTGCCTCTTCTTCTGAATGTCTTCAGAGTGAATCATATCCTCATGATGAAGTCAGTTACTGGATCAAACTGGACACACACACACACACACACACACACACACACACACAGACACACAGACACACACACACACACACACACAAACACCCTAATCAGCAAAACCCTGAAGGAAGAACATCCTGTTGTGATTTCAGTCCCGGGCAAGAGCCTGCACCACAGTCTGCCGTCACTGCAGAAACATATTCTCAGCTATAATGACATATATTGAACTGACAAAGGCACTGAGAGGTTGAAATGTTAAATA
Source organism: Amniataba percoides (assembly GCA_037176925.1). Lineage (NCBI taxonomy): Eukaryota > Metazoa > Chordata > Actinopteri > Centrarchiformes > Terapontidae > Amniataba > Amniataba percoides. The sequence goes on along the minus strand of JBAJHX010000031.1, from coordinate 10,996,587 downwards.
TCTGGGTGTACTGTGATATGTAGTACACATTGTACATCTGGAACTCAAAGCATGATAACAGATGGCTTTGTGGCTTCTGAAGGTAAACTTCTTTTGACCACTGTGCTGGATGTGAGATGTCTGTGGTAAAATCATCACCATACATTAGGTGACAGTCGAACTTGCCTCAATGTAGTCTTCTGGAACCAGTCCAACTTCCCCTCTGGAGTTCTGTGCTTCAATCCAACCACCTCCAATATTCTGAAATACGAATATTTCAGACCCAAGACCCAAATCAACATGAATCACCTGGACTTTAAAGGGAATCTGAAAATATGTTCAAATGCATTGCAGTAATGACTCGTACTCTAACAGACACATTTTTATGCAATGATGCTGCAGCACTGGATGACATGAGAGGGCAATAAAATTGAAAGAGCGAACACTGTTTTGTTGGTTTGTACACAAGTTTCTTAGTCATCCATGTAAACTAACTGAAATAGATTTAGTTTAAGTCAGACATATTACATTTATATCAATGCAGGGACACATACAAGTAATGATGTTCCCCTTGATCCATTGCACTGCTGCCACAGCAGTACTCACTGTTACGGTAACATCTGACATATTTGACATGTACATGTATTTGTGCAGAAACTGTGAACAAATAAGGTTTCTCCAAAAAACTGTATATTTTAATTCATTATTGCAATTAAAGAAAAGAAGTCTCCCATTTTCATGTCATTTAAGAATCCAGGTTGGAGAAAACAGCTGACAGTAAGCAGGTTTCCCAAGTATCTGTAAACACACTGAAAGCTCCCAGGACAAATTCCTGCACAGCCAGTTTATTTAGTGACCAAAAAAAAGAGATTATGTTTTCCTTCTGTACAGTAGGTCCTGATTGGCTTAAAACCAACATTGATTAAAATAAACTATGTAGGTCAGCACACAGAGAGTGACCTTTGAACTGTCACAGACTGGCTGTAATGACATCATGTTTGCTCCCTCTCTGTTTTCTCTGCAGTCCTTCCTTCCTCTGTGTGTTTGTGACACTCATCGTTTATGGACAACCTGGGATCATGTGAGTGGGGCTGACAGGACAGTTGGTTTACAACAGAAAATTCACGAATTTTCTCCTCTGATACCAGGTCAGTGGTGACAAATAATTAGGCCTGGATTAAGATCATTCAAACTACAGCAATCCGAATTTTACATGATGTAGACAAAGCAGGAAACACCATCATCTTCTGATTGTGATGTTGTGACACTAAATCGAAAACTAGTAAAACTTGAATTAAGCTTGTGTGGAAACTATGAACAACTAAAACTGCAGACATACGTGGAAGGATCAGACCCAGTGGCCCCTGAGCAGAGAGGAGATGGAGGAGTGCATTTACCTGGTTGGTGATAGTCACTGTCTCGCCTTCTTTCACTGTCAACTCGTTGTTTCCAGGCTCAGCGGTGAAGTCATATAAAACTTGTGCCTGAATACAATTGAGAAAAACACACAAGGCTTACCCCATGTTTGATGAACACCAACACAAGCATATGTGCAACACACCCATCAGCACCCTCGGTTTTTGAACGCTTGCGGAGTAAAGTTTATGCACAGTCAAACAAGCAGAACTAGTTCTTCTGGGTTTGTGTTGCTGACTCTTAACTAGGCACCAGAATCAACCAAAAACAAGGCCTGAGCCATCAAGTTACCTGGCTCAGTTTAATACAGGGGCCCGCAGTTCTTCTCACACTGACCCACATCTACTAATCTGCCCTTCCCCCTTGGAGACACACACACACATATACATGCAACAAAGCAAGGTAACACAGAGAAACTATTCTGAAGAGGACTTATCTTTTAACAGTTTGCTTTATGGCTGGTTTTCAGGCCAACATACTCATTTGACTGCCCAAATTTGCAGTCAACATGCCATGTGTGAGACGACGTCAAACTCATGGTGCTTGACTATCGAACTAACTCACTCATTTACCAGCGAGGCGGAACAGAGGCTATTTGCTCTTCGCTGAACACAGGGCTATTTTAGTGTGAGCCACCCACCTCCCAGGAGGCAAGGAAGCTGGATGACTTTTTTTTTTTTAAACAGGAACTCATGAAAGTTTTCTGGCCACGTTATTATTTTCATGAAGTGTCTGCTTGGACCTGTCTTGCAAGATGGCATAATGTGATCAGCCACAGATGTTATTTCAATCTAAAGTAAAAAAGCAGAGTGCTGCTTTCACTTTCATCTGCAGATGGGGAGGCAGGTTAACTGTGTACAAACAAACACACTTTTGTTGGTCTGGTATACAACTTAAACTGTGATGTGGAAACTTAAAACACTGAGAATGAAGTGGGAGACATCTTGCTCGAAGACGTGAACCGTTTAAAAATGAATAATATTTGCATATTCATAAATTCTGTTTTTTTAAGTGACTGAGAAAGAGTGGGGGTTATTTAAATAAATCTGGAAAATCTTTTTTTGTGTGGAAAAATATCAGAAAACAAATTGTTTTATAAGCCCAGTGCATTTATATAATCATAAAATATGTCTGGACTTTTTGTTTAAATTTAACTGGTGGAAATATGGAGCTATAAATACATTATAAATCACACAATAAGTCAAAGACGCTCCACATATTTCCAGTTAATATACTTGTTATACTAGAAATACTCGCAGGCTGCCAATACTTTGAATTAATCCTAACAATGATTAAAATTAGTGTAATAAGTACCAAAGTAAGTACTAAAACTAACTGTGCTCATGAAGCTTACTCACTGTAGTCTATGATGAACAATAATCACACTCCTACACGAGCGAGCGACTACATTTCCCAGAATTCCTCGGAGGTAGAAACGACCCGCACTGGAAAGGTAGTAAAATGTCACAAGACACTTTCTTAATGAGACACATTTTCCATGTACGCTAAAACAAAAACACCTTTTTCGCACTTTACCGCACACACACGTGTTGTAAGCGCCCATTAAACGCGTCTGAACCGGAGTATTAAAATGTTTTTCTGACTCTTTAATACGCAGTTTAACGAGTAAACCTGAAGCGAGACACTGCAGCTGCACAACTCCACAACAACGATTATACATTAAAATAACAGCAGTAAAGGGGGAGTTTGGGGGTGAAATACATGAAGGGGTGACGCTAAAATAGCAGAGAAAAGTTGTCGGACTTACCTTTAGCGCCATTCTCGGAGCATTGATCAATCATTACAAACACAGGCCCTGCGGTTTTCAGGATTTCCAACCCTCAGCTGGACATTTCCCCCCTCCTCCTCCTCCTGCTGCTCCTCAACTCACAAGAAAAAGTCCAAATAACTCCGACAGAGGTGGGAAGAAGCACGCTTGCTAAAAAACACCGCTCGTCACTTTAAAAACAAAACGAGGAGGAAAATGAAGGAAACACAAGCTGGGAAAGAGGCGGTGGGAAGAAGAGAGGGAGGCTCGGTGTGAAGCTGCTGACAGCGCGGAGGGAGTGACCTGCACCGCGGAGACAAACCGGAAAGGTAGTCCTGCTCCTCCGAGACGAGACATGACTGACTGCAGCTCCACATAAAAGTACGTGGGCAGGACACAGGAGCTCACTTAAACGAAGAAAAAAGACAGCAATAAGTAAAAGTCAAATCATAGGCAAAAAAAAAAATAAATAAAGTAGTCACATAATGAAAAATGAATTAATGATATTAATTCATGAACTACTTAAATAAGTAGCTAATATATTAAAAATAGATGATAATAATAGTGATAATAGTTAAATTAGCAAATATGTCTCATAAAACAACAGCAGATCAATTTCTGTCGTTTTGAGAAAGAGTGTTTTCTGAATTTCCCATTACAAAAGAATTATTTAATTTTATTCTGAGCAAAAAAAAAAAGTAATGAAAAAAAAAAGCAGTAGTCAAACTTCCGGTGTGTTATTCTAACTTGAAGGCAGCTCCTGTGGTGTGTTTACAGACAGTTTACAGTGTCGTTGACGGCTGCTGAAAGGGAGTGACCCTGAACGCATCTCTCATGCTGAAGTCGGCCCCTGCTGGGCTCGAGGTGCTATTACACAACAGAGGGGGTGATAGTTGAGGTCCCTGTGGTCAGGATCACACACACACACACACACTATACAAGTTACATAAAGGCAGGCGATTAAACAGTTAATCATTGTCCGATTAGTCCAGTTCACACACATCTTTCTGAACTGTCAAATATTTTAAATTTACAGAGAGGCTGCTTCCTTCAATATTCAAGTTTTCAGTATTTTAAGATATCCATGGTCATGTTCACAGTAATTACATAGAAACAGCTGTTGAAAATGAAATCTTCATTTTCATTTGAAGTCTCAGATTTCCTCTGGCAGTACTAAAAAAACATTTCCATAGCAAACATAGTCATAAGATATAAAACTGTGCAAAAAGACAAAATACATGACCCTGATATACAATATAAAGTAGGGTGTAACACACTAGAATAAAATACATAGAAAAAAGAATGAAAATAGAAATATCACACATAGAAATATAGTACAGAGGTGGGTGAAATTGCAGGTGCAGATATTAATAGAATACGGTAAAATATGAATTGTATGTGAGATGTAGAAGTGTCAGAGAAATCCAAATGCAAATGCTGAAATTTCAAGTTTCAGCCCTGCAGTTGAATTTTCAGCAGTTTAAGTTTCAGTGGAGGTGTGAAACATGATGATAGTTTAAGCATCATGTAAAGATAGTATTGTATGAAAAGTGGGTGCTTAATCAGTCAGCTCCAAAAATGAAAATAATAAAGACAGAGTGAGTTTCAGAGGATCTGAATCCACCGCTCAAAGAATGGTCACGCTGTTCTCATTTCTATAACATGAGGTTGTTTTGGGTGGAGTGTGTTTGACATATGAGAAGGTGACAAAGAGGCAGACGGGATGTGAGGTGCACCTTTCATTCCCGCTCCCTCCTCGTCACCTCCTCATATATCAAACACCTGAGGCCAGCAGTGATCTCCCTCGTCCGTCAATGGGAAAGAACCGGTGGAACAGGTTGATATCAATCGGGGAGGAGCTGAGAGGGGATACAGTTTGCACTAAGTAGGTGAAGTCCGAAGCCCACCTATCCACATGCCCGTTGAGAGAAGCAGAAACAGGGCAATGAGTGTACAATTATTTGAAAAGACTTGAAGGGGAGGCAGAAGATTTCCACTGCTCTGACATCAAAGAAAGTAAACTCAGACATTTTGCACTGAGAGTAAGCTTAGAAAAAAAAATCCTTGAATTGAAAAGTTTAATTAAATTTAGCTAAAAAAAATAATAATCAGACTGATTGAGGCCATAGCTAGAGTATTTGAAAATGCTCAATGACTGAGCACTTTTTCCCCCAGTATCACTTGAGTTCATCTAGCACAGCAGGTGTGTCGGAGGAGGAGACGGGTGGGAGGGTATTTGGCAACTTCACAGGCACTGAGCTCAGTTCGAAGATCTCCGCATTCGCAGAGGCATCATGCGCTCTCTGCTTCCTTTCCTCTGCCTGTTCTGGACAAAAGGAGCGGGGGCATCCGACCCTGACTTGCCCTTCATGGAGTACCTGGACCAGAACCACTTGGTCTGCTTGAAGTGGGGTTTTGACGACCTGCAAGGGGACATAACTTTCAAGCTGGTGGTCAACACGACGGGCTGGGTGGGCTTTGGCCTCAGTCCGAATGGAGGCATGGCAGGGTCAGACATCGTCATGGGGGGGGTCGGACCCGATGGAAACTACTTCGCAGTAAGCCATGACCAGATACCTACATGTGCAGAGTTTTGTTTCATGTTTCCTTCATACTTACATATCTTTAAATATAAAAAATGGTCTTTTGTTGTTTTTTTTCCAGTTCAGCAGAAAACATAACACCATATTAGGGCCCATATAAGCAGTATTGTCTTTCTCATCCATTAGGATTATCATGCCACGAGAAACTCCATGCCTTTGATGGACCAGCAACAGAGCTACACTCTCCTCTCTCTGAGTGAAAGTGTGAATCAAACCATCATGAAGTTTCAGAGGTCGATTCAGGCGTGTGATGACAAAGACTTCCACATCACTGTAAGACATTTAACTATTATCTCCAGACTTCTTACACTGTTTTCTGTGTGTGCGGTATTAGATGCAAAGCTAATGTGCGCCTGCAGCTGTACTGCATAAAATATCAACTTCAGAATTAGAATTACATTATTAATGAAATAGAATTAAAATTAATAGTTAAAAACAGAGCAGCAAGAGTTACCGTTGATACAAAAATCCGTGCGAGTGTCCATTGATTGATGTGTTATTTGATTAGTCTTTTATTTATTCTGGTTACATTTTATCGATAAAAAAAGGGGGACTAGAAATCTTGCTCCTTACAATGTCAGAAAATCTCTCTTGTAACTTTATACGGTATGAAAGAAAAAAGAATAAAACAAACGAATGTCAAACTAATGACCCATGTTTTTTTTTAATAATGGAGGAACATTATCCATCTAGGAGGCTGCTGTTTCCATGGTAATGATTGTCTAACACCCCTCATCAGTTCTTGTAAACGTAGTTTGTTCTTTTTTATCATGTTTTAATCACAATTTTTGTAGCTCATTATTTGTAACGCTATAGTCGTCCATTGTTTTTGTAAAGCTCAAGTTTCCTGTTTGTACCCACGTTAATCTAACTGGTTATTGGAGTTCTTTTGTTAGGTTCACCTGAAAGTGCCTTTATGGTACATTCATATGGGTGTTTTTCAGATGTGACGATAATGACAACAACAGAAAGAGGCAAACCAGATTTTGCTTTGCATTGAACACCTGAAATGCAATACATTTTTGGGTAATAAAACCTGTTTACACTTGAGGAAGCACACTGTAAACTGTACTCAGACCATCAAGCTGGGTTTATTACTTGAATTAAAAAAATAATTTGTTTTAAAAGATAAATTAGGCAGATTTTACTCAATAAAGGCCATTTTATATTGTTATATTTGTTGTTATATTTCATTTTTGTTGAATAAAATGCATCTCCTTTACAGGCCCAACCCATTAAACTGATCTATGCCTATGGAGAAAAGGATGATATCTCTTACCACGGAGGCAGAAGGGGCACCAAGGAGGTCAACCTGCTGAACTATGAAAAACCCAGAACAATCTCCAGCAACCTCAAGTATTTCAACGCCACAGTGGACAATGTAAGAAGAGTTTAAATCAGTTTTGAGAATGTTTGTGGGAGTAGGAAAATGTGTGGGGTTTTTTTCAACCCTTTAGATTATTAGATGTAATTAAACAGAATATCTAACAGGAGAGCAGGAATATATTATAGTTTGCGTGAATGGATGAAAAAGTATTTAAAGTGTGTGTGTGTAGTCGTCCAAACTAAGAGAGGCACAAAAGTATCATGTTTAAAGTCTTACTCTATTTTTTGCAGGTTCTTGTCCCTTCTGTGCACACCTACTACCACTGTAAGGTCATGAAGTTTCCCACCTTGAGTGCAAAGCATCACATATATATGGTAATCATCTTTCTTCATATTGCCATCCTCACTCTGCCACTTCTAACCAAACTCAGCTGTTTATTGCTGTTTTTCACATTGATGTTTGATTTATACATGAATTTATCAATTCCTGTCTAAATCAAACATAATCTGACATAAGATTACACCTCAAAAGTGAACATAATAATATACAAGCATATTTAGGCTTTCATGTGTATTTCTACCTTTGTCATTCTTTAAAACATCCGTACTAAATATGTTCTTACTTAACCTGAGGTTGAGCCAGTGATCGAGCACACCGACATCGTTCACCACATGCTGCTGCACCGCTGCCCCTCCTTTGTGACAGAGCCGTACAATAAGCCGTGCTACATGGGCGACGAAGGGGACGCCTGCTTCGGGGTGGTGGCTGCGTGGGCAGTGGGAGGAGGGGTGAGGAAGAGCCAAGTGTCCATTTCTGTTTTCTTAGATTCATGTAGCTGTCTGTGGTCTGCGGTTATACTTCTGTGAAGGTGTGCGTGCTCAGGCGAGTTCATTCACAGTTTGTTCTCTGAAACTTCAGGTATATGAGCTTCCAGAAAATGTGGGTATTCCTATTGGAGGTGAGGACAGTGATAGATACTACAGGCTGGAAATACACTACAACAATCCAAACAATGAATCAGGTAAAAACCGTAGATCCTTTTCATTCTGTACTAAACTGTGCTATCATATTTTACTGTATACCTCTGTTTGTTGAACTGTGGTATTACAGGTTTAATATTATTTACGAATAGATATTTCTTGATCTATTAAGAGATTTAATTATTCAAGTATTTTATCACACTGTGAATTACGTGCCAACAGTGCAGTTTGGACACTACATCACTTTAATTTGCACTCTGATAAAGTTGGGAGACTCACAAAAAACAGATTAAGATTAATTCTCCAGCACAGGTTAAGTTCCAAAATTGCATTTTTGTGTTAAACCCTCTTTGTCCTCTAAATGCACACTTCTTGTGAGAGAAAAACCTCCAGTATGTAACACATTTTCTATTTCAGGTTTTTAGGTCTATTTTTGTCTTTATTCTGTGGTCTCTTCATCACACGATCAAGATGCAACATTTTTAAATTTTCGTCTTTCCCTGCGCAGGTAGGACAGACAGCTCAGGATTGAGATTGTACTATACAGACCAACTCCGGCAGCAGGATGTGGGCATCCTGACCACAGGTTTGCTGCCGTCACAGCATTTATCGTACAACATCCCTCCAAAAGCAACTCTATTCCACACCTACGGCATGTGTAATACCACTGTCTTTTCTCAGGTCTGTGGTAATTCAGCGTGGATTTCTGTAGTCGTTACTACAGTCAACTTAAGAGATTGTTTATTGTTTGTGACGGTTCTGTTGATAGTCTTTACTTCCTACCACTAGTTTGTGAATCCCGTGCCTGACCTTCAAGTGTTTGCTGTGCTGTTGCACACTCACCTGGCTGGGAGGAAAGTCAGAATTGGCCACTACAGGTAAGAAAGACAGGATATTCTTTATGCCAAGTCAGTATCTAAGCTAAAAGAAGTGATTTGAAAATTAGACTGATATTCATGTTTTGATTCTTCTCTTATGACTAGTCCTAAAACATGGTGACATGTTGTTGGTAAAATATATAAGAAAATGAGTTGCGGGCAGTTGTGTTTTGGAATAAAATTTGGCTTTTGCTGCAGATTATACTGTACACTGTACTAGTGTTTTCTTGTTGTTTCATACTGTTTAATCTCGGTAGAAATGGAAAACAGATTGGCTTTTTGGGCATGGATGAAAACTACGACTTTGAGATGCAGCAGATCATCAACCTAGGAAACATCAAAACCATCAAGCAAGTAAGTCCTCATAAATTGTGTCCACAAGTTCATTTTTTATCAAATTATTTTAAAACCAAGATAATAATAATGGTGCTCCAGGATTTATGATGCCACATTGCTTGTGTCCCATTATAGGGTGATGAGATTGCAGTGGAGTGCTCCTACAGCACCACCAGTCGCACAGATGTCACTATGGTGGGTAAATACTATATACCCACATTCTGTAAACATATATAACATGCTCTATATTAAGTCAGGGCTGTCCAAGAAAAAAAAAAACACTTCAAGAAACACAAGTAAAATGAAGACTTTTCATGAATTATTTCAAATTTCCAGCTGCAAAAATGGAACTATAATGAAAAAAAATACTTTTAATTATCTCCAGAGCTGGGAATTTTAATCACAGCAGAGCACTTAAAGATACTTTTTTTTTTACAACAATTTTTTACTCTTGAAGAGAAATATAAATATATTATACACACGTATACACTATATACTAGCACATAATACTTTCATATTAGAGCATCTGGCTGTCTTTTCATCATGGCACCATACAGTCTGCATATAAAGGGCATCCTATGATTTTAATTCCCGTCATGTTTCACATTTTCCTCCTGAAGATGGGGTTAGCGACTACTGATGAGATGTGTCTGGCCTTCCTATACTACTACCCTGAGATCAAGATCTCCACATGTGTTAGCCACCCAAACACTTTGCTGCTGAATGCAAGCCACCTGTAAGACCCAATCACCTGTTCTTCACATAATAATCCCGACAAATGTGTAATACCAGTGCTGTTTTATAAATATATCTACAGACGTGCCCTAATGTTTTCTTTTGATGTTGCTCTATATTCTAATTTTTGACAGGACATCTTCAAACCAGGATGAAATAGCAAAGTATGAGCATTTGTTAAAGACCATACCACAGTTACAGATGATCACTGACACTGAGGTAAGTCATTTTCTACCCTCACTCTGATAATAAAATTCATATTTTGTTGAGGACTGTGGAGTGTTTCTACAAAGTTCCTCAAAAATTCATTCCCCTTAAAGTTTTATCTGATATTTTACAGTTTATAGATGACAAGATATTTCAGTCAACAAAACGCTTTCCATTCTAGCTTTACATATACTGTGGTTGAGCTGTTTAACTGTATAGCAACAATCTCAGTTTCACTTTTGTGTGTTAAAATAGTTGAATTTTAATTTTTGACTGGCCACTGGTCACAAATTGTTTTCCTTTGAAGTCCTGCCAATCTGTCCTCTTGTTCCCATTTCTCCTGTCTTGTTCCTTTGTGTTTGTGTATTTTATTGACACTTTTTCAATTTTACAGATACATAGACCTATATGCATTATTAATCTTTTTTTTCCTCATCAAGTACATATTAAGTGCACATCTTCACCAAATCTAATTTTATAACTCTGAAACAGATTACAGAATTTTATGTATTTATCTCATAATAATGTAAAGCAAAGCTAATTAGAACCTCTATATAGTGTCATAATTGAGATGAAGTTACTGACATGGCAGGATTTTCACCTTGTTGCTTTATCATTGTTTTCTGCAGTATCATAAGAAGAGATATTTCTATATCATCCTCTTTTTCCATAGCACAATATATCATTTTATAGACATGGCAGCATCAGGGAGATGATGAAGACACCGAAGGTTGCCCCTTGTCCGCAGACAAACGCCTCAAGCAGACTGGGCACTTCCTGGATTGTGAACCCAGCAGGAATCATACTTTTGCTACTCTGGATAGCAATAATGTAACCTGTTTGTTTGAGCAACAGTACAAACCCAGTTCAGTCTCCATAAAAAAAGACACAACTGATCAAATCTCTTCTGTATCCAAATTGTTATATTCAACTTTACACGACTGGGTGTGTACCAGTTTCTATGTTTGCATCTTCTTTGTTCATTTCATGTCTTTCCCCACTGCTATGGGTTGTTAATCACAAATTGGCATCATTTCAATAAGCAACTGTCATATTGGTGATCATGTTAAGATTTACATTGCTGTCTTACTTACATTCAACTATATACTCAATATACAGCATTTTAAGATGGATTAATTTCACTCTTTGTGATCAACTTTAAACCTTAATAGTTACAGCACTATACATTGAAACTAAAATAGCTCAGTGTAATTCAGTCATTTTATAAAGTTACACAACTCTATACAACAACATTATATTTTATAGCATTATAGCAAACAGGTGGCAAATTAAAATGAAAAAGCAGTTCAGTTGCACTGAACTCCACCTGAGGGATGAACACACTTTTCCAAAAGATATGTGGATATATGTTGTCTAATATGCTGGTCCAAAATTTCACACAGGTCTTCAGCTGGGTTGAGATGTGGTAACTGTGAAGGCCATAGAATATAACTGACATCAGTTTCATGCTCATCAAACCCGTCAATTAATGGGGATGGGCATCATCATCCTGGAAGTGACCACTCTCATCACAATAAAAATGTGCCATCATACGATTGCGGTGATCACTCAGAACAAGTTTGTATTGATTTTTACAGACCCCCTCAGTGTTTACTTTTTTCCCTTGATTTGAACTGTACTGCAAATTGTAACATGTATGCATCTATCTGTCTGTTTCTGCACATATAATGTGTTCATTTAATGCTCTTGAAGCCTAATTGATGATTTTTTTTTAGAAGTGTGTGTCACTTAATAAAAAAATATATAACCCAAATAACATACAAGCCCGGTGTTATAATTACAATCCTAAGTGCATTGAAGTGGCAGAGACAGGCAGTAACACGGGTCCTCCTGCAGGGGGAGCTCTGCCCGGCTTGCTCCCTTGTCACTGTGCTGTCAGGGGATGAATGTGTGCAGCTAGCCGGCTGGGAGCTTTGGCAATGTTGTCACTATCAGGATGATATCGCAGCGGGACAGAGGAGAACTTGCTCGGTTTTACACTGTCACGGACCCCAAAAAGCACCAGAAAGGCTACACTGTGTACAAAGTCACCGCCAGGGTGAGTGAGAGAGGAGGGATGGAGGGGTCGCACAGCGGGGGCTAAAGCTAATGCTAGGTGTTGTTTAGCCTGTGTAGCTTAACTGAGCTAATGTGATGAAAACACAAATAACAAGACCCTAACCTCTCGGGATTTAGCTGGCAGCTTCCGTATACACCGCAGATGGAGCAAACACACACATTTAGGCCTGCTAGTGTTGAAAAAATGTGGAGATATTATGCTTAGATGACTGTCGAGTTGCTAATTTACATTAGCAATATTAGCTAGACTGTTTATATCCGACCTTACCTGCTGGCTAACTATGTGTGTATGTAGCTTTAGGCGAGCATAAAAGAGATAAAGCTTTACATCTTTAAGCATAAAAATAATCTCTTCAGACTTTAACATTAACATGACAGGCTAGTCATGTTGTCTCTTTATTTTAAGGCAGGTTTCCCATAGAAATACCTTGGAATAAGTGATAATTAATAACCTAGACCCAGACCTGTCTATTTTAAGATGGGATGGAGAAATGTCAACCTTTGTTAATCTTGTAATCTACATTTCAGTGGCTTAAACTTTTTCTATCTATCTCCAAGAGTAAAGTGCTGCCACACTCACAAATATTTCAAGCCAGGAGAGAAAAAACTCAATTCTATTGTGCAGCAACTCACAGATCAGGTGCTGGTGTGTAAAACAAAGTCCTTTGATATTGAAATGTAAAGACATATCCCATTATTTATCCACACTTCTGTCAGATCTCCACTTACTATCATACAGTTGACTACACAGATTCACACTCGCAGTTCAACGACAGAGGCGAACTTTCTTTTTTCTCCTCATGCCTGCCATCCTGCCCCTCATGAGCGTTGGGGATGTCTCGTTCTTACACTCGAGACTTCCGTCATTTGCTGTATAATGCGCTCATTGTCGCGCTCAGAGCTGGGTCCCTGCTCATACTTGTGCCAGCCTCACTGAAGAAGAGGTCTCCTAAGTAAAGCCAGCATTGGTTGTCTTGTGATTCTAGAGAGGAAGCAGGTGTTGATTTCTTTTCCCTCTTCCACACAGATCATCTCCAGAAAGAACCCAGAGGATGTCCAAGAGGTAAGACATGCAGACATTGTTTTTAATATTGTGACAGTGTGAGTGTGCAGTTGACTTTCTTTTTGTTTGATGGAGTATTTTGGAAAAAAATTCACACTGGAGATAAAGACCTCCCAAGACCAATACAGTAACATTTCAGATTTTACAATACAGTTTTACAGTATTTATTTATAAAATAGATATCAAATATAAGAATCCAAAATATCTGGTATCTGGTATAAGACTGTATTAGAGGTGTGTGTTTCTAGATGTCCTCATTTACCCCTTTACACATTTCATTATTTTGTTTTTATTTTGTTTCCGGCCAGAAAATTCAGCTGTAAAAAATTATTGGCTGAAAAAGCCCAAAAAAAGCTTAAATAAAATTTCATGAACACATTCATCCAATTTACTTTCTTTTTTTAGATTTAAAGCTCACTGTCTTTCATTATGCGCAGATTACATATTAAGAAACCCCTTTTGTCAAATCGTCCGTGACCATTTTAAAGTCACACAAAAGATTTTCCACAACATTTCCCTCACAGTGTATCTAAACACATGCATACTCTTCCATTTTCTCCACACCAAGGAATGCAGTCTTGCCTGGAACCAGTGCTAATGCAGCAGGCATGATGTCAATTACTGCATGTGTGTCAACCAGTTTTGCCAGAGAAAACGCATACCTCCATTACTGAGTAGGTCTCCTGGTTGGGAGCAGTGCTCGGTCCAGTTTTTCTCACAGCGGCGAGGATTTAACAAGCCAGACTTGCACCTTAACATTAGGCCATTTATTTTGTATTATCCCCCAGGGTAAGGACCTGCCTCATTCAGGTTTGTGAGCGCTGCAGAAGATAGCAGTGAGCTATTTAACTTGTTAGGCTGTCTTACGTGCTGGCAGAGTAGTAATATGATGTAAGAAGACTTTTCAGTCTATGGAGCTCCATTAAAGTATTTACATTTGTGGTGTCTTAAGCAGAACCAGTTTGAATAAATCACATATTTTAAAATAAAAGATTATTGATCCTCCAACTTCCTCCCTATCTTCATCCATCTCCCTCTTTTCTCCTTCTTTAGATAACAGTATGGAAGAGATACAGTGATTTCAGGAAGCTTCATCAGAACCTCTGGCAGCTGCATAAGAATGCATGTAGTCAGTCGGAGCTGTTTCCTCCCTTTGCCAGGGCCAAAGTCTTTGGTAAGAAACTAAGAAAATACTTTGATTCTAATGTGTCAAGCCTCACAAACCTGTGTTTGCCCTAATAATGGTAAATAAACCAAATGCTTTTTGTTTCTTTTTCAAATGCTTCCATTGAACCAAGTGTGTAGAGCCTTTTTACAAATTTCTTTGGTCCTCTGGTGCCTTTTAATATTTGGGTTTTAGCAATCAAAAGCAACCAAAGACAAACCGTTATAAAGGCACACTTTGCTGAAGTGTGAGACTATAAATTCAGGACCTTGGGGCCACTGGGGGAGTTGAGATGTTTCTGCCACCTTGAGGCAGCTCAGTGTTATTACTCAGTGAGTAACAGCTGCTCTTACTCGACATGACCACTTGCTTAAAGACGATATCACATGTGTGTATCTCTTTTTATCCACGTATGTGTGTGCAGGTCGTTTTGATGACTCAGTAATAGAGGAAAGAAGACAGTGCTCTGAGGATCTTCTACAGTTCTCTGCCAATATCCCCGTCCTCTATAGTAGTCAACATATCCAAGATTTCTTCAAGGTAACCAAACACGCACACACACATGCAAAAACCTTGACATACTCCCACAGCCTACAGACAGCAATATTTTCAACTCTTTTCAAGGGAGGTGAGGTCCACGACGGCTCAGAGCTCATTGGACCAGCTGAGCCCTTCTCTGACTTCCTGGCAGACAGTTTGTCGGACTGCAGCTCTGACGGTAGGGTCACACACAAGAAGTCCTCCTCAGAATCCGTCTTTTTCTTGATTTGCAGTGACAGCTGATTCACACTCGCTGTTGTGTGCATGTTTTTCAGTTCAAAGAGACATCAGTGGTGCAGATGATTTGACTATCACATCTGAGTATGGAGGTAAAGTTTTTTTCTATTTAGAAATACCACCAACTGACTGACTAACTATGACGTGTGCATGTATGCATCTGTCTGTATTAATCCTATTTTGTTGTCCTCCTCAGGCCCGTCCAGTGACAGCGACCTGACCTCCCTGGCTGTGGATACAGACTCCTTGGCTGGGCTGGATGATGGCATGGCCTCAGGCCGTACCTCCCCAAACCAGCCACAAGGGGGAGCCACCAACATTAGCAGCAGCTGCAGCCCTCGCTTGCCCTCTCTACACGAACGTCGCACCCCATCGCCTGCTCCAGTCCCTGCTTCCTCAGCCCCCAACCCAGAGGTCAGCTGGCCGGGCCGAACGCCACTATTCTCTGGCAGCCTGAAGAAAGTCACTGGTGGCAACCCAAAGGACGTGAAGTCAGACTACCTGGACAAAGCCAGTGAGCTCATCTGTGTGGCTGTACAGAAGGAGAAGGAGCAGGATTTCCAGGCAGCTTTCTCCTGCTATCGCAGTGGAGTGGACCTGCTGCTGCAAGGAGTGCAAGGTCAGTTTGGGAGAGAGCTCGGTAGCTTTTCTGTTAGTGGTTTTAAATTTAGAGACCAAGGAAACATAACTGAGGCATTTTATATCAAAGCCATGTAAAAGCTTTGTATTGCCAAAATTATATAGAGAGCTTTGATTATATTCTTCTCTCTGAATTTTATCACTACTCAACTACACATGTGCAGCAGTGACACAACCTTTACATTAATTTTATTTACGAGACCAGAAGTTGAGGAAAAAGTTTTTAAATCTTATAAAAGGTTGAAAAAACCTGTATATTATTTTCTCGACACAAGTTTTATTGAAAATAGTGTACAGGTTTGTTGTTGTACACTATTTTCCTGACTAGAGTAATACTAATGTGGTATTTTGCTGTGAGAGCTAATAACACTTAATAACGCTCAAAATGGAGTCCAGCAATTTTAGAGCTACTCTTCCATAAAGCTGGGGAGACAGATCAAAAAGAGGTGGTAGGTTCAAGCTATAAGTAGTGGATCATACGCTTTCCATAATGTAACTCAAAAGCATTTTTACATTTAACTTTCCCTGTTTGTTTAACACCCACATTGTTCAAACTTGATTCCCCCGAATGGCAGTGCAGTCTTTCTGTTGAAAAACTGTTGTCTCCGAGAGCAAGTGCAGATTCAGACATGACGCTTCCCCAGAATGAAAATGTTTTCATGGACAAAATAGCATTTGTCATGACTAATAGTGGTGGTGCAGGAGGAGAGAAGGGTGAAACTGAAAATGAAAGTTTATTTGTAGGTCATGTAATGTTAATCTCACCACTCCATGAGAAACATGGACATTAACAACTAATACATAGTAGTATCATTGATTGATATCAGGAGCTTTTTTTGTGGCACAGTAGAGAAATTCATGGAAATGTCTGCTTATGCACACTGACATTCCTTGCTCTGATAGGTGGGTGGGCACAGGGGTAGGGGAGGGAGTAGATAGATAATCAGGTCTTGCCAAACACCGTCTTTGTGGCCTGTTGATAGTCACTGCCAGTGACCCTGATCTTGCATCTCAGTGTGGAGGAGCCATACCAACAAGACATTTTGACTTTATGGTTTATTAGCTTATCACAGTAATAACATGCTTTTTTATCAGTAAACAAAATGCTTGTCCAGAAACTTTTAACCCTGAACTATAAAAAAGAAAAAAGCTTCATAAACACCCTTTTACCCTTTTACAGGTGAGCCCAGTCCCACGCGGCGAGAGGCAGTGAAGAAGAAAACTGCAGAGTATCTGATGCGTGCAGAGCAGATATCCAGCCAGCATCTGAGAAGCAACATGGGTCAAGGGTCACCACAGACAGTGGTGAGTGGGAGGCAAATGTATGCTGTCTATGTTAGATTATGCAAATATGCTTTTTGTGCATGCATCCACCAGCCTCAGTCCTCAAACCACTTGAGGCAATATATCAAGAGTGCATTCAGGTTTATTACAGATGAAAACATCACGGCAGGTCTGTGCTGAAAAATGCTCAACCTTTCTACCTTTTTTGGTGCACATTGGTAATCCAAAAATCCAATCCAAAAAATATATTTTCATAATAACAATTCATTCCATGAAAACTGACATAAAAAGTTGCTGCTAATGATGAATCTACCAAGAATTATTACCTGAATCTGTATCTAAATAGTTTATTTCAAGTTTAAGGAAACTCACACGAGTTTATTTTAGTTTTCTTTGTATTATTCATCGCCTGCCTGGTAATGATCTCATATTGGAGTTTATCTGGAGTTTTGGTCACATGTTGCAAAAGGTCACCGATACTGAATGAATATGGCTGTTGCGTTATGATAAAATTGTGTAATTGTTCTTTTGCCTAAGGCTTTGGGTGCACAGTGCTGCCCTTCTACCAGCAGAGGAGGTCAACAGAGTCCGTCTGAGGAACTGAGAGCCTACAGGGTGTTGGGGGTTATAGATAAGGTCAGTTCATTTATTGAAGTCTTGCAAATTGCACCCCATTTTGTGAATTTGCTTCAGTGTTGTTTCATTTCTAATCACAATCAACAATATCTGTTGTTTCTGCCAAATTCTACAAAAAGGCAAAGAGTAATCAGTGATGAACATTTTACTTTATTTGATTTGATGCCAGACATTTCTCCTTGAATATTTTAGTAAATATGGAAGAGGGGGATTCATAAGGTGAAAATGATCCTAACAAAATCATTACAGTCAATAATGGAGGTATGCCCAGCAGACACTCATTTATATGATAGTTGCCTCGGCTCAAATAAATGGGGAAGATATCCATCTCCAAGTTTCTCCACCTTGTGTCCTTTACTTCTTCGGCCCTCTTTTATCTGCAGCAATAAAACATAATAGATTTAATGGATGGTATGGTAAAGACTGAGTGTGTGTATGTTTAGCGTCAGTTATGACTACCACAAGGTCAGTTTAGGTTGCAGGGTCCTCTCAACCAGCTGCCGGCGAAGCAACTTTACCACTCAGCCATGAAATGACTTGGCAAGCAGCTCACAGAGCGGCACACAACATTGAATCAATGATGCTCGTCCTCCACACACACACACACAAAACCCCAAGGAAAATGTTGACACAATACTAACATGTGTTACTCTACAGAGATGTGCTCAAAATCCGCAATATGTCAGAAACAAATCAGACACACACACACACACAAAAGAAGCCATACTCAGAAACTACACTGTCCAGAAATGGCTCAGCCAGCTCTCCTCTGTCTCCTCTTCCTCCTTCCTCCTTTCACTTTTAATGGGGACAGAGGGGACAGATGGAGATAGCTCCTCACCCTACTGCCCCACCCCCCTCCCCCACCACCCCTCCTCTCCACCTCCCCCTTCCCTGATGTTTGTGTCTTAATTATATTAGCGCCCTGGCTAGCACTGCCACTCTGTTTACTCACAGCTCCATTCATATCCATTTAGCCTGCACCTGTTTGGTCCCCGCCAGGGTCACATGGAGAGAATGCACCCGCAAAACATACGCACGCAGTCCTCTACGCACAAACACAGACCGGCTCACACACATATGCTCAAGCTCTCCCCTGAGACAGCGAGGGAGCAGGAGAGCAATGGAGATGTCAGAGAAAAGGGGGGAAGAAATAAAGACATTGGGAAGAGCCAGAGGGAGAAAGTAAAGGAAAGTGAAATGAGAGATGGGAGATGAGAGCCTGGTTTATTTCTTTTTTAGGAATTTGGTACAGATGGAAAGAAATTTGTGATTTTGAGATGCCACTGCCAGCAATTACTGTGTCTGCTTTGAGTGACTGCATGTCTCTGTAGTTTCAAAATGTAAGAAATGCAGCAGCACAGGAAAGAAATGTATGTGAAAATAAATTGGCCAGACATAGCTAAAATAAATAAATAAATATGTATATTAGTAAGTAAGTAAGTATTATTAATTAGTATATTAGGGATGCAGTCTATCCAAAAACGAACAAAAATAGTGAACCAAGATAATCTTCAGATGAAATTAAATTCTTTCAACCAGCAGCACAAAGTCTAAAAAAAATTATTTAAAAAAGAAACAATCAGAGAAAAGCAGAACATTTCCCTACTAGAAGAAATTGAAAGGGTTGATAGTTGTTGTTTTTTTTGCTTGTTAAATTACTTAATTAAATTAATAATATTGACAGAAAATTTAACAACACTAATCAACTATTCAAGAAGTAATTTTTTAAAAGTTTTTCACCTTTACACAGTTCTTTGTTTTATTTTTTCACAGCTAGCATTGCATAGTTACCCTTTGTTTTGCTATTATACTACAGACCTCTACAGATTCTTTTTAGTCATTGTCATGTGGCTGGGACTTCCTTTGGTCAACGCAGCAGGATCCAGCGTGTTAATGCCAGTTTTTCTGGTATAATTTAAGGACCTACATTTATCTTGCAGTGACCCTTATGTGTGCCCTGACCCAGTCGTTGAAAAACACCACTCTGGAGGACATAACCACTACATCATCTTAGACTGTGTATGTCTGTTCATACCTGGCAATTAATGGCACTCTTCCATCACAGGTTCTTTTGGTCATGGACAAGAGAACACAAGAGATGTACATCCTGAAAGTAAGTGTAGTGTGTGTGTGTGCATGTGCATGTGTGTGTGTGTTTCCCCACATCCTCGTCGTCCTGACTGTAAGTGTAAGTGTGAAGTGTGCCAGGAGCCCCTGTGTGTGACCGGTGTAATTGATTCTAATGGGCCTGTCCCTGTCAGCTCCTCTGCTCTCAGGTGTGAGACGTGTGCCAGATGCCAACGCACAGTGCGGGCACACATGACAACACACACGTGCGCACACATACATGCGTAGAAACACGCGCTCTCAGCCAGTGTGAACTTTTAACGCGCAGCGCTGATAGATTTGCGAGGCTCTGTTAAAGTCACGCGCTGTATGTGGCTTGATGAATCCGATGACTTTGGGTTGCCATGGGGCAAAGCTGGCACCTCTTTAATGGGAGGTTTCTCCTTTGCCACACTTTTTTTTCCTATACACAAACTAAAACACACACCCTCCTTTACCTCCTCCTATGCCCTCCTTATTTTTATTAATTTTTCTTTTCCCATCTTGTGTTTAACTGTATCTGTCTTTTTCATGATTACTTCACCATTTAATTAATTAGCTCCTTTTCCTCCTCCCACTTATTGCAGGGTCTGAGGAGGAGTAGTGACTGCGGGCGGCCGAAGAGGACAATCATGCCTCACTCTGTGCCCCACATGGTGCAGCTGAGGAAGTTCGTCGTCTCGGAAGATGCAGTTTTCCTTCTGCTGCAGTACGCAGAAGGTAAGATGCACGCACCTCATGCTCGTTTGTTTCATCTTCCCCCTTTTTGTCTCCTTTACGTTCAACTGTCTTTTCCCCTCCTTCGCCCGATCCCTCTCCTCTCCCACCCCTCTCTCTGCCCTTGTTCCAGACAGATGTTTGATAGAGATGGGTGTGTGTCACAGGTCATTATTCTGAATACCAGGTGGCGCCATGCTTCATTAGCTATGCCAACACCTGGGCCTCCTTACATCCCACTCACTCTAGGATGTGTGTGTAGCCTGTCTGTGTGTGTGTGTGGGTGAGTGCGTAC
The DNA here is from genome assembly GCA_037176925.1 of Amniataba percoides. Lineage (NCBI taxonomy): Eukaryota > Metazoa > Chordata > Actinopteri > Centrarchiformes > Terapontidae > Amniataba > Amniataba percoides. The sequence continues at coordinate 10,975,594 of JBAJHX010000031.1, read as the reverse complement.
ATTGAAAGGTAGCCATATTTTTTTAATGCCCTGTAACCTATTCAATCTGGTGCACTCTATAACCACCCTGCGCTGATATTAGTGGACAGTATTGAATATCATATGGGCTGTTCAACATGATCTAATAAAGCTAATTAAATGCCAGAAAAGGCACAGTTTCACTACAGTTACACATCACCTCTGTGAATCAGAAAGTCCAGAGCTGCTCCTTCTATAATATGCCGTTAGCAGCTGATGGGTTGAATGAGGATAGACAGGCAGACAGAGGGAGGCAGTGACCTGAGTGACATTGGGCAAAACAACATGTGGATGGTTTTACTTTCTAAGCCATCGAGCTGCCCCGCCATCATTATCATCACTGTGAACTCCCTATCCATTCTCATCACACACAACAGATGCTGGCTTCCAATTGCTCACACTACAGCTGTGTGTGTATCTATATGTCTGAGCAAGCGTGTGTGTGTGTGTGTGTGTGTTTGTAAGACAGAGAGAAGTCAAAATGCTAAAATTACACCTAAAACCTAAAACACACACACACACACACCAACCCCATTTAGCCAGAATGGGTTCAGTCATAACTGTTTTTGTTGGCCTTGGTTACTCATTCCTAAATGGAAACCAATGAGCCTTTTTCCAAATTGTCCCAGTAACTAAGGAGCCTCAGAAAACAAAGTCAGGAACTAAAAGGGCACACCTGGCTCCTGTATTTTTTCCAACATTAAGCCCTAATGGAAGTAGAGCCTGTGTCAAAGTGTAGTCTTGACATCTTTAATAACACATTATTCATATTTTTGAACACATATTCCAATTTGCGTTAAATCAAATGATCACAAACTAATTGATGCACAGTACTAAATACAGTAGTGGTGGAATTCCAGCCTCTCAGGGTAAAATGTTTTGGCAGAACGGGCCCACAGATCGTCATTGCTACAGGCAGGTTAACTTGGCCCTGATTCAACTGTTTAACTTCACTGGATTGTTTAAATGTTAAAAAACACACCCCTATGTCGATACTACTGGCACCCACTGCCTGCTCGCAACGTGAATGAATTGTTCACACAAATTGTAAGCGGCCTTGAGACTTGTGTTTGACCAATCAGCAACTTTCAGTGCTGCTACCCCCAGAGCAGGAGCTTTTTGGACTGAATGTAGGTACTAAATTTAGACCCTGGGTCCCCCAGTTGAAACGCAGGTGAAGTTGCTGAGTTCATAAAAACCTTCCTGGAAAAGTTCCTGCAGTGTAAATGTACTGTAATTATCCAGAAATTGCACAGCTTTCTCTCTAATTCCTCAGCAGTCCTCTTAATGTCTCTGCCTACAGCTGGATAAGATGCACACTCCTTTTTGTCTTTAATGCTCTGTTTTCCTTCATCTTTAGGTGGGAAGCTGTGGTCTCACATTGGAAAGTACCTTCGTAATTCCAGCCCAGATGAGAGCTTTGACATTCCTTTCATCCAGAAGAGCCACACCACAGCTGTACACACTCCACAACATCCTGTACCACAGCTGGATGTCAGTTCAGCAAGTTCTGGTTCTGGCCCGCTTGCTTGTTCCGATTCTGTCTTGGGGCTGCAGAGTGCAGCGGAGAACGTCGTCACGTCTCCTCAAAAAAACGTGCTCATCCCCAGGCTTATCGAACAAATTGGGGCCCAGTCTGACTCTGGAGCCAACTCTGACGAAGAGTGCACCAACAGTTATTTGACACTTTGCAACGAGTATGAACAAGATAAAGTAGAACCAGATGCACTGGAAGAGGAGGAAGAGAGGAGTGAACAGGAAATGCTATCGCTGGAAGTGCCCATTGCGACAACCACCACTTCCTCGCGTAGCCGCTCGCTGAACGACAGTCTCTCTTCACCTATCAGCTCTCAGGAACTTGGCTTTTTCACAGAGTCATCTGACAAAAGTGGCCACACCCTTGACAACGAACAATACCGTGGCGAGGGACAGGACCACAGCGAAGTCTTCAGCCCTCTGCCCTCCCCTGCTGTGCCTCTGTCCTTAGATCAATCCAAGCACACGCCAATGGAGTTCTTCCGTATCGACAGCAAAGACAGCGCAAGTGAGGTGACCTGTCTCGACTTAGGAGAGCAGCGCCCCTCTCATAAGCAGGTCCCCCTCTTTTCTACATCTGACCTGGGCTCAGATGTTGCCGAAGATCTTCCAGAGCTGGCTCAGGAGGTCAAGGGTCACAGCTCGGAGCTGTGGGCGTTGGACTGTAGCGATAAAGGCTCCAACGAGTCAGTGCCAGTCATCTCATTTAAAGAGGCAGTAGTTGAGGATGAGGGTCACCCACCAGACCTTTTGGTCAACCTGCCTGTAGTGAGCGGGACTGTAGACACTTTACAGGAGCAGTTGGAGACTTCGGGGGTGTGCCTGGGCCTCGAAGTCACAGCTTCTCCACAAAAGTTTATCCAGCCTGATGTTTTACAGCTTCCGACCCAGCCCGAGGAAGGTGAGGAGCAAACACTGGAGCAGGAGCTTTCACCTTTCTGCACGGCCTCCGCGACTTGTGACACCAGCCTTGCATCTTCCTCTCCCTTCAACTCACTGTGGGACGACTGCAGCTTGGCGTACGGGCAAGAGGCCTCCGACAAAATGGTGGTTCATCCTGCGTGCCAAAATGACGAACTTCCCCCTGACCTCCCAGTTACTGACTCGCTTAATGAGAAACTAGAGGCCAGTGCTGGAGTAAATACAGACTTGGTGCCAGACCCCAGTGGCAGCAGCGTAGGCTCGATCCCAGCCGTGAACGGGACCAAGGCCTGTGCGGCGGTTGAGAGTTTATTAGGTCTCGATGGTGAATCATCAAGAGTTATTAGTAATGCAGGTGGCAGCGAATTTGATAAAGAAGTATCGCGGCTGTTTGCAGAGCTGGACGAGCTGTCGTTGGCTGCATCCCAAGCTCGTATCCCTGAGGAGTTTGTACGGTGCTGGGCCGTAGAGATGGTGACAGCCCTGGATTCTCTGCACCAAGAGGGCATCATCTGTCGAGACCTGAACCCCAACAACATCCTGCTCGACCATCAAGGTTAGACATCCATTATTACTACTGTTTTTTTCGTAAAGATCCCATAATGTCACAATCCATCTCTCCCTTAAGCATAAAGCTGCATTATTACACCCAGAGATTACAGCATATATCTAATCTCAGTTTGTGGGAAAAGATCTGAAAACCAAAAAATTGTTGGAGGAATATTGCTACTCTAATGCCATAGCTGCTTATGAGATATCATATCAAGGCAGCATTACACGAAGTTTGGAAAAAGAAGTAAATAACTTAGTGTAAGATACAGCTGCGAGACTCATCAAACTCAAAACAGGCTGAGAGGATGCAAACATCCAAACATCTGCTTGCTGTTTCCACCCTAACACTTCATTCTTGTGACTCCACGGTGGTAATAACAAGTAATCTAAATGACACTCACAGCATCTCGACAGCAATGGATTTAACAAGGGATGTGTGTATGTTTGACAAGCTATCCAAATCCTTAACTCTAGCAAAAACATGCACCAAAAGAAGAAATCTTAGTAAGTACATCTTAACCCACACACTGAACAGAAACTTGAGCAGGAGCAATCATTTACAGACTATTAGTTGGCCTATTAAGAGATTATAAATAGTTCAATAAAGACCTAATTAAAATCCTATTGACTTGTGGTAGCATCTGCTCATATCTCTCTTACAGCAAGCATAAAATCACCACATAAATTCATTCCCTCTGAGGCCGGTGTACTATGTGGATGTCTTTTTTTTCATGCTTTCTCTAGCAAAAGAAAGAATAGCTTGCATGATGTCAAGATCTCTGCTCATTCTTTTCTTAGAAACATTATTTGAGCGACCGGCCCTGTCAGTCACCATGATGTAATCTATTCACCAAAATGAAGGCTCTTCCAGAGGCAAAAGTGTTGTTTTACCAGGAGGTCACAGATTCCCCCTCAACTTCTTCTTTTGTCGTCCTACAATCATCTCTCTCCACCTCGTTATCAACAAGCGTCTAATTAGCTGAGTGGCTGTTTTCGTCTCCCCGGTGGTAATTATTGTTCTAAAGGGCCCATCAACGGCGTAGTGTGGTGCATCAGTCTGGCTAGCCCAGGCTAATGGCCACGGCTACCTAATGACACCATTAGTTCTAATGATAGCGTTAACGGGTAGCCGCTAAACAGGAGTAATCGCAGGGGCTGTGTGCTTGAAAAGCTCGCGGAGGGATGTAGAGAGGCAGAAAGGAACGGAGGAAAGGTGAGTAAACGGTTTGAAAGGCAGCGAGTCGGAGTGACACTTGACTGTGCGCGGCCCTGGGATAGGCAGAGCACGACATGAATGTTTTCAACACTTTCTCCCTCTTCCTGTGTCCCTTAGGTCATGTTCAGCTCACCTACTTCTGTAGCTGGAGTGACGTGGAGGAGTCCTGTGACAAGGAGGCCATTGCCAATATGTACTGTGCACCAGGTGAGACAAACCTACGCAAGCTGGAACCCTAATACACTAATAAATACACACTTTATCTCTCTGATTACTCTTACGCTGTCATTCTGCACTTCTTAATTAAGGACCTCATTTTGTGTGTGTTTGTCAGTTGGAGGTTTATTTGGGGTTAATTCTATGCAGGCATGCAGCACCATAAGTAGGCCACTTTCCCATGACCACAAAACCCTCATTCATAGGCAGACGTGAATAAACAATCCAAGTGTACATAAACCATTTTCTAGAGTAGAGGCAGACGAACACGGATTCTTCTTGACTCAGAGATCAGACAGTCATTCGTAATGCAAAGGTGCTCTTTCCAGCCTCCTTCAAGTCTTTTGCAGTTAAAGCAACCACATCTAAAGGATACTCACAGTACATCATAACGGTTGTGTTGCACACTTCAGTGAACACTCGGAGACTTCAATATTTGTGGGATAAATTAGTAAATTATCTTTTTTTTTCTTAAGCTTCTGGTCACTGTTTTGAGAAGGCAGACAGATGTTGTAGTTCTTTGAATGTCCTGTAGAGTGTGCTGTCGTGCAGCAGTGAGCCAGTCGTGCGTTAACCTCGTGCGTTTCCCTCAGCAGGCTTGTGGCAGCTCTGGCATGCTGTTTACAAGCTGCCTAAAACAAACTGCTGCTAGACTACAGCACAATGTCCCTACTTAGCACTTCTCTGTGTGTGTTTGTTAGCGGGGGGTTGTGTTTGTACATACGTCTGTGGGCTGATACATTTTCTGATATGTTGCTGCTTTAAGCATATGGCTTCAGACTTGAGCTGGTGGATAGATTATGCATGATGTGTTTAATTTCTTTCTTAAATATGCTGGTTGGATAGGTGTTAGCTGAAAACACGCAATGCACTCTGAGACGTACACTATGACCCTCACGCCCATTCACTCTCCCACGCACTTATATTATCACTCATATTCATCCTCTCTCTCAAGCCGGGAAGGTCACTTCAGATTTAAATCCTCCTTGTGACTAGAACATACAGTATGCCACTGTTGTAATAAATCTGAAAGCAACAAATGCTCTATCTAATATCCAAAGTGTGCATTTTTATTCCCTTAGCAACAGCTTGTTTAAAAGCCTACTAATGGAAATAGAAGCACACAGAGGCATATAGTGGCCAGCCGTGGATGACCTAAAGACACAGGAGTAAAGCTCAGCACAAGGAGCTTTATGCATAATGTGGCTTAAAATCTAAGTGCTAAGCCGAGACATGCTCGCCACTTAAGTCATTGTGTAATTAATGTAGTAATTTTCTTGTTAATATAAGCAGGGGAATGTTTTTACACTTGTTTAAGAGCATGGATGGTTGGCTTAAAAGGTAAGCTATAACATGCTGAACAGTCTTCTCAATTTGAAAATGAAAATGAAAAGGGTGGATTTTAACTAAATTTACACATGATTTGCAGTTAGTTACTGCAACTGTTAAATCAGGCAAGTGAAGTAAAAGTTTTTAGGCTGCAACAAAAAATTATTTTGACCATCAAATAATTTATTGGTTATTAGCCTTTAAGGGTTGCCCACAGATGTCATATTTGCTCTGATTAGAGGTAAAAAGAAAATGTAGTTTTAATAGTAAAATTACACAGAGCTGCAAAAATTAAGCAGCTTTTCAGATGTCAGAAACTGTGAACAGCTTTTCGTTTCTTTACTGACAAATTTGGGGAATTGTAATTTACTTTCACATTGTCACATCCATAAATAAATCAAGTGATCTTTTCACAGTGTTAAATTTACAGGTAGTTTAACTGCAATGTCTGTAAATGATGAGAAGAGCTGGAGGAGGCCATAAAATCAGAAAACTTGCCTTTATATAGAAGTTGCACAGTGAGACTCTTTTAAACACAGTTGGGTGGCATTTACATTCAGCTCTCACAAATAATAAAAAGTATTTTACAGTTGGTAAATCCCAGTAGAAACTGTTAAATGCTGAGGATAAAAGCCGTAGTGAAATGTGGTGGAATCAAACCAGCCCAGGTGTGAAAGGTCTTGTTAGTTAAACGACTGTTGAACCCATGTGGATCAATGGATGTAATACATATTAGCGGCCAGCAGGGGGTGTGTTATGCTGTTGTTGAGCGATGGTAGCACGGCCACATCAATCCACTGTCCTACTCAAACACAGGGAACTTTTTCTCTTTTTCCGGAATCTCTCCTACATCTACCTTTCTTCGTCATAGTTTGGGTATAAACATTTTATAAAGTAACAGCTTTCTCTTATTTTTGTTGCTTGTATTCACTGTATGTTTACAAAACCCTACACTTATTTGCGGATGCATCTGCTTGTGAACACACACACACACATATACTTCCACACAGAGGTTAGTGAGTGTGTGTCTCTCCTGCCCTTGTTATGTATTGCTGTTTATCCAGACAGGGTCAGCTCTAGCGATGGCTTCATTCCTGATGACAGATTTATGACTGTTTGCCAGAAAGCTAGCAGGGGGCCTGCTGTGACCGTATGTGCATGTGTGT
>JBAJHX010000031.1:10945124-10957696 GCA_037176925.1 Amniataba percoides | reverse complement strand
AAGTGTACGGTCGGAATTTACATATGTGAGTGGCCACTGCCTACCCTGCCACAGACCTCACCGCACGCCACTGATGTCCACTGATTCTTTAGTTCCACGTGTTACCTGCTGTATGGTATAAATGGATGTTGTGTCTCCCAAAAATAGGAGAAAATAGATATATTGTCCAGTTTCTGCTCATTGCATATTGAATAGTGGTAGATGTGGTTTTGCAGAGTAACAGGCAGTGGCAGCTGGTGTCCGGTGTCGTCCTCAGGGAAAGGATAGTGACCAAACAATATCAATAAACAGAAGAAAAGCGCGGCCATAGACAAAACCCGCTGGTGTTCAGTTTTTTATGAAATCATTACTCAGCCGCCACCCACAGCACCAATATGTCTTTGCAAAATAGATCATAAAACTGCATGACTGTGACATTTGTGTGTATGAAGTGTGTATATGGTTGCGTATATCCAGTTCTATAGTGCCTTTGACTGTACAGAAGCAGGAAATTAAACAAAAGCAGAAATACAGCCCAGTTTAACAGAAGCTGCCCACTCCAGATTAAAATAAAGGTGTAATTAAATCTCCCCCTGCTCTCCCTTTAATTAACTGCTGTAACACTACTTGTCACTGCCTGCTTGCCCGAGGCCGTCTTACACGCCTTAATCTGATCAGATAATGCAAAGCGGCTCCCTCTTTTACCTGAGCTCCTCTGCCACAGCGAACAATGATGAGGTAACTGTCAACAACAACGTTTCAGAACCAGTTTCGGTAAAATATCAGTGTCGGTAAACATGACCCCAAAATCAAGCACCGACTGGAGCCTGCAGGGTTCGGTGATCGTACAAACAGGTCATTACAGCTTCGTACTGTACGAGATGAAGACAACACAACAGAGGCGCTGAGAGGTCAGTGGAAACAAGCACGTGGGGTCATATGAATCCAACCTAAAAATGTTGTGGATACCATATATGACCTTTGACCCTTGAATAGGTCACATTAGAAAAAATGCATGTAAATGTACTACATCCTCAGGGGTGGGGTAAGAAGTATTTATAAGTTTTACTTCAGTAAGTATTGTCACAGTCTAGAAATACTGTTACAACCTGCCTTATTTGCTGATGATTTCACTGAACTGACTATCAGTGAGTCTTTTTAAAGGACACATAATAAAATCGACAACCAGCAGAAACGGTTACACCTCCACAACTGGGAGAAAAATCAAATCCGCCAACAACTGAGGAAGATGAAAAACCCTGAATTAATCCAATTAAATTAAGTCAAATCTGCTCTTCTGCTTCACTGAAGAACGCCGTCTCTAAAACATCAGCTTTGTGTGGAACGACGAGGAGACTTTCTTAAATGATTACATGAAACAAATCATATTTAAATTTTTTTTTTCAAGATTCTTCACCATTTGGGATTTAACTGAGGCTGAAGTTTACTGAAATCACATTGTTGAACCCTCCGCCACTACATTAATGGTACACGAATGAATTTTGCTCACTAGCATACATTTCTGAGCATGCTGAATTATGTGTTTTATTTTTTCCTCTCCACCAAGGCAACTGTATGTTCTTAAATTTGTGCATTTTGACACAGGAGTCCAGGAGAACAGTCTCAGGGGAAACAGAGCGAGGGAGACTAAGCTCAGCCTAAATGCCCGCCGACCCCGAGAGATGTCTCAACTCCCTTCAGGTCAAATTACCCAAGGTGTCTTGCTTCGTGAAGCACCCTCTGTGTACCTCGATTCGAAGTGCCGGTTATTTTTCCCGCTCTGAGCGCTGGTCCACCTCACCTTCCCCGCCACATTGAATTTAGGGGGGCATCTTTATATAACCCGCGCGCCTGCGTGTGAGTCATGCTCCGAGAGGCTCAGATGGTAAAGGAGTCCCAACCGGTGCCCAAAAGACGTGTCACTAGTAATACCTCCCTCCCAGACCTGAGGTGTCTCCTTTCGTTGCGCTGTGGGCCTCCGTGATCCGTGTGGAAGGGCGGCGCGCCGGGGCCCAGGCATGCCGTTAGCAGCTCACTAACATAGCATTAGCTCCACGGTCATCTCAGTGGGCCTGCGCTGTCTCAACCGCTTCCTCACGCTCGGCTACACACACCTTCTGTGGCTCCACACCGCTTGTTAGCTGGCGACCCCCTCTGTCATAAGACTGCCCTTCCCCCTGACCGTCTCTCCTCCTAGGCCTTTACTCCCCCCTCCCTCTTTTTCCTCTCTTTCCTCCCCCCCCTTTCTCTCGCTCCCTCCGTTTGCCCTCTCGAGGCTCGAAAGAGGCCTCCCGTTCGAGCTGCGCACAGACATCTCGCAGGAAAAGGCGTTTGACTCTGAGGACAGAGATAAGGAGAAACAGCAGGGAAGAGTGCCATCAGATCACTTTCTCCGTCTCTTTCTCCGTATGGGGTTGTGAGGTTGCCGGGGGCGACCTGGAGGGGAATGTGACGCTTGTTAAGGAGGCGTTCTTGGGAATGCGGTTTGAACGCCGCGCTGGGAGCGAGAATCTACACGCTAATCTGTCTGTTCCTCCGAGGCGCAAGTCTTCCTGGCGATGAGACGCACACTCTTGTTACCACACACACACACACACACACACACACACACAGCCCAAGTCACAGTCACAGCCAGACGACATCTCCCTCTCTCTCTCTCTCTCTCACACCCTCGGGGAAGAGAGAGAGAGCAAAGGAGGAGGTTCAGAGGGAGAGTCTGGGGAAAAAGGGGAAGCAGATTAGGGAGGTGGATGACATCTCACACATCCTGACAGGGGGGCATTAGACGGAAACGAGTGGAAGGATGGGGAGGGGTGTTCGGGAGGTGGAGAGGGGAAGAGTGGGGGCAGATGTGATTAGGGAAAGGGGGGAACCAGGTGGGAGGGTAACTTTGATGTGGCTGGGGAGGTGAAGAAGCTGCGGAGGAGGAGAGGAGGGCTCGTTTTGAGAGGCCACGAGGTTATCTGGACTTCAGGGGAGGGAGCGCCGTCTGAGGGGCGAGGTGTGAAAGGGGGCGCGGGGTGGGGTTAGCGGGGCGTAGAGCGGCGTTCTTGAGGGAGCGCGGAGGATCCTTCGAGTCCTGGCACCTTATGGCATGGCCTGCAGTCAAACAGATGCTGCAGGCCTTGCCAGCCTTGAGCAGGGCACAGATGAGACCATTTAGAAGCAAAGGAGGGACGTGCCTTGTCTTACCGAGCAGCGCAGGAGCATGTGTGTGTGTGTGTGTGTGTGGACCTGCCTCTCAAAGAAAAGCGAGCGTGAGTGGTTTGTTGAAGTTATGCTAATGCGCAGTTGTCTTCAGCCCGGCTGCCGGCTCCAAACAGGAAGTAGTGCTCCTCGCAGGTTTGTCTGAGCAGGTACATGCTCACCAAACTGTGTGTTTCTCCTGTTAAAACTGACCCACATTTGCCATAATGGGGGGTGCATCAATGTTACTCAGCTGAAGCGTACCTTCTTTTTTTGGGAGAATGAGGCAACAGCGAGAAAACAGCAAGTGAGCCTCTTAAGGGGAAATACACAGATTTTTTCTTTATAAACATCTGTCATTATAAAGAGAAAAAACAAACAAGGGCTTCCACCAAGGTTATGTTTAATTGGCCTGATCAGGAAACAAGTTTCTGTTTGAGGGGAGGGGAGGGAGCTGCTTTCTTTATCCCAAACCAGTGAGTGACATAACTGTCCTCATCATTTTTAGTCAACACAAGTTAATATTAGCAAAGGCCTGTGTTACAAACTGGGGTTATGGAGTGAGGATGTAACAAATAAAGTTGAGGACTGTATAATCTGCCACACCAGCAGCTAAAAAACTAAAAATCAGGATCTCTTGACCTCTGCTGATTCAACTCTTTTTAGAATCTGTCCCTATTGAATCCACTTTTGAGACATTTGCCCTTTTTTTCTTTTCCTTAACAAAACAAAATACTTTAATGTGTGCGCATCACAAAGAAAATGACTTGGAAAATGTGGGAACTCGATGACAATTGGTGTTGGAGATGGCAGAGGAGAGGTTTCATTACGTCTATCTCTACACAGCCTCGCTTTCCATTCCTGTCTCTCTTTACAAATCACACCTGCATGTTTAAGGATGGTAGACGGGTTAGGAATGAAAAAAAAACCCTCGCTGTATCTTTACTTGAGAATCTATGCCTCTGTTTTGGAAACTACTGACTCTAGTGGGTGGAAGCATGAAGTAAGTGGAAGAAGAGCAGCGCCAACTCTCTCCTCGCTGTCTATTCTCTCTCCTCCATCTCTATTTTTTCAAGTGTAAGTGATAATATCCTCCCTTTTTTCTACCTCTCACCGGCTTGAGTGATTTGCTAAGGCGGTGTGTTCATGTGTGTGCGCATGTACGTGTGTGTGTGTGCGTCTCACATTAGCCTTTTTCCATTAAAGCAATTTCGCCGCCCATTGTATTCCTGAAGAGGACCTGGGAAGTCACTAATGGTGCCTTGCGTCCACACTTGCACGCTCGCACACACACCCCGCCACACATGCACACAGCAGAACATCTCTCAGCGCGTGCTATCATCACCTGTCGCCTGATTGCTGTAAAACACACACATTAGCATAGAATGAGACACATTATCACTCCTGATTATGGGACGCTAAGAGGTTTCACAGAAAAAAAAAGACCTCGCACCTTTTCTCCACAATGCCTGCTGCTAGTGAGATAAATGCATGTTGTCCAACATCTCTGACGCTACCGAAACAGCCTGAAGACTCTGCTGATGGATTTAATGGCCTCTTGTTGTCCATGTTCATAACTGCTCAGATTTGTCATGTCAATACTAATTTTTTTAAATTCAGACGGCGCCGTGATCCGGCTGCCACCATCAAAACATGTACTTTGTATGTTTTTGGCTGTTTTGTGAGTAGAGTGAAAGGCGCCTGGCTGTTGGTGATTTCAATAGGTTATTACTTATTTCAGTGAGAACAGACCTAAGTAGGAACACGTGCACAAAACCGACACGCCGAGAGAGGTGACGGTTCGTGGTTAGCAGGTGGCCTCCCCTTCCCCGTTCTGATGAACACGGGAAGTGTCAGCCATGTACAGCGGAGGCAGGGGACACTTGTTTGAGTCAAAGGTCTTCCTGCTCCTCTTTTAGCACTGTTTTCTTAAGTCTGGGGTTGCCTGATGAGGCCCCCCCCCTCCACACTCATTTCAAGGGTGGAGAAGGAACAGGAGGAAGGAGGGAAGATGCTGTCATTGATGAGTTTTAACTATTTTCTTTAGCCTTTCTGTTGTTTTTTTTGGTTTTTTTTGCTCTCACTGGCATCCTGGAAACGGAGGAAGGGCCATGTCTGGATCCCTACATAGCCCGGCAGGGTCACGAGGTGAAGGGTGGAAGAGACTTCAGGCGAAGATGGGAATCCCCCAAAAGTTCACAGTGAAAACTGTAGACTCAGAGAGTTCAACAAAAGCTTTGTGTCCTCTGAAACTTTCCAGTTTCCATTCTGCAAAAGACGAACACAAAACAGAACAATTTGGAGCTTCTGAGTAAAAGGAGTAGTGCTGTCGTTTTAAAGGACATGCATTTGTTGGCAAAAGTTGGATGAGAAGATTCACCTCTCTCATGTTCGTCCGTTAAATATAAAGCTACAGTCAGCATCCGGTGAGCTTAGCTTCCAGCATCACTTACCAGCATCTCTAAAGTGTAATCCGTTTGTTTAATCCGCACAAAAACAGAAGAGTAAAAAACACAAATTGCAGCTTTATCAGGGGTTTTGTGCTACCAAGTCTTTTTCGCAAAGCTAATCAAACTGCCTGCTGACTTCCGCTTCATATTTAACAAAGACGCATGAATAAAAAATGTCAAGGCATACTTTAAAGTAACTTTTGCAGCAGGGAGACCACAAAGATTTATTTAAAGGTTAAAACTGAACAATTTGATAATTATTCAAATGTTCATCATTTAATAAGAAGCGACTTGGGTAGGCAGGGGAGACGGTACTTAAAGCGACTTTTAAAATAGCAAACAGAGAAAGTAAAAGAGGGTGAGTTCAGATTTCCTTGGCACTTAGTAGCTTAGTTTGCCCACCTGTCACCCAGCACACACACACATGCACACACACACAAACACGCACAGAGGTCTGCGATAATGACATAATTGTCCCGGAGCACACAGCCATGCAAATAGGGAAGATGGCTTGTGTTGCCATCCGTAGGTCTCTGCCATCTATTTCCATTATTCTAATGCACTGCTACTGATGACCTGCTCTCACACAATTAACAGTCAGCAGGCGAGAGAGCGAGAGAGGCTGAAGCAGAGAGAGAGAGAGAGAGAGAGAGAGAGAGAGAGAGAGAGAGAATGTGTGGTATTTGAGAAAAGCATTTTTCTGCCCTCATCTTTCTATCCTGATCTCCTGGCCTGTTTTTTTTTTTTAAATGGCGTACCAGATGTAACATATGGTAACTTTTTCTCTCCCATTTTTTGTTTGACTTTTGTCTCATCTCTTCATCCATCCCAGGAGGCTGAGTTGGAGTTAGATGAACTTAGAAAAAAAAAAAGAAAAAAAAGAACAAACTGTGGAAATACCCCTCACTTTTTTGTCCACACTTTCAGTGCCATCCTCCGGTCTGTATTCTTCTCTGTCTCTTCTTATTCTCTCTCTCTCTCTCTCTCTCTCTCTCTCTCTCTCTCTCTTTCTCTCTGTGTGATCTTGGGAGAATGGGCTGTTGATTCTGGTCTGTTCCTTGGCTCTCCATCTCATGGTCTTGGCCCAGGTCTGATCCCTGCGATTGGATTGGGGGGCTTTTGTGGTGGCTGATGGGACAGAATTAAGCCAAGTGGCACACACTGAGCACGCTCCATGGCGGGCAGATGGACGGAAAGTGAAAGAGCTGTGATTTCTCATTGTGTCCCGCCGTCTTTTGGGGTGTGTGTGATACCCCTAGAGCACATCCTCCGTCCAAGAGCTCTATTCTTCAATCAGTGGCCACCGCTTCCTGGGTCCAGAGACACGCCTCTCCAAGATTTCATCTCTGTATCAGGGCACAACTGGGTTGTAAGCAGCTTAGAGAAGAATAATGCAGGGCAAGATATTTGCAGCTCAGTCTTTGTTCAAGGCTCTGTCTTTTTTCATATGTTTTCAAGAGAGTAAGAGTAATTTTCCTGATGTTTCATTCAAGCATTTTTCAGATACATTTGCACATTGTACTTATCATTAAATACTTTCCGCCCCTTTTTTTTCAAATGATGCACAGAGGATGATTTTAAAATATTGCGTTATCTAAATGAAGTCTCTGGATCAGTGCGCTTGCAGTTGTGTCCAGCTGTTGACAATGAGCTTGTATGCTCAAGAGATTTGGGAAGTAAACAGATGCCCAAAATGTCTGTTTAAACATATTCTAAAACCGCTTAAAAAGATATAAAGGGGTTAAATGACCGAGGCGGTAAAAGTTCCCACAGATCATATTTAACCTCTTACCTTTGTGAGCCACCCCCCTGTATGCAGCCCCTAAAGCTTAGCCTCAATGAGATTTACACCACGAGTGTGCGTAATAGTTATTTGACCCACTGCTTTTCTGTGCATACATATGCGAGCGTGTTTGGGTAAATGTGACGATTACAGCAGATTACTTACACCCATGTAAAAACAGGAATTAGTTCCCAATAAGAACTACTTACAGGGCCTAAAAACGTCAAAGATAATCATTAGACCAAGGGGAACATCGCTCACTGCGACACGCAAACACCCACTCTCACCAATACGTGTTAAAAAGGAGTAAATACCCCGCCTTTCTCCATCTCTTCCACCCCTCCCGAAACTAGCAAACTGAGCCGTCGGTGGCGGTGCTTAACTGCTCCTCTGATCTGGACATTAGCGAGGGGGCTTTGGAGTTTTATTTTTAAGGGGGGGAAGTGATGTTAAAGGGCCAAAAAAATGACTGGAGGTTTGGACAAAATGCTTCCTGTGCATCCCGTCTTCTGTCAAGAACTGATTCAGACAGAACCTTTTTTTTTCTTACGTCTGGTTCTGAGAACTGAGCGTCGACTAGAAGAGAGAGAGAGGGACAGAGAGAGAGAAAGGAACACAGACCATAGGATATAATGGTGGAAACATGGCGTCCTCAGTAAGGGTTGAGTGATCTACTTAGAAGGGCCATGGCAGGCCTGGCCAGCAGAAGCCAGATAGATGCCTGAGCAGGCTGGCCGAGGACCAGACACCCCTTTAAATCTGATACTATGGCTAATCTCTAATCTGGAGATTTACTATATCTGTTCCCCTCTCCCTCTGTTTCTCTTTCTCTCTCTCTGTTTCTACTTCTCCACATCTATAAATGGAGCAATCTGTGAGTATTTCAAAAATGCATTTATCCCCAAAATGTGTCATTAAAGACCGTCTAATTCCCTGCACATCCCTCCGCTACTCCAGCCCCACCCCTTTACCGAGCTCAACAAAACACGCACACACACACACACGCACGCACACACTCAAAATCTTTTGCAGATGGTCACATAATGCACAATCAGCCAAACAAGACGGCTGATTTCAGGGTGGAATGTTGGACTCCCTCTCCCTTGGAGGGCATCCTTGGTGGACATTGCTTGCTAGAAGCCATTAGATGTTAGCTGCACGCAGTGAGCCAGCACCAGTCACAACCAATCCAGAATCTTCTTTTAACTGGACCGAGCTCCGGTCCAAAAAAGCTGGAGCGAGGAGGAGCCCGCCCGCCTGAAACAATGCGGTGGGATTGCAGAAAGACACGCTGGCTGCCATGCGTGTATCAGGTGATTGCCGCACACACCTTGGCACAAACAAAACCCTAAAAAGCACGTCTTTACAAAGTCTTGTTAACAGTTTTTTTCCCCTTTAATATTTCAATGGATGTTGCATTCATGTGGTCGGTTTTAAAAGCACCTCTCCCCCTCAGGCACTAGGCGCATTCTTCAAACTTGCATGATGAAGACATGATGTGTCATAATAATTAGGAGGTGGACAAAGGGTCTGCTGTTTAACATGGAAATGTATGCAGTCGTCTGTGCTTTTTATGAGGCAAAATTTTTTTTTTGTTCTCCAAGTCCGGATTCGTTCAATTCATCGCCATGGCCCCCTTCATCTCGGATAGGTGAGCGTTCACTGACACTAATGCGGCGCAGGTCAAGAGAGGAAGGGTCCCACCTAATGTGCATCTTCTCCTCTGCTCTCCTCTCCGCCGCTGCCGAAAAACAATGCTTCCCTCCTCCCTCGTTCCCACTTCCCCATACTTAGGCCCTCGCAGCAATTATGCCCAATCACAGGGCCTCAATAGGAAGCAACCAGGGCTTGTTTGTGCCTCTGCGGTCATTAAGAGGGGGGCGAAGAAAGGAATTAATGACTTAATTGAGGAGGAGAGAAAAGGGGGAAATCACACAGACTCTGGGAGCGGAGGGGAGAGTATGAATGGGGCGCCTGGAACGCTCCTGGAGCAGGGGATTGTGGGATTGCTGAAGTGTGTCAAGATTTTGGTCGTCCTCCAGAGCAGATGGCGGCTTGTCGTTCGCATACCATCTATTCTCCTCTTTGTCAACCCAGAACGGCTTCTTTTGTTCCTCCCCATTGCATTGCTGCAAAAGTTCATGGGCGGAGGGAAGAAAAAAAAATGAAGAAGAAAAAAAAAAAAACACAACAAAACTGAAACATTGGTCCAGTTTGCTCCAGATTAACAGTCTCACCGTCTCTCACTCTCTCTCTCTCTCACTCTCTCTCTCTCTCTCTCTCTCTCTCTCCCAAAGTTTTGACCAAATCAGAAAGGATGCTGTGTCTAAAGTGCTGGTGTGCCAGGCTTGGCACGTTGCTATTCATTCCTCTCTAATGTGGCAGGGTCCCCTCACTGCCAAGCCTCCGCTCCTGCTCCACAGACTCCTGATTACTGTGGATAAACACGCAGGAGGAGATCCCCCTCCTCTCCTCTCCATTCACACCAACTGAGACTTGAGAGATACGCTACCTCCAGGAAATTCTGGCTCGGCCCGCTCCCGCAATTTCTCTTCCCGTCCAAGATTTCAAACCGATAAAGTAATCAGGAGAAAGCTGAAAAGCAGCTCGCTGACTGTTCAGCACTCGCCACACCTCTGAAATTTTCCTCTTTGATTGTTGCATGAAAAAAAGAAGAAAGAAAGAAAGTGAAACGAGGACGGACGCTGCACTGTGAAGCCCCAGGGTCTTCGGAGCTGATGATAGCGAGCTGAGGTGCTTTTAACAGTTTCCTTTTTTTCTTTTTTTTCTTTCATGTGTCCTGAGTCCTGGAAGCATTCCTTCTGTAAACAGCAACTGAAACAAAAAAAACAACAACAACTGAGGCTTATTTGGAAAATGGCAAGCACCTTTGCAGGGCTGAATAATTAATGTATGCTAATGCTAACAATGTATTAGTTATTCAAATGTGATCCTTTTAGACAACAGCACTGTTTACCCCCTATTACTCCCTCTGATCATCCACTCCAAAAGGGTGGCACATAAAGAGAAGAAAGCAAAGGAAGAGAGTAGAGATGAGTGTATGTGACACTAGCAGACACCAGCCAACACAACAAAGAAACACAGTGAGATTAGCATGACAGAGAATACCAGAGCTTTAGACATTAATACACAGAGTGAACTATAGCCATAACCCTCAGGGGCCCAATGCAATATTCATCTCCTCTACCTCCTCCTTCAATCTTTCTCTTTTCACATCTCTCTGTCATTTCTTTTTTAAAAAAAAAATTCTCCTACTCTCTCCAGTCTTTTCTGTTCTTTGCTCGTCTCCTCTCCCTCTCTTTCCCACCCCTCTGCTCTGTCTCAGTAGACGTCTGAAGGGCCCTTCAGCCCAGAGGAGATGGGGACTGGTCTTACCCGGGGCAAGGGCCACTGTGTGGGTGTGAGGATGGGATGTGTGGGGTGGTGGGGGGTCTGCTGGCTCAGGAGGAGAGGAGAGGGCTCTCTGTCTGGAGGATGGAAGGATGGTTATGTGTCTGAATGTTGGGAGAGGAGGGCCCCCCATTGATGGATTAAGGACCAGGTTGGCTGTACTTGAGAACTATGGTTCTCTATCACAGGAGGTGAGACTGGAGAGCCAGGTCACACATTAGCATGTGTTTTGTTTGCGGCTCGGCTGTCCCAGAGTCCGTTACTCCGTTGTATCACTAACAACCAGGGGGTGGAAGAGGAGGGTAAACCCACCGTCTTGTTTGCTGAGCAGTATTTACACAGCGTGTTAGGCTTATGTAAAGTATGTAAATCTTTCTAACACACATTTATACTGCGCAGACAGGGGATTGGTTAAAATGTTGCTACCCCATTGCCACCTATAAATATAATGCGATGTCAAACTGTCTCTGAAACTCTTGACCACAACCAAATATAATTCAACCAAGCCAAACTGTGAGACAAAGTTTAACGATTATCATGATAATACCGTTTGTCATGATCTTTTTGGCCACAATAAACATAAAGTTTTATCTTTGAGATAAACTAATGTTTGATTACATGCTGCATAATTTCCTGTGAATCCTCCATGCTCAGGTAGGTAACCTGGAGTGGACTACGCTGCTACCGAAAACTATTATATAACACTGAATGACTGAAACAAACAACAGGAAGACCATACATTGTATCAAGTGTGGGTCAGTTTTAATAAAAAGGACTATAATTTTGAATCACACTAATTTTATAGTGTCAAAACACACACTTTTCCCATTACAACTGATCTTCTGCAATGACTTATACAGAGCCTCTGATGCGCTGTGATGCAGTGCTAAAGAAAAAAAGACACAATATAGGTATTATATAGTACAAGACCAGGATCATGTCACGCTAAAAGAAGTGAACTAAGGTAGGAGAAATGACTGTAAATTACACTTACGTATGACTTAAGGTTTGTTCATCACCTGGTCTGTAATGGTTGGGGTTAGGGGTTCGGTGAGCGTACACATTGTTTATGCACAAAGCCGTGTGTATGCACAGTGAATAAATTAAGCTCCTGTTTTAATACAACTTGGGCCTTATGTTTGTAGTTTATGCTTTCATTTCTTATTTACACCTTCCTCTCTGCTTCCTCGTCAAGTCAAACTCTAACTCTCAAAAATGAACCTCAGCGGTTATTTCCCCCCCACACACGTTATGAAAATTCAAATACTTGAAAGTATTTGCATGTAAGAGACATGCCTTGGTGGCTGAGGTCACGCTGAGCAGTCACAATACCTTTTCAAGGGTCTTTGAAACATATTTTTATGCCAGCTCTCGTCCGCGAGCCGTTTTCATTTGTGAGTCAGCGGAGCTAAGACTGCCTGAAGCAACCTCCTCAAGGTGATCCAGTCTGGGAATGTCTTTGAACCTCCCCGAAGCTACTCTTGCCTTCACAAAAGATCAATGCGTTTGCGAAAATGCAAGCGCAGTTGAGTTTAACCCCCCCCCCTCCCCTCCTCATCAAAGATGGGCTTGAATTAGGTGCAATTAAGGTATTTCCACAGCCACCATAAAACAAAAACCACATGATACGAGAGCCGTGGCTTCACCATTACCAATCGTCGCCCACTAACTTCACACATTGTCACTCCGCAGCAACAAGGTCAAAGATGTGAAGATGACCTGTTTAAAAAAAAAAAAGTACATGCCAATCACGACAACAGTAA